>VWZN01016196.1:1561-33438 GCA_013396955.1 Regulus satrapa | reverse complement strand
TCCTCTGTTGAGTCTCTGGACACCACGGTGGAGGCCAGCCCTCCGCAGCAGAAGGACGAAGATGCAGATAAGGGGGTGAAAGGGAATGGGAAATACGATGATTTCTCGGATGATCGCTTGACCCCAAGCTCTTCACTCAGCGGGAACAGGCTGGAGCTGGCCCTCAATTTGATCAAGACTTTGGACTACAAGCCCCTTCAGAGCCCCCGAGGCAGCCGACTGCCTATTCCCGTGAAGTCCAGCTTGCCCCCTCCCAAGCTCAGCCGTGACTTGGCAGATGGCAGTGCTTCTGCTGGCTTAGCATGTGCTAGTTCGGCCTTTCTGAACACGGACAGAAAATCCTTTTCCAGAGCTCCTTTGGGCCTTCCCCTGGAAATTTCTGAACTGCAGGAACTGTGGGATGACCTCTGTGAGGATTATATGCCGCTGCGGGTACAGGTAGAGGTCACAGTGCCGCCGCCCTTCCATTGGGCGTTGTCCTCGCGGTCCAGTGCTGAGCCCACTGGGGATTCTTGTGTGCTGAGATAATGCAGACAGCCACGTGAGGCTGAATGGGGGCTAAGAATAGGCAACTCGGTCCTTTTTAGGTGTGCTGCCTTTCTCTTCAGTCGTTCTCTTGTCTCCTGTTTCCTCTCAGTGTTCTGGGAAATGAATCTTTCCCCCCTCCCTGACAATGCAGCCTGCTAGGTGGCTCTAAGCTCTTTGTCATTTTCCTGCTGAGAAAACACCAGTTTCACTTCATCTTTAAGCCTAAAGTCGGCGTGGCTTTTATCCACTACCAAAGGGAGTATTTTAAGCTTCTGGGCATGGGTTTTCCAGCAGATGTGTTTTCTTTGTGCCTGAGTAATGGTTGGAGCGTGAGGAACGCCTGTCTCCAGCCCTGCCTCTGCAGGTCGGGCCTCCGACCTGCCAAACGTGCAGAGCCACCCAGGCAGCTGTGGCGTGTGCCCTGAGGAAAAGGTGTTTTCCTCGCAGGTGGATTTGTGCCAGAGGATGACTTTAGGGTTGGTATTCAAGATAATTGGTTTATTTTCTGATCCTTTGAAAAGATCTATCAATTAGTGGCAGGTGTTGCTGAGAGGGGATGAAAGCTCCTGCTTTCGGGATGCTGTTATCTGTCTTGATAGCAGTCCTAGCTCCAGGTTGACTCTTTTGCTTCCTTTAATGAAATGTTCTTTAGTGTGCAGTCAAAAAGCTGAACTTGTAACTTCTTTACCACCTTCCATAATGAAAAGAAGGCCTCAGTCAGCTTCAATTCAGGAATATCCGTGTCAGCTTAATTGCATTCCCATTAGCAGCCTTAGTGCTGCCTAATGCTGTAGGTAGCCTGGGGGATTAGGAAAATGCTCGTTTATTACTATGGCAACTGTGGCAGTGCTGAATTGCTCTTCTTTAGCTGGCTGCTTGCTGCCCCATCTGCTCGGGCGTTTCCCAGAGCTGTGCGCTTTTTTCCATAAAAGCCTGCTCGAAAAACGATGCTAGGGAGACACATAGAAAATCTAGTTTTCATCTGGAGCACAAAGGCATCGCGCTGGCAGCCGGCAGCCGAGGATGAGGATGAGAACCAGGGCATCATGTCATTTGCTGATGATTTTCACTGCTAGGGGTGTGTTTGCGAGATAAAAATGGGCTTTCTCTGAACAGCGTGGCGTGTTTACAGGTTGGCTTTGTGTCACACACGGCCGTCCTCATCTGGGAGCTGTGTTTTGAGGAGTGTCTCCAGCCTCTGCCGTGCGACCGGCCCTGCCAGGAATTTACCCTGCGGGATGTTTTACTGCTGGTTCCTTGCAGCTCTTCAGCGCAGGGTCTGGCTGAAGGGGGAAGGGCTTAATCCTTCGGACAGCTTTAAGAGCAAAAATGGGAAGGCAGAGGCAGCTAGTGGGCCGAATAGTTCTTGCACGGGTGATTTTTCTTTCGGTTTGTAAAAGCAACACCCTTCCTGCAGGTCAGGTGCCGCTGCTGTCCAGCGATTCCTGTGCATAAATGTGCAAGGAATATCAAGAATATATAGGACCGCGGTTCTCTTACTGCTTTTGCAGTTCTTTGAATTTATGGAGCATGCTGGTATCAGGGTATGTGATCTTGTAGGTACCATCTTCGCGGGGTTTTTCTTGAGCCAGTAATTCTTCCCCTTCCCCACCAGAGCCGCAGGGAAGTGGCACCAAACGGAGCCTTTGTGAGGCGCTCCTGCGGTGCCCTCCTGACCATGCTCTTCCCCGCGGTGCTGGGCAGTCTGAACTCGGCAGGCTCAGAGAGCGCCGTGATCTTTGCTTTTTAAAGAAGTGTTCTGCTGGGGTCGGTGTGTGCTGGGGCTGTGCTGAGGAGAGATTGGCAGTAAAGTGCCCATGCTGGAGAAGTCGACATGGCTGCAGGGTGGCACGAGGCAGGCTTTGGAACTTTGGACTCTGGAGCTGGCTCTACCTTTCCCCTCCCTGCTCTTAGCTCTTTCCTGGTTTTCTGCCTTTTTTCTTTTTCTATATGTGAAAATTGAGGAAATGTGTTTTCCTTTCCGCCCCCCCGCCCGCCCTGTGTTTTAATCCTTATTTCAAAATCGCTGCTGTGGCAGATTCCAGCAGCTCTCCCTGTCTCATCCAAAGCCTTCTGGCAGAGAAAATTTGTAATGACCATGACTGTAAGTTTTCACCGAAATCCTAACAAAACATCAGGGTAAAGGGAAGGGTTACTTCTGTCTGTGAGTGGCAGTGCACAGATCTGAGGGAGCTCCCCTGTGCTGTGTGGCTTTCCCACAGGCAGCATTTCTGTGGCTGCTGAAGATGAGGATTCAGCCTGACAGAGCTAATTGGAACTGACTGTTCTGGCTGTGCTGCGCTACCTGGAGCTGGTGCTCGTGTTTGTGCTCCAGAAAGCCCTGCCACGTTTCCATGGCCTCTGTGCTGCATCCCTGCAGCCCTTCCCAGGGCTCCCACCTAGAGCAGGCACCAGTGCAGTGAGTCTCTCTAATATTCAGGAGTACTGAAGGAGCCCTGTGAGGGCTGAGGAGGGTGGCTGGGATGGAGTGCTGCCCTAAGGAGTTAAACTCGCTGGGCGGGAGACAGCAGAATTGTAAGGAGGGATGACAAGGGATTAGTGTTGTGCTCAGCCAGCCGGCTCTGGCAGAGCCACGTGTCACAAAGTAGGCTGTTTACGTTCCCAGTAAATGGGTATGTGTCATGGGGAAAAAAAAAAATCAGCTGTGGCACTGAATTTGCTCCTGTTTGAGGAGCTGCAAGGAATTGTTTGGGATGTGTGTGTTGGAGCACAGAAGTGGTGAAGGAGAGCCCAGAAAATCACAAGTGGAGGGGTTCAGAGCAGAGGGTGATTGCTTGGTTGTGGCAGAAGGGGAGCTGGTGGGAAGGATTGAAGGTTGTAGACAGGATAAAGACACAGAGGCTCAGCAGAACATTTGGGAATAAATGGGAACCATTTCAGTGTACGTTTTGAAGCTTATTTTAAAATGCCATCAGGGCACATGGGAAGGAGAACAAATTTCAGGGATATGGCTTGGGTGTGGGGAGAAGATCCATCATTGGCCCACAGACAGTGGTTAGAGCTAAACAAGCTGCTGGGCTCGTGGTGCAACAGTGAGGAGAGACAGGGAGCCCATTCACCCTCAGAGCACCAGGGCACTTGTGGCAGATGGAACAGAGCTGCCAGGTGCCAGCCTGCCTGCAGGTGAAGGGAGACTCGGGCAGAATGGCGTATCAGAGACAGTTAGAAAAGCACATGGGACGTGTTTAAGCCCATGCTTGCAGGGTCTGATTGCTGGCAGCTGAAGAGAAGCCAGTGCAAGAGGTGAGCCATTCTCTCATTTTTTGCCATTTTTCTCCTTTCAGAATTTGCAAGATGAACGTCAGCAGCCAGCTCCAGGTGGTGCTGCAGCAGGGGAGCTCGTGTCCGATGTGCGTGCGGCAGAGCTGCAGGGCAAAATCCAGCACTTTGAAGCTGCCAACAAGGTATTTCTTCATGAAGAGCACATCCAGTGCTAGTGAGTCTGATGTGGTTAGTGTCAGAGGGTGCCTCCTGGCCTGGCTGGAGGCAAATACCTGCACCTCTCTCCCAGCAAGGGTGTGTGATTCTCAGGGCTGTTGTCTGCCAGCTTCAACTAAAGGCATTTGCTTTTTTTTTTTTCCCTGCAGCTGGGCTGCATACATTTTCCATATTTAATTTTGCAAATCATTGTTTTGAAATAACTTTCCATTTGCCTGGTGAGCCTTCCAGGAGCTGGTGAAGGAGAAGTGCACAGGGCTGTTACCCTGTCTCTTGGATTTGCATGGGCTGAACCTGGTGTAGGAGAGAGGGAGTCCTGGTTTAATTTCTGTTTAAATACTTTGGAAAGAAACACATATCTGAGTTGTCCTTGAGGCAAATAAATATTAACACTTGTTGAGAAGGGTATATATTCTTTATTATTAATTTGAACAGTAAGGTAAATTATATCCAGTGGAAAAAAAAAAAGGGTTGGAATATTTATTTAAATCTGGGAATGGCCATAAAGTGCTGCAGTGCTTGCTAGGTGCTTGCAGCTGGACTGCAAAGCTTGAGGGAAATAGAGACCCAAGGCCCAGGAAATGCAGTTAGAAGTGTTTAAACAGGTTAGAGGGAGTGTCTCAGGGAAGAGATAACTGGACAGGTGTGTAAACTAATGAACAACAGGAGGAAATTTTGTGGCAGCACCAGCTCCTTTAGAAGCTGAGTCCTGAGTAAGTTCATAGGAAGAGGTGTATCATCCAACTTCGAGAATGCCAGCAGGCAAATGCTAATAAGCTAATGCTTACTAGCAAAAATGCTAATAAGCACTTGTTTAACTGTTGTGTCATGAGCTTTATGGTGAAAGTGGCAAACTGTCCTGAAAGGGCTTGAGTGGGTGGTGTTCTCTTTAGGGTGAGAGTGTCAAAGACAAAAGTTTATCAGGTTGCAAACCAGCCATGGAGACTGCTGAGAGTGCTGTCAGGCAGTGGTCAGACTCTTCTGGGCTGAAGTCAGAACTTAATGCTAAATAAGCCACTGATTTGATCAGTGAATGTGTCGTTTCTTCATGCTGATATTTTTCTTTCAGATTTTGGGGAGGATTTTGGGCTGAGGCAGCCCCTTTGCTTTTGAGGAAATAGGAACAAATTATAGAAACTGGGAGGGAGGGCTGCTGGGCAGCCTGAGTGAGGCTGTCCTGGAGTATGTGGGAGGCAGTATGATCTGTGAACCCATGCCTGAAACCTCTGCCTTGCCCCTGAGGGAGCAGAAGCACTGCAGTGAGTCCTCTGTAGAGCCTTTGTGTTTACTCACCGGTCTCCACCCAGCTCCAACAGGGTTTACAGACTCTAGAGGGAGCCACATTGATCTCGATGTGGTTAACACCAGGGCTGTATGGAGTAAGGAGTGGAGGGAATCTAAGGGTTTTTACATAGAGCATTAAATAAACCCAACCTATTTCTGTCTTCAGTTGTTACAGGAAAAGCTGAATGAATTGAATTTTGAATTAAAATCTGTTCAAGAAACATCACAAAGGCAAGATCGTACAATCCAGAGTCTGAATGAGGCCCTGAAGAGCAAAGAGGAAAAGGTAATATTTGAGGGTGGGCAGAATGGTTCCCACCAAAACAGGGAACTGTGGGCACTGTGGCTGAAAAGGAATGCTTGAGCCACTGCTTGGCATCCTGCATCTCAGTAAATTATTTCTTGCAAAGCCTTGTTCATGTGGTGCTGTCAGAATCCAGGGTGGAGGATTGGGATGGGAGAGTTTGTGCTTGGTTTGCCACTGACTGGGCTTCCTGTGCTTGGACTCAGACAGAGGAGCTCTACCACATCATTGAAGGGCAGAATGAGACCATGACCAAGCTGCGGGACATGTTACACAGAAACCATCTGGGACAGCTGCAGGTATGTCCTGGAAAGCCTCAGATACATCAGGCTTCATTCTGCAGGGATCTTGGTTTTTAAATGAAGGGAATCTCGAGTTTCTCTGACTCCTGCTTTTTGGTAGGTGTCAGAGAGCCCACTGTCACCTCAGGAGCAGCAAATGTCACTGCTAGATCTTCAGAACTCACTTTTCTGCACCAAACTGGAGGTGCAGAAACTGAAGAGAGCTCAGCGCCAGAAAGAGCTTCAGCTGGCTGAATCCAAGAGAGCAGCCCAGCTCCTGGAGACCACGGTCCATGAAGAGGAGCAGCAGAAGGAGGCAACCTGGAAACACAATCAGGTATGGCAGGCACTTAGTCTGGGTTTACATGACTAAGAAGCACTGATATAGTCAACACACTGCTCTTGTTCAGCATTTCTGCTGAGAGCAGACTGGGCACATTTGCCTACCCCTTGTCCCACATGGCATGGAAAATTCTCCAGCCTCATTAGTGTCACAGCTGAGGATTAAGAATCAGCAAAGACCCTTGATAGTGGGTATGTTGTCACTTGTACATTATTGGCTGGTGCAAATGTCCCATCTCTTTTTGTGATGTTCATGTCCTTTGCTCCACAGCTTAGCTGTGGTTGACTAAAGCTCTGCCTGTGGCCGGAGTAGGGGGTTTAGATGGATGGATACCCTGGGCAATGAAATAAATTCAAACATCATGGCAATGTGTTTTGAGACGTGAAAGTTGTAGCATTGCAGAGCATTTTTAGCTCTTTTTAGCCCACAGTCCTTCCTCAGACTGGCCTACAGTTTGTGGTTGTGTTGAGGACTGAGTTCTAAGGTATGTGCTTTTTCCTTGCAGGAGTTGCGTGCTGTGATACAACAGCTGCAGGCAGAGCTGCAGGACAAGGCTCAGCAACTCCAGACTTTGGAGTGGGAGAAAAGCCATGAGCTGCAAGCCCAGGAGCAGAGAATTCAGCGTCTGACTCAGCAGCTGGCTCGCAAGGAGCAGCTTCTGCAGGTGAGATGCAGAAGCATCTGAGCTGAGCATAATTAAATGGAGTCCCTAATCCTCCTTTGGTATTTGGCCATGCAAAAGTCTGTAGCTTTCATGCATGCCCTTTGAAGAAAGGAGAGGCTTCTGGGCCCCCAAGGTGGGGAATAAGGCACAGGTATCCACATACCTCAGCCCACAGCAATGCCTGGTGAGCTCTGGCAGGTGCTAGTCAGTCAGCCCCAGGTGCTGGGACTGCCACCCTTTAATGTGAAGGCTAGAGCAAGCATCAGGTAGAGATAGTTATCCCTGATTCTCTTGTGCTGCTCTTGGGGCTGGGGGAGGTTTCTGTACTGTCAGTTGTACTAGGGGGTCTGTGTGTGATCTGTAGGAGTCCAGGGAGCTACTGCAATGCCAGCAAACCTTGGAGAAGAGCCCTGCAGCCATGAATGCCATGTTGGAGAAACTGCAGCAGCGTGTCAGTGACAGGGATGCTGCTCTGGAGGTGAGCACATATCGTAGGCCATGTTTCAGTTGTCCCTGAGGCTCAGCCTTTGGTTACCATCAGCCCAGGCTGTCCCCAGCGACAACCGTCTCTTCTGCGTGCTCTTACGTGGCTCATCCTTTGAGAGGAGTCCCCGTGGCAGGGGGAGCTCAAGTCCAGCACACAGGGAGTGTTGGCTGCACAGCCCCACCACCCTGTTCTGAACAATGCCCTCTGTCACGCAGCGAGCCGTAGATGAGAAGTTCTGTGCCCTGGAGAAGAAGGAGCAAGAGCTGCAGCAGCTCCGTCTCTCGGTGCGCGAGCGCGGCGGTGACCTGGAGAGGCTGCGCAGTGTCCTCTCCAGCAACGAGGCCACCATCCATGTGAGTGCTGCCACCAGGGCCTGAGTCCAGCATGGCTGGGGGGACGTGGTGTAAGCCAGACCTTCCTGTGAATGCTCTGGGGACAGTGTCGGCAGGTGTTTTGCTTCCTCTGGCCTTGTGTGTGGGGCAGGTTCCTGGTCACTCTTTGTTTCTGGGCTGGGCATAGACAGCTGGAGCAGATGGGTGAGTCTGTGTGACTCGGCTAGCAGTAGAGGCTGGTATTTCCAGTTTTGCTTAATTTGGGATTAAGTTTCTGTCCCTGCTTGAACTGCATCTGTTGTGGTACTCAGAGCCTGGAGAGCCTCCTGAAGGCCAAAACCCTGGAACTGGAGCAGGTCTCAACAACCTGCCAAAATCTCCGCTGGCTCAAAGAAGAGATTGAGGCCAAATCTGGCAGCAGGCAGAAGGAGCAGGAGGGAATCATCCAACAGCTGCAGACCTGCCTGCATGACAGGAATAAGGAAGTGGAGGTAAGACCTTAGCTTGGCTTCCTGAGCCTTCAGCCAGTTTGTCCATAGGGAGAGTGGTCCCAAACCAGAGGCTGCTGCCTGCCTCACCTGAAGCTGCTCAGCGCTGGGAGACTGGCTCCTTTTTGTGCTTGAACATACCTGTGCCTGCTGACATTGCTCCCTCAGCTACACCCAGGCTGGAGAGTCCTTGAACAACGTCTCTCTCTTTTCCTGCCCTTGCTCAGGAACTTACAGCAACTCTGCTGTGCAAACTGGGCCCCGGGCAGAGCGAGGTAGCGGAGGAGCTGTGCCTGCGTCTCCAGCACAAGGAGAAGATGCTGCAGGATCTCCTCAGTGACCGGAACCGTCAAACCATGGAGCATGATGCTGAAATTCGGGAGCTGCTGCAGGCTCTGAGCACCAAGGAGCAGCAGAGCAGAGTGAGTTTTGTGCAGTGCCAGAGTGAGAGGCTGAGGGGGGTCGCCCTGACTTTTGTTAAGCAAAGAGAAACCCCTGAGTGGGCTGAGAGAAATGGAGGAGTTTCTTCCTCTGCACATGAGACTGGTGAGCAGAGATGGGAGGGCTGCATGGGGGTGGGTGTGAGTGGGCAGGGGCAGTCACTGCCAGGCTGATTTGCAGAGCACTTTGAATCTCCAGTGACAGATAAATATTGAGATGGTTTCCCTTAGTCTCTAAGGAAGAAGAGGGACCGGGATCCAACCCCTGGTCATGGCCCTAACACTGATTTTCCCCCCTCCATTAGGTGGCTGCAGAGAAGATGGCACAGGCTTTGGCTGAAAGGAGCTGTGAGCTACAACTGCTGCGCCAGCACGTGTTGGGGAACTACCCTGCTGGGACCCAGTCAGCTGGTGCCAGGCCATTGAAGCAGGACAAACAACCCCTACAAGTAAGAGTCAGCTCTGTATTTCTCTGCCTTTGGCCTTGGGGCTTCAGAAAGAACTGATTGCCACAGAAGGAAATAGGAGGGAGAAGAGCACCACAGAGAATGATAGAAATGAAAGTGGGATTACCAAAAAGACTTCCTATAGGAGGAGAAGAACCTGAGGAGCAGGAATGCTGCCTGAATGTTCTGATCTTGATTTCACTAGCCTTTGTCACTCAGTGTCTCTTTTTGTTTTGATGGAACAGTAATTGAATCCCCAGGGCATGTGAGAGTATGAAAGGCATCCACCCTTTGACCTTCCAGCATTGACCCACTCCTTCCTAGGGCTGGGCTGTCTTGCTGTATTGTAATCCACTCCCTGACATTGTCACATTCTGGAGGGGACAAGAGAGCTAAATTTAGGTCCCTCTAATTCTTGGCAGAGCCTGCTGTTGTTTGCTGTCTCTTCCACAATTGGAGTTAGTATTTTTAAAGCAGCTTTGCTAAAACCTGCTTTGAGGCTGAATGCAGCTCTAAGGCTGCATGTCATGGCTCTACTTGAGCAGCTGTTAATGGTTTATTGGTGAGCTGTAGTGTTGAATGGTTTTAAGCAGCTGTAAACAGGTTTCTATTCCCAGCTCTAGAGACTTCCAGGGATGTGTTTTCCTTCCTGCATGGTCTCTTTGGGTGATATCTGAGATAATGATGAGTCTCAGCTGAAAGATGGTCTTGCTGCAATTGAGTGAAACCTGTTTAATCTTTACTGTGAAGGCACTTGCTGCTAGCAGCTTCACAGTGCCAAATAAAACAAGGCCAGTGCCCTCTTCCCTACACATTCAACTTCGGGGTACAATTCACTTGCTCCTGCTGCCTGGCTATATCCCCTTCACTGCTTTTTCACATTTTAGAGGTATCAACAGAACAGCCAGTAGCTTTGCTGCAGTCCTGGAATTCTGGGGAGGCTGTGTGTTCCCCAGGAAAATGCAAACCTTCAGACTTTTATGTTTTCAGGAGATACTGCAAAGAGCTACAGTCATTGCTGGATCCTCACAGGAGGACAGCAGCTGCAGGACAGAGGGAGGTGAGTGTGGGACAGCTTCTTCTGAGGTGCCCAAATATGACCAGGGCTTTCTGCTGTGGGGGAAACATGATTACATGAAACTGTGGAAGACTAGAGGACTTTGAACTAGAGAATTTTGAAATAAAGCTCTATTTCTCTTCTGGGTGATGTCTGAGGGTGGGAGTAACAGAAAGAGGAAGGCTGCTCTCAGGTTTGAGGTGAGATGTTTCTACTCAAGATCTGATGCTGTCCACTGGGGAGTTTTTGACTTTGTTTCAGGCTGAGCAGAGACAAGTGTGACTGTTCTGGGTTTTGCCTTGGAACCAGGACACTTGAACTTTGCTGGGGTGGGAGAGCAGGACTGCGATGTTGCCACTGCTTTTGGCTGCTGTTGAAAGATAAGCAGGGAAAAAGAGAAGTGTGATAGGGAGAGCAAGCATCGGGGCCCTGTCTTGCCAGAGAGTGTGTGTGTGTGTGTGTGTGTGTGTGTGTGTGTGATCCTGGGGTCTGGACTGGCAGGTGGTGTTCCTGCAGTAACCAAGTTGTCTTCGCAGTTACAATGTCAGCAGCAGAACTGGAGAAGGATCTCGTCAATGCCAAAGAGGAGCTGGAGCTAATGGCGAAGAAGGAAAGGGAAAGCAGGGTGAGTTTGTGATGGAGCCTGCGCTGATCTCCCTTGCTGTCAGGAGATCTTAGGGCTGCCCCTCACTGGAAGTTTTGCACCCTATTCTTGTGAGGGTACCCCCAGTGAGAGAAGTGGAGCAGCGTCCTGCAGGGGGGTGTTTGCTTTCAGAAATCTCTGATTCTGACAGGCTTCTCTTCCCTCTGCAGCGGGAGCTCACTGCTCTGCAGTCTGTCGTGGCCACACAGGAGGAGGAGCTGCAGGTGCAGGCCTCGGATATCGAGTCCTTGACCAGAACCATCCAAATGAAAGAGGACCTCATCAAGGTGAGATGCTGTGCTAGGCTGGGTGAGTTCCACCTGGGAAGGCTGCAGAGGAGTCTCTGTCCCTCACACCCTCAGAGCGGTGGGGCTGGCTGGCTGTGGATGCTGTTGCTGCTTGTTTGCCTGCACCTCTCTGAGTTCCTTTGGCCAGAAGGCAAAGGCCCCAAACCTCCAGAATGTTCTTTTTTTGGTGTTTTGCTCTTTCTGTACCAAAAACCCTCTTTCAAGTCCTTTAATCAGAATGTACTTTTCTCGTGTCTCGGTTCTTAGTGAACACTATCCACTCTCTATCCACTGTGCCTAATCTACTCTTGGTTTGGCATTTTATTCTTAAAAAATCTGTATCTTTCCAAACACTGCAAACTTCTGGCAGTTGCATTCTGGGGAGGTTTGCAAAGGTCCAGCTGTCTTTGTTACTGATCCTTTCCACATTGAGCTCTCTTGCTGTTTGTTGGGTTTCAGGATCTGCAGATGCAGCTGGTGGATCCTGAAGAAATTCCAGCCATGGAAAGGCTGACACAAGAAGTGGTGGTGCTTCGGGAGAAAGTGGCCATAGCAGAGTCCCAAGGACAGGAGGCTACTGGAAACAGAAGGCAGCAGGTAGCGTGCCAGTGGGGCAAGCTTGGATGTGTTTGTATTTCTGCTGGTGCTCAGTTATGCTTTGTTTTCAGCCTTTAGATAGGCTGGGATGAGCTTGTTCTTGGCTGTGTGTGGTTGTGGGAATACAGAGAAGATCAATTCTCTTTAGCACTTGTCCAAAGGGCAGAGTCTTTTGAGAGTCCAGGGATGACATGGACCAACTTGGACACAAGCAAGAGAGGAAAGGGAACCCCAGTTTGTCAGGCAGAACTAGGTACCTCGTTTGATTTCTGTCTCTGTTTAAGAGCTGCACCTTGTCTCTTCTCTCCAAGCAGTTGTTACTGATGCTGGAAGGGCTGGTGGCTGAGAGGAATCGGTTAAATGAGGCTCTCCAGGCAGAGAGGCAGCTCTATGGCAGCCTGGTGAAGTTTCACACACACCCAGACAGGTAAGTGAGGCTGCCTTGGCTCTGCGCTGCCCTGCTCTGCTGCCAGGGCAGGCGTGGCTGGTCCAGCGAGGCAGTCCCTGAAGCAGGGATCATTCTGCACATCTGGGAGTTTTCAGTGTGGGAAGAGGCAGTCTGGACAAAGGATCAGCCAAATCCTTCTTTGAGAATCCAAGTTTTAAGCTGCCTTTTTCCCTCGAAGAGGCTGCAGTGGCCAGCTTTAATGGCTCCCTAAACTCCCCCCATTGCCATGGGATTTCAAACCATCTCTGTTCCTTGGCTTATCTTTTCCCAACTCCGTTTCCCACCCATACTTGGCCACCTTTCAGGGACTGCTGTCAAATTCTCAGCCAACTGTTGGGTTGATAAGGATCCCTCTAGGTGCTTATCCAGGCAGTTGCCTGTCCCCTGATTTAATCCCCTGCCCTTCACAGGGCTGCAGCCTCTTGGATATTTGAGCTACCTGATAGCAAGGGAGCACATAAGTGGAGTGCTTGGGAAAGTACTGCAGAACAGCTGTGATTCTGAGGCCCCTACCCTGGGGCCTTTTTTGGGGGTGGCTGTGCTCCGGGGAGGTTGAATGTGAGGCAGGAGGGGGCTGAGCCGCCCGGGGAGCCCCTGAGGCTCGGTGTCCGTGAGGCAGGGCCCGGTGTGGGGTGTGCTGGTTGCAGCCTGTCTAACCCTCTTCCCTCCTGTGCCGCGTGTATGCTCAGTGCTGCGAGAGACCACGCCCTGCAGGTGGAGCTGGAAGGGGTCCACGAGCTCCGGGGACAGCTGGAAGAAGCTCTTGGAAGAAGCTTGGAGTGTTTGAGCAGGCTGGAGACACAGGGCGCCATAGGAGGTGGGGAACAGGAGCGTGTGAGAGTCCTACCCCAGCATGCCTTCTGAGCACTGGCGCTCGCCCGCCTGCCACGGAAACGGTTCACTAACCTGTCTCACTGACTGAGCTTTGGTACTTAATGATGGTACGATAGAACTGGTGCAGGGCTTGTTTTGTTTGGTTTTATTTTTGAGCTGCTTTGGAAACGGCGATCAGTGCAATCCACCTGTGTCTCGTGTTATGTTCCTGTCTGACCCACCCTGGTGGCCACTGATGTATTTGCACATTCAAATCATTCCATTTTAGTTACTCCCCTCTATCTCCCTTCTCTCCCCACCACCATGGGCCAAATAAAGATTCCCTATCTCTGAAGGAAACACCAGATGTTTTCTATCATCTCCCAAGTGCATGAGTGTGAGTTTTTGTATTCCTTCACCATTTTTCTTACCTAGTGACATCCACTAGGGCACTAGGTAAGTGGATGGTCACCATCCTTGGGTTGGTGGTGGCTGGCCCAAAGGGAGACAGCGTATATAGAAAAGTGTGTTCCAGAGATGGAGAGTTCAAGACATGGGGACACTTGCCTGGGCCTTTTACACAAAACTTGAGTGTAGAACCAGCAACTTAGGTTATGCTTAAACCAAATCCTCTAGTGTTGATGATTTTACTGACTGGCTCTTTTTTCCTAATTGTAAGGTGTTTCAACCTAACTTGCAAGTGCCGTCATGGGAGAACTTTCTCCTCTTTTTGGCAGATGGTTTGGAGGGACTGAGCCTGTCCCTGCTCCCAGGGTCTGGGCTGGGTCTGCTCCCTCACTCCTACATGCACATATCCCTTACATGCTCCACGTGCCCTTTGGGCCATGGACAGGACCCTGTTTCTGAGATGCTGGTGTCCCCCTCAGCACCACTGCATACCTTTTCCAGGGCCTCTTTCACCTCCTCTGGGAATATGGGAGCTCATGTGAAAGCTGAAAAACGGTAGCAACAGCCTTCCAATGACCAGGGCTTCCCATGCACAGTGGGATGTGGATCTGCTGTTTTGTACTCAATCACTTCTCAAAATGGCAGGAGCAAATTTTGCATCTCTGAGCGACTGTTTTTGCTTGCTGGGGAGGCTGAGCTAGGGGCAGGCAGAGCAGAAGAACTCCATGCTGCTGGGCTGCACACCTGGACCTGTGCCTGCTCTGCTGCATGGCTCCTTGCAACTGCTTCAGCTGGCACTGCCCCCCGTGCCTTGTCCCCCGAGGGCTTCTCCCTGCGCCACGCGGGGATGGGAGGCAGCAGCGTGCCCAGCTCCGCCCCTCAGGGTCAGCACTCGCTGCACTGAGACTGCAGCAGTTCCCCTGTGGCTTGAGGGGGCACGGCTGCGAGCTGCTGGGCAGCTCGGGATTTTGTTAGCTTTTCCTTTCTTGTGTTTCATCCCATTTCCTTCCTCACTTCTCTGTGTAGCACCATCTTCTCTTCATCCTTTTGCTTCTCACTTTGTAGAAGCCTTTGTGTCCCTGTCCTTTCCTTTCCATCTTCCCTCTGCCATCCTGGCACTGACGCCCAGCTGGCCCCCTGCTCCCTTGGGTACCGTGGAGCCCAGGACGCAGCCCAGACTCATTGGCGTGGCCTGAGAGGAGTCTTGGCTGGTGCTCTGGCATCTGCCTTCTCTGCCTGTGTCTGTTTTGCTGTAGCTCTGTCCCTGCCTCTGTTAGCATCACTGCTGTGAAGTGCCCTTTTAGGGGCAGTGTTATCCTAGGCTTAGGTGCCTCAGCTTTTCTGGCCTGTTCTTTAAGGCCTCTCTTATCCCTGATTAGTCCTGGCTGAGCAATGCCTGCCTGAGATCATCCTCTGTCAAATTCTGCAGTGCTTTGTGCTGTCTCGTAGCTCTTTGTGGAAGTTATTACTTCCTCTCTCAACTTCCCCAAGGACCTTGCTTCCTGTCCCTTGTTGCCAGCAGTGTACCTGTGCAGCCAGTGTACCTGAGTGTCCTGTGCTTGTGGGCAAGCATGTAACTAATTCTCTGTGCCTTCAGGCTGGGCTGAAGGTCGGAGCAGTCTGTGAAAAAGTAGAGCTGTGGTTGCATCTCTTGTCTCCTGTGCTGTTGGCACACACAGCTGGGCAGCCTGCTGTGCTCTTGCTGTGATGGGGGTTCAAGCATGTAGTGACCACCAGCCTGGGCACAGCTGCCCTGTGTGCACACATCTCTGATCTTCAGCACCAGCTCCCTGCTCTGCCCCTCGTTTTTTCTTGGTTTTGGGATCCTTTCTCTTGAGAATTGCACTGCCTTTTACTTCTCAGCCCTGGAGCGCTGGGAACTGTGGGGAGCTGTGCCCTGGCGCAAGAGCTGTTTCTCCCATGTTCCCAGAGCAGCTGTGTGTCACTATGCTGAGGTCCCTCAGCCATGACCCCCCTTGAGAGCCTCGTGCCCCTCACGCCCCAGCAATATCTGCAGCCCCCGGTTTGCATCCCCTCACCCTTCAGGACCCCACAGGCACCTGCTTGAGCAACCAGCAGGTTCTGGGGGCTCACAGGGCTGTGCTTTGGCAGCTGCATCTTCCCTGCAGTACTGCTGTCACAGTTGTTGCTGAGCATTTTGCTCCCAGAACTGCATTTCTCTGTGATGGCTGTCCGTGCTCCCTGGGGCAGTGACGGCTGTCCTTGCTCCGTGGGACATAGCTGCTTCTGTGGACAGGATGCACCATGCAGGGTGATATCTACCCAGGTTCAGCAGTGAGGTGCGCCACATTTTTGCAGCCTCATGGCACACGTGGGTCTCCTGAGTGTGTCCCCATGTATGAACACAGTGCCCTGTGCAAACGCCTGCCCTGCTGCAAGACATGTTCCTGGCTGGTCCTTGGTTATTCTCCCTGAGAGCCGTGTGGGCTTCACCTTCACCAGTGATGCTTGGCATCTCTCCCAACAGCATTTCTCTGTGTTCCCCTGCTCCGTGTTCTGCCTTGCGTGGCAGCTCCAGAGCTGATGATGATGGATTTGGTGGCAGGCAAAGGAGTTACTTCTCCTTTGGTGCACAGGCACCTTGGAACCTGGCCCTAGGGAATAGTCTTGGGCTCAATCTAAATGTCTCTCCCCCTGGGGAGAAGAGGAATTGGGGTTACACCCATCTCCTAGCTGCCCAGACAAGGGGTTCGAGTCCTCACCCAGGGTTTGGCACCAAGGGGACAGGAGCAGAGCTGTATGCAAGCGAAAAGCATAACCCCAGCTCTGCCCAGGCTCCCCGTGCACTGTGGTACAGGGTAGGAATGTTGCTTTCCCTCTGCAAAGCCAGCACAGGGCTTGCAAGGGGCCTCAGGCCATGCCTGAAAGCATGGATTGGACACTGCGGGCAGGGTGGCTGCTCCTGAGCTGCCCCTGCCGGGGCAGGTGCTGGTGGGGTGTGCACTCCACTCCTCCCACCGGGTTGGGCAATCCAGCGAGGCTCCCTGACCAAGCTTATGCTGCTGCTGCTGCTGGCTGTGGCTTGTGAACGGCTGCGGGGGGGGGGTGGTGCATGTGCCTGCGTGTCAGGGAAGCAAGCACAAGGAGGACGGGGCAGGAGCCATTGCTGTGCTCCCATCCCCGGGGCTGTCCCCTCGCTCAGTGATGAGCCAGCACAGGGCCCAGTGTACAGCGTGGCAGCACCCAGAGGCAGCAGGGACACCTCGGTCCGGCCGGGACTATTCCAGCACCGGGTGTGCGTGAGAGCAGACACCTGCCCTGGGGCTGCCCGCAGTGACCATGGGTATCAGCAGGGAGGAGGGGACAGCGGCAGCATTACCAGTGCCGCCGCTCTGAGCGCCTTGTTGTGCTGTGCTGTCCCCTAGGTCAGGCCGCAGGTACACACACCGATGCCAGCACCAACTTCACCGACAGCATGAAGGAGGAGGCAGCCCGCGGCTGGGCAGCCCAGCAGGTGAGTCGGGGCAGCGCCACGGGAACAGGAGTGGCGGAGCTGGATGTTGCGCCACCGCCAAACTGCGTCCCAATCCCTTCGGAAACGTCCTTGTCACCCTCTGTCTTTGTGCCTCTAGAGCCATCCCCGGGCCCGCAAGGAAAATGTGGGCGCTGAAAGGAGCACAGCACCCACCGTGCCCGAACGGGAGCTGCGGGCTGAGGAGGAGCTGCGGGAGCTGAAGGCGCAGCTGGAGGAAGCCGGCTTCTCCTCTGTCTCCCACATCAGGCAAGGGCTCTGGGTCTCTGGAGCCAGGGGTGGAGGGGGCACCCTGCATCCCGGCCGCTGCCTGCCCTTTACTGTGCCTTGTGCCCCCAGGAAAGCGATGCTGAGCCTGTGCCTGGAAAACGCGGAGCTGAAAGAGCGGATGGGTGAAGCCACTTCGCTGCTGGAGAGCGGGGAGCAGGAGGAGCCTGGGCTGGGCAGCTCTCTGGCCCCTGAGCCCCGCAGGCTGCAGCGGAAGAGCCGCAGTTCCCTCGGGGAGCGCCCAGCCGGAGGCAGCGGCGATGGCCAGGGCATCCCGGCAGAGAGGGGAACTGTGCCCACCAAACGCCCAGCGCTGGAGGCTCGATCCCAGGATGACATGCCCAAGAGACCCTGCCCTAGCAGCCTGGGTGAAGGGGATGGGAGCCATGTAAGCACACAGGGAACCAGGATGGAGATGAAAATAGAGATGGGGATGAGGGTGAAAATGGAGAGCTGACAGCTCGTCTTCCCTCTGACAGGTAGAGGGCTCGGTCCCTGGCGGAGGCTGGCCAGGGCTGGGTGCAGAGCTGCGCTCCCAGGTGGCACAGGGCCAAAGGCAGTGCCAGGAGCTGCAGGACAAGCTCGCTGCCTCGGAGGCCACAGTGCGGGCACAAGCTGAGCAGCTGGAGAAATACTCCGTCCTGCTCCGTGAGTTAAAAGCCAGGGTGGGATGGGGGTGTGCTCTGAGCCTGGCAGGTCCTGTGCACTGTGCTGTGCATGGGGCAGGGGTGGTGAATCCCACCTGGAGGGCCCTGAGTTGATGGCGCTGCCCAACAGGTGAACCTCAGACACAGCAGCTCAGCAAGCAAGTGCAGGTGGACTTCCAGGACCTGGGCTATGAAACCTGTGGGCGAAGCGAGACCGAGGCTGACCGTGATGAGACCACCAGCCCTGGTAAGGAGAGCCAGGGTTCCAGGGATCCCTGTGCTTTGCCCACCTGGTGTAGAGAAGTGACACACTGTGCTCTCTGCAGAGTGTGAGGAGCCAGACGTATTCAGTGAGATCAGCCTGGGTGAGGACCTGGGGTCCCCGTGCCAGCCAGGGATGTCCAGAGCGGGCAAAACTGCCCAGAAAACCATGGCCCTGGAAGATGTGGAGGCTCTGCACCAGCACATCCAAGACCTCAAGGCCCAGCTGCTCAATGCCAACAAGATGATCCAGAGCCTGCAGCGCCGCGCCCGCTCCATCTCTGTCACCAGTGGCTACACCTCAGGTGCTGAGCGGCCCCTGCCAGCTCCCAAGGCCTTGGTGTCCCCAGCCCACAGCCTCACGGATGAGGACGAGGGCTGGCAGTCAGATGGCCATGGCACGCTGTGCCCACCCGCCCTGCGGGCACACCGTGACCTGCAGAGCCTGGTGCACCGCGTCGCCCTGCTCGAGGCACAGCTGCCCATAGCCAAGCACGGAGCCACTTTGCCCAAGGAGCTGCAATCTGCCACTTGGCCAGGGTACGGCCCCGGGGGCTGGGACCAGATGGGGAGGGGTTTCCAGGAGTTGCCTGAGGCTGGTGGCTCCCTGTTGCGTGGTTTCCCTCCAGGCAGGTTTCTGGGGTGTTTGTGTGGTGGGGCAGGGTCCCAGCAATGGATGATGCACAAACTCCCTCCCCAGCACTTCATCCCTGCTGTGTTCTCAGGGAGTCTGGCTGCCCTGTGAGCACCCTGCTTGCCCATCTCTCCTAGGAAATACAACTCTTTGATCCAGGCACAGGCTCGGGAGCTCTCCCACTTGCGGCAGATGCTGCGGGAGGGCCGTGGGGTGAGCCGCAGCCTGGCCCAGCACCTGAGGGATGCCCTGCAATCCTTCGAGGACCTCCTTCGTGGCACTGACATCGACTACTACCTGGGCCAGGGCTTTCGAGAGCAGCTGGCCCAGGGCAGGCAGCTGGCTGAGAGGCTCAGTGACAAGCTGGGCATCAGTAAGTACCTCTAGGGGGGCCTTAGGGCTGGATGTCTTGGCTGTGTGACGGGTCAGGAAGGGATGCTTTGATGCATGAAGTGCAGTAGACTCATCGTGCTGTGTGGGAAACCTGCTTTGAGGTGGGCTGTCCTGTCCTGCTATGGCTCCATGTAGGACCCGGCACCCTGGGGCATGGAGACACTGACTGGCTCTTCTCTGGCTTGCTTTTTCAGGAGATCAAAAAGATGGGGAGGATAAAAACAGGCACGAACTCCTGGCACAAAGGTACCTGTTCTCAGAGAAGGGTTTGTGGGACGTGTTAGGCATGGGCACCCTGAGGTCTATCGCTGCTCTTGGGGTGGGGGCCCAGGGTGCTCTTGGGGTCTCTACCTCACGTGGATGTCCTGGGGCTGCCTCTGCTCTGGGGATGGGTAGTCCCACGGACACTCTGTATCTCTGAGCAGCCTTGCATCACTAGTGGGACCCGGCATGTGGGGCATCATGTAGGAAAGGGCTGTGGCATGGAGGTCAGACCTGGTGATGGGCCACCTCTGCAGGCTCAGCCGGGAGCTCCAGGAGAAGGAGAAGGTGATTGAGAGCCTGGAGGTGAAGTTGCAGGAGCGCTCTGAGTCCCCAGGTAGCAGCTGCCCACCCTCGGAGTCATCCCACTCTGCCAGCAGCTCATCCTTCACCTCCGAGGGGCTGGAGCCCTGCTCTGATGGGGATGCGGCCAGCGAGTACAGTCAGTGCCACGAGGAGCCCGCCCAGCATGCAGGTACTGCCCGGTGACCAGGGGCCACGGCTGCAGTGCCTCTGGACACAGGGACTTGGCTTCTCGTGGGTGCCTGGGTCCCCAGAGCCCCAGGGAGAAGGGCTCTCTGCCAGGCTGAGCCAGAGCCACTAACACCTCTCTCTCCATCTCTCTCCTGTCTCTAGGCCTTCACTTTGACTGCTTGTCCAAACCCGTTAGTGCCCCCCTGCCTGCCCTGGCCCCCGGGCTGTCCCCCTTCCTCCCTGCCGGGCCTCCTCCTCCTGTGGCCCCGTCACTCCTGGGCTGCTGCGGGAATTCCGTCTGCTCCCTGGCTGAGGCACAGCAGGAACTGCAGGTGCTCCGGAGGCAACTGGGAGAAAGTGAGCACGCTGCCTCTTGGCTTGGGCTTGGTCCTGCCTGCCCTGCATGCTGTGCTGCGACACATCAACCCCCACCCTCTTTGACCTGCATGCCCTGCCCTTGATTTTCTCCTTCTTCTTGGGGCAATGGCTTTGAGGTTGGGTCCCCCTGCTCTGGCTGGGGGACAATGGGAACATATGGCCCTCATGTAGAGAGGACCTGGTGGGTTGGAGGGACCCATCTAGAGACTAGGGACCCATCTAGAACTCGCTCTAGTGGCAGACACTGGCATATCCCAGTTTCTAGGAAAAGGCTTATTTGGTAAATTGTTGTGTACGAGTGGGGCTGAGACCCTCCATCCTGTGTCGTGTAATCAAGTCCTGGGAGAGCCCCTGCTTCTCAGGGGGAGTAGGTTTGATAGGGACAGGAGATCAGCAATGGGGGACACTGGACTGCACTGTTGTGCAGAGCAAGAAGCGAGGGGAAAGCAGATGGAGGGAGTGTGTTGCCCCATTCTTCCTATCTGCTCATTGTCCTTCTCCTCCTCCCCACTTTGTCCTTTGTTGTGCAGGTGTGACACTGCCCGTGGCACCAGCAAAGCCCACAGTCCCTCTGGCCCCCTTTGGAGAGGGCAGCAAAGCCCCAGCATCGTTCTGCCGACACGGAGCACTGCAGGGCCTGGCTGAGCTACCTGGGGCCACCAACAGCCGCGCCCTGTGGGACGTGCCCCCACCCGGCCAGCTGCTCTATGGGGCCCTGCCACTGGGGTACCCCTCTGGCCAGAAGCTGACAGGTATGGTCCATGTTGGACAGCACAGGGGCATCCCACCTGCCTGTGGGGGAAATGGGAGGAGATCCAGCACCACAACAGCTGTGGGACAGGGCTCTGCAATGGGGAGGGCGGGGGGCACGGCCTTTCCTGGCCTGAGCTGTGTCCCCGGCTATGGCAGGGGCAGACCTGCTGGAGGAACACCTGGTGGAGATCCGCAACCTGCGCCAGCGCCTGGAGGAGTCCATCTGCACCAACGACCGGCTCCGGGAGCAGCTGGAGCGCCGCCTGGCTTCCACCGGCAGGGCCAGCGGTACGGTGCTGCACGGGGCCAGGCCTCTGCACATCCCTCTGCTCACCCCGTGCACAACGGGGCACTGCGGAGAGACAGCACCGGTGCCCTCCACAGGATTGCCCAGCGATGTCTATGCCCAGACACCGGAGCTGGGGCTGCAGCTGAGCAGGGAGAACCAGGCTCTGCACGAGGAAAACCGGACCCTGCGGCTCCAGCGTGACCACCTCTCCCAAGGTAGGGCTGGGCCAGCATCCTGGGGCTCAGTCCCAGAGGACACTGGCTGAGTGGGGTAGCGGTGATGCCTCCGTGCTCTCTGTCCCCAGAGCTGGCACGGGTGCAGGAGACACTCCTGGCTGCCTGCTCCCGGGCACGGGAGGCAGAAGCAGAGCTGGGCCAGAGGCGTGGGAAGCAGCAGAGGCTGGCAGAGGAGCTCTCCGAGTGCCAAGAGAGTGTCCGGCAGCTCCGGGATGAGCGGCGCTCTCTGCAGGAGGACAACAACAGGTAAGGTTTGGGGCAATTGTGGCCTTGGGCCACAGGACTGGGAGGGATGGATGGCACTAGACATATGTGTCACCTCTACAGGCTGCAGCACTCAGTGACGCTCCTGCAGCAGCAGAGTGAGGAGCAGCGCCTGCTCCTGCAGACCCTGCGCGCAGAGCTGCACGTCTACGAGAGCCTCCCTGGCCCCTCTGCTGAGACACGAGCAGGTAAGAACCCATGCACAGCATCCCTGCCCAGCTCCTGCTCTTGGGGTGCCTGGCCCCTCTGGAGCCCTTGGGTGGTCCAGACACTTCTGTGGCAGCAGGCTGCACACAGTGGCCCTGCTGGCAGACAGAGAGGGAGGGCAGGACCCCAGCAGCCCCAGGCACGGAGCCACATCTGTCTACAGGGGCTCAGATGTTTCTTGTTCCAGGCTGCTTCCCATCTCCTCCAGTGCGCGATGTTGGCACTAACTCAGCAGCTCCTCTCCTCTCCCCAGTGCCCTCTGGCGTGTCGGTGGTCCGACGGATGGACGGTGGGTACCAGAGCCACCGCATGCAGGCTTCAGGGGTTGCCTAGACCTGATGGACTCGTGGCAGCACCCTTGCTAAGCAAGACTGGAGAGCTCAGGGCATGGTCAAATGCCTGGGATGGGACAGGGTGGGTCAGGAGAGGAGCGGACAGTGCTCCTCACTTGACCCAGCTTGCTCCACAGAGCCACGTGGGGCCGATGTGCTGGCGAGGAAGAGGGAGGGACACACAGGGGCTCACATCGTCGGCCGCCTGGACACCTACCGAGCCCTGGAGCAGCACATCGTAGAGGGAAAGGCCTTGGCCCGGGAGCTGATGTGTCTCACACGCCCGGCGCTTGGGCCGCCCAACCGCCCGCTCCTGGGAAAGGAGGTAAAGCATGGGCGGGACGGGGCAGGCAGCATCCGGGGACCAGACCCTCAGCACACCTTGCATTACATGGCTCCGGAGCCCAGAAGCAGCCCCAAAGCCTGCAGGGGCAGCTGGAAGCGGGGAGCCTCCAGCCCGGGGAATGCTGCCCTGCCACGCTGGGCTGAGCACGGCGACTCGCGGGGTGCAGCGGGGGGGGGGTGCCCCAGCAGCACCTGCTCCTGCACCCTTCTCCCGCAGGCCCGGGGATGGACTGGCACAGGGCAGGGGCATCTGTGGGGCAGCGCCAGCACCCTGCACGGCATCCTGGAGGAGTGCGTGTCTCTCCTCACTGCCTTCTGGAGTATTGCGCTGCCCGTGAGCTCCGCCCAGCACCAGGGCAAGGTGAGCAGGGGCTGGGAGCCGGCAGGGCGCTGCGGGCAGGTGCTCACTGCTCACCACGCTCCTCTGTCCCAGGAGCAGGTGCTCCAGGGCGAGATCGCAGCGCTACGGGCCCGGCTCTCCGAGAGGGAGGATGCCCTGCAGAGCACGGCCAGGCGGCTGCACAGCACAGCCCAGCTCAAGGACAGCATGGAGCAGTTCATCGTCAGCCAGCGTACGTGGCCTGATCCCCATGTGCTCGATGCGGTTCCGCAGCACAAGGGACCACACTGACCCTCCCCCCTCTCTCCTGCAGTGACCAGGACCCACAGTGTGCTGCGCAAGGCCAGGACAAACCTGGAGGTGAGTCTGCCCTGACAGCCAGGGGTGGATGTCCCGGTCCTGATGCCCTGGGCATGGACACAGATGGCACACACCCTGTGGTGGCTATTATGCAGTGCTGAGGGCTAACTGGGTGCAGTGTGTAGGGGACACTGGGACACATTTTCCTTGTCTATCCTCAGCCAGCATGTTCATGCCCCCAGGGTGAAGTAGTGCCCTTCCTTACCGCCGTGTGTCATCTCTTGCCAGGTGAAGGCCCAGCAGGCCCTGCCTGTTGCGTGAGCCCCATGCAGGGCAAGGAGCAATGACCAGCATGGAAGAGCCCACTGGCTGCTGAGCCATGCCATGCCAGAGGGCTGGACCGGACCGTGTCTCTCTGGCTCTGAAGGCTGGGGTCTGGTGTGTCCAGTGCCACACAGTGGGTTGGGGCTGCTGCGGTGGTTGCATGCCCTCCACCAGCCTTTGCTTGGCATGGCAGCAGCTGCTGGCTGGGGCTTTAGCCCATACTTCAGCACTTGCTCCCTTCCACCCTCAGTGCTCAGAGTGGGGTGACACAGTTCCCCCTGCTGAGCACCCCCTGCCCTGGGACTGGTCCCCCCTGTAACCCTGATGAGTCCCTGTCCCTCTCCCTGCTTGTGGATATATGTATATGTATATAGACAGAGGTATTGGAAATGCGTTTTGGGGATTCCGGACATGTCAGGGCCCCAGCACAGGAGGAAGATGTAAGAAATGCCATATTCTGTTCAGTGGCTGAAGAGTGCCCAATAAAGGTTTCCTTTGGGTTGTGGTGTTTCTGGCATGCCTGTCTCTGCAGCCGTGCTCCCCTCCCAAACTGCCTCCAGCACAGGGTG
This sequence comes from Regulus satrapa, assembly GCA_013396955.1. Lineage (NCBI taxonomy): Eukaryota > Metazoa > Chordata > Aves > Passeriformes > Regulidae > Regulus > Regulus satrapa. The sequence continues at coordinate 9,362 of VWZN01016196.1, read as the reverse complement.
CCAGGGGCACCGGCTGTCCCCGGGCATGCGGCTCTGTGCCCTACCCTAACAACCCCAGGGCAGCTCTGTGCTGCGCTGGGCGCTCCCTCTCCTCCTCTCACTGTTCTAGACCCTCTCTGCAACATGAGGCAAGCAGCACTGAGAACAATAAATACTGTAATAAATAGAGAACCCCCTGTCCCGTGGCACTGCTGTGGCAGCAGGCGGTGCAGCCGGGGTCCTGGAGTGCCTGCCCGGCTCTGCTCTTCCCAGGCCTCTCCAGTGTGGGCACGTGCTGGTGCCCCTGTGGCTGTGACAAAGTCAGCCCTGTCCCACAGAAGCAGCTGATATGGGGACAGGGCATCGCAGTCCTTGACGGTGTTCTCACAGCAGCAGGTAAGCGTGGCTGTGTCCAGCTGTACCATCCATCATGCTGGCTCGACACTGAACCTCGCAGAGGGCTGGGGCTGCAAAGCCCTCCTCAAAGCTGGGGGGCAGGTGCCAGGCTGGAGTATCACAGAGCCCCTAGCAGACAAGGCGGCCTTGGAGACTCATCACCAGGCCAGCAGCGCAACCTTCAGAAGAACAGGATGTGCTCCTGGAGCCTGGACTGGGTGCAGTGCCAGGACCACCTTGAGGCCCTCACAGGCTGAAGACAGGCAGGGTGAAGCCCTTTTTGTGTTGGGTGTGAGGAGGGGCTGTTCTGGTGAGCAGCAAAGTGGTCCCAGAGACTCACAGAAGCCAAGGGAAGCTGCAGGTGGGCAGAAACCAAGGGCTAAACCACACCAGTAGGATGGGACGGCCTCACAGGCTCCAGTGGTCCCGAGGTTGTTGCTGGGGCCCATGTCCCTGCCAAGTTCGAGGCTGGAGCCAGTGGCCAGTTGTCACACAGTCCCATGGCCCAGTGTGTGCAGACAAGCGGCGTTCGGTGTCCTGCGTGGGGAGTGTGTGAGGCCCCGGCTCAGATGGGCTTGTACAGCAGCGTGGTGACGTACTTCTTCTTGTAGCGGTGCGTGGCACTGAGCACCATCACGCCGTCCTGCGGGAGGCACTGCGTCAGCACGTGGGGCCAGGGCAGCCCTGGAGCTGCCCCAGCTGTCCCAGTCCTACAGCCAGTCCAATACACAACAGGGCATTGGGGCAGAGTAGGGCAGGGTCTGATACAGGCTTAGCTCCTCCTCAATGAAGGGAGGCAGCAGAAGGGAACTGCCAGGAAGTCCCACCTCTACCCCTGTGTGTGGCAGACCTCACCAGGCAGCCAGGTCCCATCTCCACCCCCCAGCTGAGCAGATTCTGCTCCCTGCAGGTGCTGCAGGCTCCTGGGAGCCACAGCAGCTCCTCACCTGCAGCCTTGCGGGCCCTGCGCTTACCTTGATGGAGAGCGCGTAGAGGTGATTGAGCATGACGTGGTTGGGCTCGGGCAGCAGTGCTGGGTCACACTAGGAGGAGAGGAGTGTCACAGGAGAACAGCAGAGCCCTGATCCCCTAGCCTAGCCCCTAGCAGCACAGGCAGCTGCTGTCTCATGCAGCTTGGACTGCCACTGCCTCGGGCTGTTCTGAACAGGAACAGAGCTCAGCTAAGCACGAGGAGGCCAAACCAGTGTAGTAAATGGGAAATGTGACACTGTTCCTAGGAAATGGGCTAGAGCCCAGCCAAGGGGAGCTCAGGCTCCCTGCAGATGGGATTCCCTTTCCGCCCCCAGTGTGGCTCTGTCTGTGGGCAATTTGCTGGTACACACCGAGATATTGGTATCCTTGTTGAGGATGACCTGGAGGAGGTGAGGCGGGAGGATGGGCGGGGATTTGAAGCGCTCCTCGGGCCGGTACACGTACATCTCTTGGCCATAAGGTCCTGGTGGGGAGCTGGATAAATCTACAGAGAAGACAAAGGCAGAGACGTGAAATGACAGAAGAGGATGGGTGAGCACAGAGCAGCTCCTAAGAACCTGAGAAGCATTTAACAAAATCTTTCAAGCACAAACATCCTCCACAAGCCATGGGCAGGGATATATTCTATAGCAATAGCTCAGCCTTTTCACAGCAGAAAGAGCAGCTGGGGGAGCCCATGGCAATTCCAAGCACGGCTGTAAGCTGGTACATGCACTGACACAACACAGGCACCCCATGTTACCCATCACAAGACCCCTCAAGCACAGCTCTTGGCACAGCCAGGTGCCTCTCCCTGCAGGAAGCAGCTGGCTCGCTCCAGAGCTGTGCCCTCAGCAGCAGGGGCACAGAGAGCAGGTTGCTCTAGGTGCTGTCTGATAAGGAGATCCAGGGAAGGCAAACAGGAACTCTACACTGAGCGGCTGTCCCAAACATGGGAGGGACCTTGGGGACTCGTGATCACTGAAAGCTGGACTGGCCACATTTCCCAGCTACGTCTGATCTGAACATTTGGGAACAGCCAGCCCCTAGAAGGGCTCCATCTCCTTGGGCTGCTGCAGCTTGCTGGCTCCTCTCCAGCAGAGTGTCTCTTGGCAGATCTGGGAAAGGACATGGAGCTGAGCTGTATGTGAGATGGGGCTGTACCAGGGACAGACACACAACTGAGCTTCCTGCCAGCATTTCACACTGAGCCAGCACCACCGGTGCCTGTGTGGTAACCTAACCTGTAACACAAGCAGACAGGGGGGTTTGCAATGTGCTGCACTGCTACAAATTACCTTGGCATGAAAACCAAGAGCAGCTGCTGAAAATAAACTGGATCCTGCTATCACCTAGCTTGTACCCCGGATCAGATGACTTACAGTTGACCAGACAGAAAGGGCTGATGCTCCTGGCATTTCCCAGTCCGAAATGGCTCCCTCAGCCACACGCTGCAGCAGCTGTGCTCTGCGACGGCGCTGGCGCAGAACAAGTTACACCAACACAGCCCCTCCAGAGGCACGGGGCCTCAGCTGTGGGCTGGGGAGGACACGCTGCCCGACACTACTCATCCCCAGTGCTGGCCCCCCCCTCTGCCCAGGGGGTCTGTGCACCCAGAGCAGCGAGTCTCAGAGCAGAGGAGGTGGAGAATAGCACATGCAAAGCGGTAATGCCACAAAACTCACCCCGACCTGAGGTTTCTGAGCTTTCCAGGGAATCCACCTTCAACGCATCAAACACCTCAAAGTCAGACTTCTTGACATGGATTAGGTTGTTTATCGTCCCCATCTGGCTGGTAACTACAGGCTGGAAAAAACTGGGGTGAGAATCTTCCTGTGTTCACCTCCAACTGAGGTACAGTCAGTGCTTCCTAGATCCTCCCAGCCCAAGCTGTCTTTGCTGCAACGCTACCTCTGAGCAAAGGTGGCTGGTGTCCCTCTCTGCCCTACACTTGTAGATCTCTGCTGTTTACCCTGGGAGGATTTTCCTTTATCACAGGCTCCTATATCACCTCCTCTTTCCACTCTCCATCCTGCTACATGCCCATGGGTAGGTGTGGCTGTTCAAGCCTAGCAACGCAGCAATAATGATGAACTGACTCCAAATAGAAGGAGGCAAGAAGAGGTGTCTTTAATGAGGAAAGTCCGAATATTTACACATGTCTAGCACAGGTCTCAAACCACGCTTCACACCATTGGCGAAAGACAGGTAACAGCTTTCAGGGTAAACATCGCGTACTCAACTTAAGCTATCTCTTTCACAATAACAGGTGCAGGATATTTTTGAGAGTTCTCCCTGATTTCCCGTAACAATTTCCTTAAGATTGTTATGGGAAATCAATGGCCTAACTTGATTTCTCCATTTCTAGTTTTTTCCACTCAGGCTGTAAGTGCAGCCACAGGAAGGTGTGTTGTCCTTTCTATGCTGCTCCTGCATGATTCAGTTTGGAAGAGAATCTGTGAGTGAGTGCTGACCTCATGGCTCATCTTCCTATTGCCAATTCTCTGTGGGACTTGAGGGCCTTCTGGCATTTCCCTGCCCTTCCCAATGCTTCCCCATAAAGCATGACTAAGTCTAGAGGAACCAGCCTCTGAAATTACTCAGGGGATGGAGATGTACCTTTTGTTTCAGGAGACAGTCTCCACTCCTCCTGTTCCCCCTCTGCTGCAGTTACATCCTGTCTAGTTCCCTGAAGAAGACAAGATCTGCAGGGATAAAGCCTGGAGCATTACCTCAGATGGATCATGGACCCACTGGCCATCCACAAAAAACTTGTACTGGTGCTCTCCTTCTGGAAGGTCCAGGATAGCAACGAAGTCATTGTGGCTGTGCAGAGAGAACAGATGGGCACTGTGTTGATGCTTTCAGTGCTGCTCTTCCATGGGGGCCCCAGGAAGCAGCACTGCCCATTCCCTCCACCACAACACCTTCAGGCAGGGTTAGGCCTGCCCATCATCAGTGACCCAAGGCATGGCCACGACAGGCACGAGCATTCCAAGCACCAGCATGGCTCAAAGCCCTGGAGCCCAGCTGCAAGGGGCAGCGCAGCCCACGTGCCCGAGAAAGTGGATGTGACAGACACCCTGTGCAAGACAGGCTAACATCACGTGGGCAAAGCTCCTGCCCTGTGCTGGCACAGCAGGACAGGAGCAAGTGGGACAGCTCTGTTTGTCAAGTCTGAAATTGAGATAAACTCATTCCAGATTAATTGGTAGAGTCCTACATGAGCTTCCATGGAAGTCACAGATGTGTTGCAGAACAGTGAGAACATCACTAGGGCAGGAAGATATGTGAGGGACCGACAACTAATGCTCACTGGCAGCAATACAACCAGGCATGGGGTAATGCTGCAGCCAGGGGAAGAGCTGACAGCTTCCAGAGGACTGCTGCATACCTGGGCTGCCAGCACTGGCTGCTGCGTGACATCCAGCTGGGCAAGCAAAGCGGCCCATCCTGTCCTGTCCCTGTTTCACAACTTCTCACTGGCCCTGCAGCACCACGCAGGGAAGGAGCTGACTGTGTATCTGCCTCAGACCCACAGCTTGAGTGAAAAAGTCAAGAGAGCAAAAGGAAAATGTTCTCTGACTGGAGCAGACATGAACACAGAGTAATGAGTTGAGGGACTGGCTACCTCTTGATGAGTGGGATCTTGGTGCTCCAGTTGTTGAAGGATCCAGAGATGAAGACCTCCTTGCCTCCATCGGCCCAGCGTATGACAGTTGGACGAGCCTGTTGGGATGGCTTCACTGACTCCTCCAGATCTGGCTGCCACGACACAAACTCCTTGTCCCCAGGAATCTGGACAAAGAAAACCAGAGAGATGTGAACGCATTCACACAGCTGTCCTCTACCAGGCCACCTGCACATCGCACACAGGAGCACCATGGAGTTCCTCCAGCTTCCCAGAGAGCCCTGGCATGGCTGGGAACACAGCCCCACACAGGCAGTGTGCCGAAGTTCCAGAGGGCAGGCAGGGAAGGGAGCGGCCAGCCCCTACCTTGGAGTCATGGGAGCTGAAAACGCTGGGGTCGTCGGTGCTGCCCACCATGATCTTGTGCGGGTGCTCCTTGGCGGGGTGGGAGGCACCGGAGCCGTCGGAGCGGTGGGACTTGGAGCCATGGCGCTCCCCAGACACCCGCTCGCTGGTGGTGTTCCCCATGGCAGCTCAGCAGCCCCTGGGAGGAGACAGAACAACCCTGCCTTTGCCCACGGGCTCTGGCAGCAAGGAGAGGAGTAAAGGAGCCATCTCTCAAATGTTCTTTGCCAGTGGAGACGAACGGCAATCCTAAAAAAGGCCCCAAGTTAATTTCAACTACCAAGTCTGGGAGTTGAATGGGAATTCAACAAACAAGCCAGCTTGACCTAATTATAGCCCCGTCCGTAAGAACCACCACCCTAGTTAGGTGGGTAATTGTTAACACTCCAAAACCAATACGACTTCACCTGTGTCCCACATCAGCCCTTGGCAGACAACAGAGTAGAGCTGATGAGAAAAATAAAGCCAACCTTTATTGGCAAATCAACTGCCTGGCGTAAACAGAGCCTCTTTCACAGTCCTGCAGTCAGCCTCTACAGACAACATCCAGCAAGAAAACAGCCAGGGAGTGAAAGCAGCAGCTGTTTTACAGCCCCTAACAAGTCTCCCAAGAGCTCGCAGGCAGAAGAGCAGATCCTTGTGCCTGCAAAGGCGACAGGGAGCATTTAAAGTGTCCAAATGGAATCGCCCAAGCTGGAGCTTGTCCAAGGAGTGGGGCTAATGTTGTGGTGTCTGCAAAAAGCTCAGCTCTCAGCAGCATTCACTTATGATTCACCAGGCAAGTCACCGTGTCAGCTGCAGCACAGCACAGCGAGGAGGACCATTTGTTGTGACCTAGCCAGCACCTGCCTGGCTGTCTGGAGGGACACGGTGAGGGAAGGGCAGCCCTGGCCACCTTAGTGTCCCTCTGCAGCTAGAGATGGGCCACCATCCCCAGTCTCACCCAGCTCAGAGAAAGCAAAACAGGAGAACTGACCAAGTCATGAACAACTACACACCTTTTAGGACAAACAACAAAGCCACTGCAAGCTACACAGGACTCTTCAGGCCTTGCCCTGTTTCCAGGAGCTGAGATGGATTGGGGATCTTGCCCATTTCCAGGCTTATTTTGCAGCTTTCAGCTTACTGTGAGCTCTGCAGAGCAAGCAAGGGGACAGCCAGCCTTGCTTCATGTGCTCACTTGTGACATTTGGAGGTTTGCTTAAAAGATCAAGTTCTATGAAGGGTGCCAAGCAAAGCTGCCAGCCAAAGCCAGGCTTTAGAGCATTATGGAGCAATTACTATGGTATTCCTTAAATCCTGAGGGCTAAAAGGCAGCTCAAGTGGGCAGCTAACCCATACCCCTACCTCTCTCACTGTAGGTCAAGTACACCTGAACATCCAGGTCAGATGAACTACACCCCTTGCTGTGATATCTTCCCCTTGTGCAATGAGGAGGCTCAGACAGCTCCTCACAAAAACTGCCCCTGTACCACCAGTCCTGCTGTTGAGGAGTTTCCAGTATCTACACTAAGGCTTCCTTACTTCTTCTCATCTACAGGGAGGAAGGTGGAAAACGGCTGAACTTCCCTTGTATCAGAACAGACCTAGCAGACCTTGTTGGGAGGTATGTACAGGTGTTAACAGGCATGAAGCTTCCCTCTCTCTTCTCTAAAAGGATTCCAGTCCCTCTATCCCTTACCAGTCATGCCCTCCAAACACTCCCTGAGGTTTATCCTAAGCGGTGGCTGCTGTCTGGCATGTGCCACCTGAATCCCCTGCATCACACACACGGGCACCCGGCCTGTGCCAGGACAGCTCTTTGTGCACAGCCCGCAATACCTGGCTTTGCTGAATTAACTTTGGCAGCTCAAACCCTCTGGCATCCAGAACGCCCAGTAGCACTGGGAGATGGTGTAACGAAGGTACACCCAAGTCATGGATGGAAATGTACCCACACCACAGCCTCAGCAAACCTCCGCGGCACCTCAGCACATGCACTCCCAGTCTGACAGCAAGCCCCTGCCACCCGCGGCCCACAGCAAGGTGGGTGCCTGCCTGCCCCATCACCAGAGCCCTTTGAGGCAGCTTCTCATTTGGAGAATGACATGTGAATTACAGCCATTCCCCTCCCGGGATGTGCCACGCTTGCCGCCTCTCCCAGGCAGCCAGTGACCGCTGGCAAGCACCGGCAGGTGTCCCGAGGGGGTCAGCCAGGCGGGATGGGGTCCAGCAGCACCGGCAGGCGCTCCCAGGGGTCTGCACGGGGTGCGGCATCTCGCCGGGCTGACACCGCCGGGGCTCGGGGGAAGCCCGATCCGCCCGGGCTCTCCCTCCTTCAGAGACGGGAACCAGAGCTGAGCCCCGAGGTTGCCGTGAGGTTAAGGGGATGAGCTGGGAAGGCGGGGGAGGAAAATCTCCCTCGGAGCAGGCAGGGCT
>VWZN01016191.1:19135-39710 GCA_013396955.1 Regulus satrapa | reverse complement strand
TCTTTCTGTCATAAATTCTTTTCTCTAGGCTTTCTGTCTTTCTCTGCTGATAAGCCCTCTCAAGAATGCAAGAGAGCTTCTCTTTCTTTTACAAAAAAACAAATCCTGTAAAAAAGAATTATAACACTTCTAAATTTCTTTGTTAATAGCAGAACTAAAAAAATCATATTAATCTAGCACTATACATACCACTTTTCATTTTAATATTTGTGGACAGCCAACTATTTAATAGATATTTATAACATTTAACAAGTCTTTACACGAAACTCCAAGTTAAAATGAGAAGGCTTTCTCAAGCTGCTTAATTAGCAGAGGTGGTTTGTTTTTTTCAGTCTGCATTAGCTTATCTAACTTGTTTGCTGTAGCTCAGCCTTGGCCATTCAATCCACCCCTCTGACCCTTGTGACAGTAATTTTGCTGAGTTTTCTCAGTGCTGAGCCAAATCCTTGCACCAGAAAATCCAAACCATGCTGATAGCATAGAGTAGAAATACTGCAGTTGTTTATTGACACGGTCTCTTTTTCATGGTTTATTTAAGGGTTTTTTAATGCTGTTAAAACTAAGTTGTTTGGTAAAAACTCACTTCTGGTCAGCTTGATATATTCCCTTGTTCTGATTAGGTGCCTTACTCCATTTTCTGCCTTGAAAGGTCTGTTTTGATCGGGTGACTTATTCAATTTTCTGATTTGAATGTCCCATAGCCCACAAGGAATGTCTAATCTCATTTTGAAACAGTCCTAAGTGAAATACTTTACATATGCTTTGGAGACCCAATCCAGCCCTTTGCAACCCTGTGTTAAGGTTACAAAAAAAAGGGCAGAACACGACTGACAGTTGCAAGGCTTTTCACATGTCTGCACATTGCATCTTACCTGGCACGAATAACCTATAATCAAGAAAAAAGATGTTTGAAATGTAATTACAAAGAAACATTTTGCTCTATCCTGTGTGCAGATCTTTTGATAAGCCGTGATCTTGGATGCTAGGCAGGTAAAGTGCTTCCTAACCAGACTTCCTAATGGATGATGCTGCCATAAATCTTTACACCTGGGATGTTACCATTGCCTCTGTTGTGTCTCAGCCTGGAAACAATGTGGAAAGAGGGACCATGCTGGCATTGTGGTTTTTTCTCTGGTAACTCCTTCTCCTCATAAAGAGAAGCATTCATTTCCTTAGCAGGTTTACATATGAGAGGCAACCAGGTTATGTATGCTTGGGTTTAGTCAAATTACAAGAAAATACAAGATCAAATTAAGAAATTATACCTATGTGTGTGAATGTTAGAGTATAAATGATCACTTGTAGCACTTCAGCTTTGGATTTACCCTGACTGGTTCTTCTCCTGTAAATTATTGTGGGTTTATAAATCTGTGTGTGACTCATTTGAGAACGGGGGTCTGAGCTTGTGCTTTTGCTAACTCACTGGAGTGGGCCTTGGAAGGGCAGGGGAAGTCCATCAGTGCCTCTAAACAATTCAAATCAATTCTCTTCTGCTCAGGTAAACAGAATGCACTGATAATGGGTAAAAAAACATGGTTCTCCATTCCTGAGAAGAACCGTCCTCTGAAAGACAGAATTAATATTGTGCTCAGCAGGGAGCTCAAGTAAGTATGACCAATTGGGGCCCTGTAAAACAAATAAAAGCCTGCACCAAAATATGGCTGTAGCATTACAACACACAGTAGTTCCAAATGTACCATTTTTGATACCTGGTTAGAAAGCATTTCTGCTGTTGATTCTGAGGGTTATAACTACTTTACTCTTAATTTTTAACTTTTAAAAAGTCATTCACAAGGTAATTGTCATTACTTTGCATCATGAGTACTACTTCTAGCTCTACTCAGAAGCCATTTGCCAATTTTCAGTAGTGCTTCTGACTCATGTGTTCAGCTGTATTTCTCTAGTTCCTGCTTACATTGGTGGCCCTAAATCCTTTTTTTGAAGTTCATTTTTATTAGGATTTGTGGACGAACTGTCCTTTTTCAGAGCTCTCCTCTTGAATGCATCACCCACAGTTGACCAAATATTTTTAAATACAAATGCCCACTTGTAGTGCTTTATTGCTTTGGAGGATGTTGGTGGATTTGCAGGTGAATATGTGGGAGGACAGGGAATAGTGGCTTTTCAAGCTGTTTTATTGAATGAAGTATTAACGGCCTGGAATTCAGGTCAAAATCTACATTTAATTTCTGGGTTTTCTGCATTTAATGATCTATGCTTAATTTGTGGACTGTGCGTTTATTTTACAGATATGTACATTTCTCAGTTACACTTTTTTAAAAATATGTCGTGGGATTCCAGATTTTTAATTTATAATGCTTCCTAAATTATGGTTAAGGGGTGATCTATTGAACAATCCTGCAGTCAGATGGGTCTTTTAACATAATTTGGCAATAACAGGCACTTCAAAATAACTAACTAATGTGAAACATGTACTTATTTGTTAATTCAGCAAAGCACATTTTGTGTCTGGTTTGTGTTGATGATCACGATGAGCATTTATTTAGTAATTTATTTGCTTTTTCTAGGGAAACCCCAAAAGGAGCACATTATCTTTCCAAAAGTCTGGATGATGCTTTAGCTCTTTTGGATTCACCGGAGTTAAAGAGTAAAGTGGACATGGTTTGGATCGTGGGAGGCACTTCAGTGTACAAGGTACATTTAGCCTCCTCCTAAATTACTCATTTTCTGTGATGGGCTGAGGATGGAGTTCCTATCACTGCTGCTTTAGGAGGCACTTCCCCTTGACATTGCCAGCGAACTGCAGTGATTGCAGCAGAACAGGTTTCAGAGAGCAGCATCTCAGCTCTCAGGTTCAGAATACCCACCCAGAAACTGAACATTGCTCTTTCCAGAGGGCCAGTCTCACGCTGTTGTTGTGCTTTTGAGAGCTTTTCATAAATACCTGCATTCCTAGCTTCTTCAGACAAAGTCCATTTGTTATGTTTATTTTACTGAGATTGCTGGCTGACCCTGCAAAGGATCTGAAAAGAAAGGAAAAGTGCTCTAGCGTTTTTAGCCAGAGTATGACACTTCATGCATGTAAATGGGGGAAGGAAATAGGATTTAGAGAGAGATGACCGGTCATGGTGTCAGCAATAACAGGAGATAATTATACAACAAAAGGTCGCACTCATTCTGAGCAGTGTTCCCATCCAGCAGTGTTCCTACTGCTCCTGCTCCCTGGGTCAAGAACTGTAAAGCAAATTCTTTTCAAAAGTAGAAGGAGCAGTGCTGCTGTCCTTTAGTCATTGCTAAATGACTAAAGCATGCTGGGAGATACACCCCAGTTGTTGTTTGGACAGGAGATGTGTGATGACGGTGCCGTAACGCCCCTGCTGGGAAATTAGGGCTGATGCTGTCACCTGTGAGCAGGGAAAAATCCTTGCCTTTTGTACTTGGTGCTTGACATGAAGCTCTTCTCTGTGCCTGGGGAAACGCATCTGGTGCAGTAAAAGCAGGGAAGTGTCTGGAGGCTGCTGAGGTTGTAAGGAGATGAGGTGCATAGGAAACAGCTCTGGTGGTGCTGGTGTAACATGTCGTTCCTCGTGGTGAGGTCTGCCGCAGACAGGATGTGCAGATGCATCCAGCCTGTAATCAGATACTGAAGAAGTGTCCTTGGCTCTCAGCCGTGGCAGTGCCTGTGCCTTGCAGAGGGTTTCTGGAGCAGGCTTCTCCTCGCAGAGGGCACAGAGCAGGAGCCAGGGCTGGCTGTCAGCAGCAGCATTTGCCCCTTGCCCGCCAAGCCACGGGCTCAGCTGTACAGAGTTATTGCTTCTGCTGCTTCCTCCAGGAGCCTCTGTCTTGGAGGCTTCTATTTTAACTATTTTTCCAGCATCTGGACTGATATTTGGAAGAAAATAATGCCTTTTTTTAGACCATTAGTCACCAGTACTCACATTACAAATTGGCAGTTTTGATTAACAGTAAACTGGAATGTACTGTTTGTGCCGATCAGTACAAGGGAATGTGTAACATAATCACAGACCCGCTTACCCTGGACATGGAAAAGCACTGGGAGAGGTGGGAATGTCCACTCTGGAAAAGAGAAGGCTCCAGGGAGGGCTCAGAGTCCCTTGGAGGGCCTGAATGGGCTCCAGGAGAGCTGCAGAGGGACTGGGGACAAGGGATGGAGGGACAGGGCACAGGGAATGGCTCCCACAAGGCAGCGCTGGCTGGGAGATTCCTGGGATCCAGGAATTGCTCCTGGCAGGGCGGGCAGGCCCTGGCCCAGGGTGCCCAGAGCAGCTGGGGCTGCCCCTGGATCCCTGGCAGTGCCCCAGGCCAGGCTGGAGCAGCCTGGGACAGCAGAAGGTGTTCCTGCCCATGGAGCAAGATGAGCTTTAAAGTTCTGTCCAACCCCTTTTGTGGTTCTACAGTTTCAGCTGCTTCCTCCCTTTCAAGCATCTGCTCAAAGCATTTCAAAGGGAAGTTTAATTACATTAGGGAGAAATCTGACAGTTTCATACAGATTTCCTGCACTCAAACTTCGTAATGCTAACTGAAAGGGTTTTATGGGGACCATACACATCTACCAAAACTGCAAGTAATATTTTTAGTGCCTGTATTAAAGATGCACAAAGGATTTTACAGGAATATTTCTACTGTACCACGTATAAATGTGTGGGAAGTAGAATAATTTTATTCAGTAGTTGTCGGTATTTGGTTTTAAAGCGTTATTTTGATCTCACTAGTTTGTGTGGCTCAGAGGTTGAGAACTGATTCTGTTCATTAATACAGGTCTGTGCTTGCCTGCCGAAAGGCTTACCCCGTTTTTATTATCCAGGCTCTTACAAGACTCTCTTACAGAAAACCAAGGCTATTTATGCTTCCCAGTGCTAAACAGGAAGCGTGCTCACATAAGAGTTTCTTGCTGCCCTTTTAGTTCAAGGGAAGCCCTTGCAGGTGGCAGATTGGCAGGTTCCCAGTGGGATCTGCCTCCAGCTTCTCTGTGGTGGTTTTCTGTCTGTCTCTGTCACCGTGTGGGCGAGGAGCAGGGTCTGTGCAGGGTGAATCCCTGAGGCACAGTGGTTTTCCACTGGGTCACTGCAAAGTGGAGCCACAGGCACCTGTGGCACTTAGGGGGGTGCCCTGACAGCCTGTCAGAGGAGGAGCAGGAAGATGAGGGGATTCTGGGGACAGCACTGCAGCTGCTGTGCCCTGGTTGCTCTGTGCCAAGGGCCCAGGGCTCCACCTGGTCGCATTCCATTGGAGTGGGGTTGTGGGGAGCTGGAAGCAGACACAGAATGTACTGGAGGTGAGGGTGCACACCTGAGGGCGTCTGTCAGAAGATGCTACAGCAGCAGCTTTGCCATTTCCAGACAGCACCTCCAGGGTCCACATCATTATTTGAAATGGTGGCTTATTGTCCTGTGGAGCCTTTTAACACAGCTCCTAACCTTAGCACCTTCTGATCAGTTAATCACTTTGACTTGGGGATGTCCAGCATGATCAGGGTTGTTGTCACCAAGCTCTGGGAGCAGTGCTGCCAGCCGTGTTGCTGGGCATGGTGTGAGCAGGGCGTGTGCCATGACCACGCAGGCCTTTGCTGGTTTTGTTTCCCACGCCCCTGGTGCGTGCCCTGGGCAGGGGAGGATGTCCGAGCACCCGCCGTGCTGTGCCTTTTGCTGGCCCAGACAGCATGCTGAAGCAGCAGCCAGACTTGCCCTGGTGCAGGGAGCTGGGCCAAGGGTAAGCAGCTGCTGCCCTGCCGTCTGAGGTGCACACCTGCTTGGGACACAGGTGTCCCTTCAGCACGGGGACAGGCCCTCTCCAGCCTTTATGAACTGAGGCAAGCCAAGCTTCTACAGCATGTGCACCAGGGTGGCGTTTTGGGTGCCTGCCAGGAGTGGGATGGAGGCAGGGGATTGCTGCTGTTCACATCCTTTTCCTCCTCAGACTGCAGGAGAGGGAGGGCCAAATCTGTGAACATTTGTAGGGACACAGAGCACCCTTCTGTTGGTTATTGCCATCTCTGCCACTGCCCCTCGGTTCTCAAGGACACAGTTCTCTCCAGGGGGTAGGAGGGTCGACATCAGCTGCCTCAGGCCGTCTCTGAGCTGTGCTGGCCGTCCAAGTCCTCGTGTGGGTCACGCTGGTGCTGTGCTCACACACTCCAGCAAACTGTGGCCTGACCCCTGCAACAGGCAAGAGTGGAGCAGGGAGAAGCTGGGCAGAGCGTTGGTATTGGCAAGTGAGAGCAGGAAAGATTGAAAACAGCTCCATCAGTTCAGTGAGGGTTCAGAGAAACTCATGTGGGCGTCAGCTTCTTGAATTTCTCTGGACACTGATCCCCTCATCAGGTTTATTATTTCCTAACGTAGCCACAGGGCAGTAGCAATGCCCTCAGGGAAACTTTTGGACTTCTGACAGCAGAAGTTCACCAGGATCCTTTGTGTGGATCTTAGTGCAATGCCATCTGGATCCTGCCTGCACTGTTCTGGGTCTCCTGTATAGTTGCAGAAGGAGCTTGGGCTGCTGTCTGGGTGGGGAGGGAGGAGCTCAGCAGTGGTGAGTAGGTCATAGCAATTACGAAGCTGTTACGCATCATGGCAGGCACTCTGAGATTTTGTGTGAGCACTTCATGTTTTGAGGGCTGTCTGCTGCCTTGTGAGTGCTTCTTGTCTGCTGGGGGGCTTGTGGTGCTGGCTCACTCCTTGGTTCTGGCCCTGGAGTCCCTTGTAGCTGGTAGAGCTCCTCAGATGTACTGAAACATAGTTTCTGGCTCAGTTTTCCCCAAGAAATATTGTTTGTGGATTTCAGACGTGCTCCCATGTACAGCTCAAGCATGGTGAGCGGGGACAGCTGGAAGATTCATTAACAGTTGGACTCAGTGATCCGGGAAGTATTTTCCAACCTTAACAGTTCTACAGGTCTGTGATTTCAAAACCAGGTTTCTGTTCTGAGTTAAGGCACTGCTGCACCTCTGTGGAGCTATTGTCACTTGAGAGGTTCGCATCTGGGCCTTGGCTCTGAAAAAACAGCGCACTCTGGACATCCTGGGCCACTGAATGGTTTAGGCTGAAAAGGGCTTAAAGGCTCACCTCATTCCAAATCTCTTGTCATGGACTGGGATGCCATCCACTAGACCAGGTTACTCTAAGTCCACTCTGTATAAATTGTATCAGTCTCTTTTAACTACATTTAAACTGTATGGTTTAGAGCTGTCAAAAACATCATTGATGTTTTACTAGGAATAGCACCTGTAAGTCCATCACATCCTTAAATATTAAATAAGGTGTAAAAAAGCCCAAACAAAACCAACAGCAGCAAAACCACACACATACAAATCCACAAAAGCCGGCAGACCCGTGTGTTGATTTCCTGATGTGTATGGTATGGTTTTATGATGTGTGGACTAGGTATGTGAGCACTCCACCAGCTCAGCTCGGTGCCTCCTGCAATTTCTCTTCGGTCCCAGAGAAATGGTGAAACCAATGGAGTGGCCTGGACAGGGCAAGGCTGAACTGAGTGTCAGTGAGGACCTACTTTATTCCTTGTGAGAATGATGGTGTTATGACTGGACTCCTTTGCCATGTCCTCAGCAGTATTTTGCTGGGGCAGTGTCTGAGTCCAGCCTGAACAGGCTGCTTTGGAGGCTCCACCTGAGGAAGGTTTCACGTTGGATGCCAAATTCACTGCTGTGGAGTTTTCTGAAGTTGCCTTGGGAGAGCAGGGAGGGCCAGGTGTTCCCAAGGGAGCCGGAGCTGGACCCCACGGGCAGTGCTTGAATGGCAGGGGCCTCCTCAGCCAGGGCTGGGGGTGCTGGGACAGGTCGGTGGGCAAGCTCAGCCCACAGCCAGGTCACGCATAGCCTGAGGGTGACCAGGCAGGGCCTAGGCGCCGGCTCAGGATGGCAGCCCGTGGCTGATTTAACTGTGTTCCTGAATCCCGAGGCAGGGGAGAGTTGCCCTGAGGAGAGCAGAGCGAGTCAAACAGGAGCTCGTGTTTGTCCTGGCCTGCTGTGTGCTCTCTGCCAGGCACCGGGCCCTCCCGGCTGCTGAGGGGGAAAATGAGGCCTGGAACCAGCCTGGTCCTGCTGCTCTTCCCCCCACGCTCTTTCCATTTGCTGTTTGCTGGTCATGGGCCACCTACACACACAGCCCTCCAGAGCTGGTCTGGCAAACTGAGGAGGCATTTGCACTTCTTTTACGAATGTGGGGACAGTGACACGTCTGGTTGGTTCGTTCAGCTGATGAAACCGTTTCCCTACAACAGAGGTCACCATCTGGTCTCCCTGGGTTGAATTCAACATTCTTTGCAACACCTGTGCTCTTCCCTGGCCTGTTGTGGTGGTAGAGAGTTCACGCAGAGTTGGATAGGAAGTTTATTTGTTCTTCTACGACAAAGCAGAAGTGTCTCTATTTACAGACCACAGCATGTTTTTAATTTGTGAAGCAGATTATTAATCCTCCATCATGCTGCAAGTGTGATTCTTCTTACCTCTGTGTCCTTAAACAAAGAAAAATGCTAGCATTTGTGTACAAACTGGATGGACACCAGTTCAATGCTGTTCAATGCTCGTGTGCTGTGACTTGCCCCTGTCGTTTTTAACTGTTCTCTAGTAGAGCAGCTTTTCTACAAATTAGCCTCTCAGCAGTGGTTAATTAATTTTATTGGATTCCATTTGTTATTACTTGGTTCCTGTGCTTGTTGGAGTAGTACCTAATAGCCTGCTTCATGGTGAGTCACCTCCCACAAAGAGCGTTGCTTGTTGCCAGTTTAAGCACAAGGGAGGAACAGCTACAAGCTTTTCACAAATGTATTGTTACCAACCCTAGTGTAGCTTTTCATGGGTTATTTTAATGCCCACAAGGTCTGGAAAAGTTGCCGTTTTTCTATCTCAAGAAAAAGTGTATATTCCTAAACATATATTTCCTACTAATATTCCTACTCCCGAATTTGATAGTGAAAAGCTCACCTAACAAAAATTATCTTAGAACATTTTCATCCGAGGAGCTTGGAAATGTAGAAACTTTCAGCACGTGTTCCCATGCTGAAAACAATCCAGAGATCCAGCTTTGAAGTTAAAGTGAGGGGTAGATTAATAGCTGGAATTCCAAGAAATACAGCACAAATCCCTAGCAGTGATATTAAGCATCAAAACAAATTACCTTGAGGTGTGGGCATCTCTCACCACTTAAACCTTCCTGTCTCCCAAAGAGGTGTGATTCAGAAATTGCTTGTTGCTACTGGGCCTGCTGTTCCTTTCTTCTCACAGGGCTATTCAAATTTTGTTCTTAACTTCTGTCAGAAACCCCAGACTCTGAGAATAGGTATTGTTGCCACTTACCAGGTGGAGCTGACACAGGGTGAAATTATCCCTTTAGAAAGTGCTCTTCAGCAGAGTCTAAAAGAGGAGATTCAGAGTGTAATTTTCATGGCTTTGCTAAAAGCTTGTGATACATAAAATTGTGACTGAGTTTGTGTTGTTTCTAAAGGCAGCAATGGAGAAGCCAATTCATCATCTGTTGTTTGTGACAAGAATCTTGAAAGAATTTGAAAGTGACACATTTTTTCCAGAAATTGACCATAAAGACTACAAGCTTCTAACCGAGTAAGTACCAAGATGCATATCAGGCTTGTCTTCAGAATAATCGAATTTGAATGTTTTAAGGGTCCTGTTAAGGCCGTGTTTGAGTTTGAGCTGAATTTTTCCCCAGAGTCATACTGTACAGCCGGACTGGCCCCACACTCTGCACAGATTTTCGTGGAAATTGCTGTGTTCTTCAACTTCCCTGTGATCTTCACAGTAAAGAATTGTCTGTCAGTTTGCTTCAGACATAGCTTTTTCTTATGGTTTCCTGGTTTAGAATTATTCAAATATTTACTAATCTTTGTGACTCTCAGTGTGTTGTTTGGCCTCTGAATGTCATTGATAAATTACCAAAGACAAATTGAAAGGTTTTGACTGCAGAGGCTTGAGCTTTATATATTTCTATGGTTATTCCTTCCCTCTGGAGAAAATTACTTCTTCCTAACAAACGTAGTAGGAAAAGGTGCACAAAAACTTACAGCTTCTGCTATTCACTGTGATTTCTTCTGTATTATCCTTATCATGTTCCAGTTGTGGTTTTATGTCCTCTCCAACAAGATTACATCCAGCAGGCACTAAGGAGGCAGCAAAAATTCAGACACCTGCCTCAAGAACCAGGGAGGACTGGACCTGTTGCTCTTCCTGCTGCTCCTGTTTTGGCTTTCAGCTGTTTACAGACCAGCAGTGGAAGAAATAGGAAGTATGAGGAGTGAAACTCTCCTCAGGGGGCACAGGAATGGATTAGCACGGCTCTGGGGGAGGATAGGCAGGGTCAGGGAAGGGAGATGCGGGACAGACAAGGTGGGTGGGGAGGATGAGTCACCTTCTCCAGCTCCAATATATTCTGAAATACTCTGTGCTCATTGGAGTGTCCTGAGATCTGACCCAAAGTTCACTCTCTCTCTCGGCTGTTCCGAGAGAGAACATAGCTATACGTTGTTTCTGGCCAATGTACTGAAATGAACATTGGTGTTAGAACATGATTTTGTAAAATAACAGGTAATTTCCTCACTGAAGTGGAAATCTGATGATGGCAAACCTTACCAAATAAATTTAAAATGTATCTCTCCCTCAAAGTCAGTATTACTCATACAAAATCCTTGTTCTTTCACGAGGAGATGAAAAGATTTTTGAAAGGGTCCATTAATAAGAAGTGGCTTAGAAAACCTGGAATGTAGAGAAATGCTTCCTATGATAGCAGTCACCTGCTTTAGTAATCTCTTGCAGACTTTTAAAAAAGCCTTGTCCTTAGCATTTCCTCTAAACCAACTTAGGAAAAGCAAGGCAAGGAAAAAAAAAAACAAAACAAAGTGTTCCATAATATCTTCATCCTTGGCAGACATTTTGAATAACATATTGGAGGCTTTAATGAAAATCTTGGGTATTTCTTTATTAAGCCAAAAATAGGGGTGCTGTTTTATGTCAGAGTATGCTATCTTGATCTAAAAGATATGCATGTAAATCATGAGTAGTGTTAATATGATTCCTAAAAACAGTGCACCTGTTCTAAAGACAGTGGTTTGTTTGGTTTTCTTTTTCCAAACAACTTGCTTTTCTAGTTGATTGGGTAAATTACAGGTGAATCATAATGATGTTCTTACCTGCGTGTTGGTTTTTGCTTTTTCTTCTCCTCTCTCCCTAGGTACCCAGGTGTCCCTTCTGATATCCAAGAAGAGAACGGGATCCAGTACAAATTTGAAGTGTATGAAAAAGCTGTTGTGGCACAATAAGGGAGACATTTTGTACTTCTGTGTAAGGGCAGGTATTTTAAACCACGAAGTTTTACTGGGTGTAAAGATTCATTAAATTTTCGAAGAAAATCGTGCCTGATGGTAAAATACCTCAGTGGTGAATAGTCCCAAAAAACCACACCCCACACTTTGAAGGTACACCCTGGAGAAGGGGGTCTCAGCAATCCCACAAAAAAGGTTGCATGAAACCTTGCAGTGGTCTTACAATCTGTAAGCATTGCATCCCTGGCAATTCCATGGCTAATGAAAGGCATCAGACTGTGTCAGAGCTTTTCCACTGAAATTAAGGGGTTTTATATCTGTCTCCTTTTTGGAAGAGGTCCAGCACTGAGAAAGCAGGAATCCTCCCAAGTTTGACTGGGGATTATAACATTTATAACGGCCTTTACAAGGTATTGGTGTAGCTTTGGCCCCACAGCACACAGGGGGAGCTTCCAGCAGCTTCTCACAGAAGCCACCAAACCTTTTCTAACCTGGCCACACAAACACAGCATAATCTGGTAAAGAAGCTTTAATATTTCCCTAAGTTCACAGCTGTGTGAAAGCTTTGCTTTGCTGCTCTCGTAAAAAGTCACTGTGTCACTTTGACCACAGCAACTTCAAAGTGGAAGAATATATACACTGATTTCTTAAAAGTCTGTGTTCCTGTGTTCCTGCCAAGCATTTTCAGTAAAGATGCAGTTCGTTTATCAGTGTGGTTTTGAATAATCTCTGTGGCAAATGTAAGCAATAGTGGAGTAGTTCTGTTTCATAGTTAAGTACAGAAACACTAAAAATATTAAATAAGCTGGCCTAATTTACACTGATGTTCCCTTAGAACCCTATGAGCACCCCTTGAATTTTCCATGGCACTTTACTACAACACCTAGCTGATAAAAAACATACTTGTTGCATCACCTGCTCTGGGTTGTCTCAGTTTTCCCTGTGTTTCCTTTGAAACTGTTAGGACCTCCCTGTATTGATCTTCTTGTTCTGTGTGCACTGATGCTACATTGATCGATAAAAACAAGTTTATGCTTCCATAATGCAGCAAGAAGTCTCCGGAGTTTTAAATTGACAGCACGTTGTTGAAGGGGAGGAAAGAGACTGCTGCCAGGGAGATGTCATGGGTGTTTTTTTGAATAAGAGTCACTGTGACCCTGGTGGGAGAATAACCTTCTGAAAGCATTTAAAACATACCTGTTAGAGGTCAGTGTTGAAAGCTCTGGCACTTTGCAAAGTACTGTGTTTAGGACAACCAACATTTAATAAAAATGGGAGAAAGGACCCCATGCTATGTTGGCTGAGGCAAACATACATTATAAACTTCGTGCCTAAGTGCAGAGATAGGGCTGTCTGAGGCCAGGATGTTTTGTAGCATCATTTCAGTTTCAAAGAACTTTTAACTTGGTTGCAAAAACAAGCCTGCTGAGAACATAAGTGGTTACTCTTGATTCTTAGTGGACTCACTCAGTCCTCTCCAGATTTAACTATGTCCTTTGTAAGATACAACAACAAATTAAGTTAATTGACGTTTCGTGGAAATGCAAACTTCTGAGCCTACTGCTTGAAACTTTTCAGAACATAATGGTTGTTCCTTCAGTGTGGCTCTCTGCCGCAGAGATACATTTTTGTTTGGTTCTGTTTTCAGTTGAAGCACTGCATTTCGTCCACTTTTTGTGCCACAGCTCTTCAATTTGCAGAGCCCTGTTGAGAGCTTGGAGAATGCATTTGACTGCCGTGAAGCTGAGCCCAAGGTCATGCTCACCCCACGGAGAGACACCCCGAGCCCCCTCCTTGGCACACCGAGGGTAAAGGCTTGCTGTCTCAGGATGGGCTGGCAGAAGGGTGTGTGCCTGGTGCTCAGCAAGCACATGCAGACTGGTTGCTGCCGGGTGTTGTACTCTGAGGGTGGTTACCTGGCCCCTGCCACTTCCCCAGGGTTAAAATAAGTCTCCTGTACTGTGGTTTGAAGAGAAAAACCCCTTGTGTTCCAAATGCATCCTCCCCATGTTTTGTTTACTCCTGTACCTC
The DNA here is from genome assembly GCA_013396955.1 of Regulus satrapa. Taxonomy (NCBI): domain Eukaryota; kingdom Metazoa; phylum Chordata; class Aves; order Passeriformes; family Regulidae; genus Regulus; species Regulus satrapa. Next base: position 26,411 of record VWZN01016191.1, on the reverse strand, counting down.
ATTGATGAATGATTCCTTGAAAAGCCATAGATTCTCGTTATGTCCAGTACAGGGGGAAATGCCGTGTTTTTACCCAGTTCCATGCAGTAAGTGCAATGAATAGCATCACGAGTGACAGCGTAATTACCAATCACCAAGAAAAGTCTATACAGGTATAATTTAATCCCCCTCATTCATGCTTTCCTGGGAACAAACCGTTCCAAACATATTAAAATTTTAATTTCCAAGGATAATACTAGATTTAACAAGATAGCTAAAAACCAGAGGGTTTGCATAAAAAGTGAAAAACAAACATAAATGTTTTTATTGCTTGTCTATTACTCATTATCTGTTATCTGACGGTGGACAGCGATTTCCATTCGGCAGTAGAAAGCTGATGTTTTCAGTAGTGTTAGAGCCACAGTGTATTCAAGGTCAGAGCTGGGAACATTCCAACAACAAATCTCTGTTGTGGACAGCAATCCATGGAAAAGAAAGGTACACTCTGAGAAATAAGTTAGCTAATTTAGCAAATAAAATACTATTAGTATTTATACAGAAGAGCGGGGGAAAAACAGGAAGGGGAGAATGGCAATGATTATCTTATTCAGGTTATCTGCTGAGAGCACTGGTAGCACTTGACATCTTGATGGGGAACATACAATTGTGTTTTCTTCATCAGGCAACAGCGAATTTGCTGAGGACTTAAACCTAAACCCAAACCTAGCCTGAGTAGCTGAGAATTATGCTAGCAGAAGAAGGTAGGAGCAGGCAGAGGCAGCAGCTGACTTGGAGGAAAGGACTGTTCCTTAATCAGGACAGAAAATTAGGTGAGCAGAGGTGACAGATGAGACGACAAAGCCTGGTTAAGTACAAAACTGCGAGATGCCTCCCTTATTATTCAGGTGTGCATTAGCTGTCTCTGCTTGCCCTGAAGGGCTGTAGCAATGGAGCCAACCAAGTTAGGGTAAGGCTGGCTGAAAAATCTGAGGAGCCAGGTCCTGAAAGAGAAGAGTGGAGGACGAGAAAGGGAGCTGAGCAGAGGAGATTGATGTTGGCCAGAAGGATACACGTTTATCTGTTAGTTTGCCCTGTAGCTATAATCTCTATGAAAACACTTTATAAGAGTGCTGCGGGCGTTTAGCACCTTTAAGATGCTGGGCAAAGAATGTCATCAGTGAGGGAGGTTCAGGATTTGGGCGCTTGTGTGACTGCCTTTGCCAGCTCCCCAGAAATCCTGGGTGGAGTTGCTGTGGGACGTTAGTGCCCTGCCAGGGTCTCTCCCAGAGCTCCAGTGCCCCAGGGCTGTGCTGGGCCTCTGCTTCCCTCGGTGCCCAGCCTCTGCCTCTGGGGGCTGTGTCTGGGAAACCTGCTCTTTTCCCTGGCCTCACTTGTTTTCAGCTGGCTCGGGGGTGATGCTGGGTTATTCTACCCTCCGTTCTCTGCAGATCATTCTGTTTCCTTTCTGTAACATCAAAGCAAAATTCATACAAGAAGCCTTTTGTTAGATTAATTGACATGTTTGGAAAAAGAATAGATGAGCTCTCAAGCAGAGTTCTATTCTGATTACATTTTCAGGACTTTTTTCAAGTGACTTGGACAAGAGCTTACTTTGCAAAAGTTGCCTGTTGTTCATCTCCAATTAATTTGGGTGGGTTAAAGTAGGTTATCTTTTCTCCTACATCTTGTTTTGCTCTTTTTACCGTTTAATGGTTTAGCTACAGCATTTGTATACCATCTTCAGCCCTTGAGCTGTGGTCCTCACCATTCTGTCCCTTGTCTCTTCAGCTGTCCCATTGAATTGAAAATTTACAGAAATTCAGAGAATTGGGCTGATGAAGAGGAATAGGTATTTCAAGTAGGTATCTCTTAAGTATGTGCTTATTTCTGATTAAGTGCTGGTGAAGTGCTTTTCTTGAAATTGGATCATATTTTTGCCTAAGTAAGGCTGTAGATATGAAAATAAATATTTTGTTAAGTGATGTCTTCTGTGGGGAAAAAAAAAAAAGATGGGGGAAAAGTAGCTACAAACTGAAAATAAACAGAACCTAAGAGGACAGGAAATGAATGATACACCATTATCTATGGAGCCCTAAATCAATGATCAATGTATTTTTCTTCCCTGAGCAGTTCAGTTTAACAAGTTCCTAACACCAAAGCAGAGTGTTTTTCACTGAGCAAGCCATTATTCAGAAGCCATAAAATTGTTTATAAATTACGTAATTGATTTAATTGAGATGGACACTTGCATGAAAACAGAACATTTTTATGTTTTTCCTTCCTCCAAATGCAGTTTTCCACACAAAACCCTGGTGGGAACACTCATATTGGTTTTTGGACAGCTGTCCCAGTGGATGGATTACCAGCCCTTCAGTGGAGAACCCTGCTTCACCTCAATAACTTAAAATGGATTGGGCCACTGAATTGCACTAAAGCTTGTTCACTTGTACTAAGGAGCACTTTAGAAGCTTTTAGTCTTTTTAGTTGTGTATCGGTGGCTCATTGAACATGTCCGAAAAAGCCCCTGGAAATTATTTCTTGTGAAAACAGCTTGAAAAGGAGCTTCATTTTCCCAAGAGCAAGAGGGAACTTTTAGCACTGTGGCTGCTCTTGTTAGGCTTTGCCCAAGAAGTTTAAAATTTAGATCTGGTCCCATTCAGCCATCGTAGGTGGAAGACCTCATTAATGTAACATATATAATTATGGAATGACCTTTTTTTTTTTTCTTTTCCTAATTAATTTTAAATCTATTTTTTCTCCTGCCTGTTCAGTGTTTTGTCATGGCACAAGGCAACCCATTTGATTGGAGTTCCTTACTCCCTGAGTATTTCTGTGCATGTTGCTATTTCAGCCAGTCAAAAAATTGATTTATTTAGAGTTGACTCTTGGTGTCTATCATGAAACTAGGGTTATCTTTCCTATGGAATCATGTACATTCTGTTCCTTTTGTTGCAGACCAGTTTCACTTTTTTCTGCACAAGTCATTGTATTCTTTCCTAGTATGTAATTCAGATTATTTTAGAAACTGCTCCAGACATACAAGTACAGCCGAAGTTCTGTTGTAATCTAAACGTCAATTTATAAACGTATGTATGAGAAAGGTTCAGCTGTAAGGATGTTCACAGACTGTGGGAAACTGGCAAAAGAGAGTTATCCCCTGAGCCTGCTGATTTATAGCACCCAGGAAGGTAGCACTTGAATTGTGCTGCAAGGGCTTGTGCCCATGGAACAAGACATTTATTGTAATTCATTCTCTAAAACTGTTAGAGGGAGCCCTGCTTCCGTCACCAGCTACAATTATTCCTGCAAGTGTCACAAGTGCAGTTCCCACACACACTTGGTGTTGTAATCAAAGTGCTTGGCAATAAACCACCAAACACTTCAGGGAGATTATTTATCCAGGCGGAAGGCTCCGTGTCATACATAGCTAATCAAAACATGCGTGCTGGAAGCCAGGAGATACCTGGGCACTGGCACGATGTGGCAGGAGGCAGAGGGTCACCCCCGAGCCCGACGGGCCCGCAGAGACGGCGCGCTGCCACGTGTGCCTCCAAATTGCCTGGTAAACAAACCAATAACATAACAAGGTACTTCTCCAGATTTTACACCGCACGCATGGGTGTTTGTGAGACACTTCATAGACTCCTAATTCCTTCTGTTTGGTTTTGGTCATTATTTCTGAAGGACAAAACATAGCACTCCACTTCTCTCTTAGACCTCTCAACTGATGTCTCTGCATCACTGCCATAATCCCTGTTCAAGATTTTGAACAAACAAGCAGCTGTGCCTGTTACTGTTAAGAGATATATTTTTAAGAACATTGTTGTTTACAGCATGAGTGCATTCCTCTCAGCAAACAGCTCTAGTACAGTTAAAATCTGCCCCTGTACCTAATGGTTTAGAATGTATTTAAGGTGCCAAATTAGTAGATGATGAAAACAGTTTCACGGTTTGGGGTTGGTTTTTTTTCAATCATCCCAACTAAACCAAGTTAATTAGGCTTCTGTATTTTTCCACTCGTTCGCCATTTTGAAAGGAATTCTATGCACTAGCACATAAAAAAGTAACTGAATTACTAGACTGACTTCTGTTACATGATGTCATGTTCAACAGTTCACATGGCAAGGCAGGAATATGTAAGGAATTATGTAAGCAAGCATGGCTCCTTCCCTTGGATGGGTTCTTGCTGGTGTAGGCTAAGGCTGGCCACTACCAAGCACACACAACAGACTGTTTGCAGTTCCTCGTGGGAAGCAAAATCCAGAGCTGGGGCAGTGGGTGGGGGTGTCAGATCGAATTTAACTATTTCCATTGCTTTGTTTTCTTTCATTTTCCTACAACCCCCGTGGAGCAGCTGACCTGGCTGATTCCCAGCATCCCCAAGGACACAGGGAGGGCCCATGTGTGGCTGGTGACACTTGGACCCCACAGGCCCCTGGGTGTGCCTGAGTGCCAGGTGCCAAGCCGGGGCTTTCAGCTCCTGACTGCCTTCCCAGAGTAGGGCTCCTGCGCTCCAGTGCTGGGCTTCTGCACCTTGATGGCTGCTGGCATCCCGAAAGCTAAATACGTCATCTTCCTGCCTGCCTGCCCATGTTTGGCACTGTTCGTCAGGAATCGCCTCCCTGGGGCCACGCTGTGATCTCAGAAACGCTCACTAGGTCGCGCGGCGTTGGCGAGCAGGGCTGAGCTCCCAGAGGCACTATCAGCTCCCGGGATCTGGTGCTGGCTAGCCAGCAGCTCCAAGCGGACAAGCGTTTTGTTACTGAACATTAGAAGAAAGCTGCCAAGCAAAGTTGCAGTCCGGACAGAGCGTTGCCGTGGCCAGCACTGAGACCCTACAAACAGAGATCCTAAGTGAGAGGCCCCTCTCTGCTGAGAAACTCAGCAGCTTGGTGACAGGGTCTCTCTGATTGTATCCTCACCCTTTCCCATCCTTACTCCTCCTGCCGCCAGCCTCCTCATATATCACTTTTGTTTAGTTCAATTTTAGATTGATTGGTTCTAGATTTTGATCTGTGTGCTTGAACTAAGCGGTAAGTAGTAGAATGAAGCATGCCAATGAGCTTGGTTGCACTGTCACTTACATTAAACCTGATTTGGCGCTACCTTTTCCAGTGATTCTTTGAGCAACCCAAAACATTGATTTGTGACAAACATTTTTAGTCAATTACAATTAGTATTAGGATTCTGCAACCATGAAACTTTCTCCTGGTGTATATCCAGATAGCCCAATTGTCAGTGAAATCCAGGAGAGGGATCTCAAGAAGCATGATGAACAAAAATGCCATGTGCATATGGAAACATCTGTGTTTTATAATAAAATCTGTGCTTCATAGATGTGTTCCCTGCTCTGGCTTTCCACTCTCCTTCAGGTTTAGCAAGAACTTCTTGATACCAATAGTTGTTTTTCTATCCAACCAAGAGTATCCATGGTGATGTTTATAAGAAAAAAATCTAATTATCTTCATAAAAGTGTTCTTCCAAGAGCTGGTTTTATACACGGGGTTTTTTTTGGTTTGTTTTTTTGGGGTTTTTTTGGGTTTTTTTTTTTTTTTTTTTGTGAGTTGTTAGTTTGCTGGGTTTTTTTTTTGGTCAGTGATTCATGTTGGCTGTCAAGCTCAACAGCACAATGCAGGCAAGAATGGAAGGAGGAATAAGAAAGGGGACATTTAGAGCTGCAAGAACTACAGAAGTGGTACTGTTTTAGCAGCTGGAGTGCTGGTTTATACACAAGTGTACACTGCTTCTCCATCTCACAGAATTAACCCAACAACAGGACTGTGAAGAGCAGCAAACTCCTGAAGAGTGGGTGCTCAGTACACATGCCTTTCTGAGGCTGCATGGCAAAGACTAAGTATTAAGAATGTGGATGAAGTAGATAGGAAAAGAAAACTAAGATAATTAGAATAGTACCACGGGCAAATAAAAACCCCAAAACATCTGTGGACATTCTCTCAACTTAGTTTTTTGAAAGAGAAGGTTAAAGAGTTACTGAGGAACCCGGCCTTGGAATGTTGTTTGCCTTAGTGCCTTATTCATACCATTTATCCAGCTCTTAGTCATGACAGGTTCTCATTGATCCTGGCGTGCACTTTTAAAAAATAGCAAGGCACAAATCCCCTTCACATTGCTCCTGGAACCTTCTCTCTGCTGTGCTGCCGACAGCAGTCCTGTGCAGCTGGATGCTGAGCTGTGACTCGCTCTCATTGTGCTCGGCCCTGGTGGCTCGTCTGGCTGTCAGTTCACCCTCACCTCCCCTGCTGCTGCGCTCACTCACCTGGTGACTGTTCTGTGCACGGAGGCAGCCGTGCCCTGCCGGGGGTGACTGCGGCGTCTCGCACACCCCCGGTCGAGCTGCCCTCCCAGGAAATGCCCCCGCGGTGTCGGGGCCCCTCCTGTCCCTCAGGTGTGCCTGCGAGCACCCCGTGAGCACCACCGCAGCCGAGGGAGAGCAGAGCCCAGCTCGGCGATGGAGAGCGCCCGGCTGGCTGCGAGGGCGAGCCGTGCCTGAGCAGAGCTGCGGTGAGCCCAGCGGGCCAAGGGAAGGCCTGGACAGTGCCCCCCCGGATCTCTGGAGCGCCTTTGGCGCTGTCTCCCGGGAGATCGCCGCGGGACCATCGGCTGAAGTGAGGAGGCTCAGGCAGCTGCTCCGGTGAGCCTGGAGGAGAGAATGCCCAGAAGGGGTCTCTGCTGAACACCAGCACCTGAGAGGAGAATGCAGGCAAGGCAGCTGGATCCTCCCCAGCAGCACTCGCTGGCAGGGAAAGAGCCTGACAAACTGAATTAAGGCTCTCCCTCTGAATCCCAATAAACTCTTTTTCACTGTGGGGGTGACCAGGCACTGGCACAGGCAGCCCAGAGATGTTATGGAGTCTCTGGAGACATTGAAATGGTGGCGGGTGATCAGGAGGCCTGGACTGCATCACCTCCAGAGATCCCCTCCAGCCTCTACCAGACCGTGTTTTTTTCTAAGCTTGCATGGAAACCAAGAAGTGTCTTTGACTGTGCTTTAAAATTTCACAGGACTGTAGCCTGTGAAACTAACCAGGAATTATTGCAAAGTCAAACCTGGTCACATCTGAGGGAAGCATCTCCTTGGGCTCAGCTCCCTCAACCCCATTAAACCCTTGCCCTGTGTGTCAGGAAGCAGTGTGGTGGTGCAGAAGGTCTTTGCTGGGTTGTGTCTCTGTTGGCTGCGCCTACAGGAGATCACAGAGTACAGCCGGAGGCACCTCCGTGCTGTGAGCCAGGGGATCCCACCAGAGGTGCTGCGGGCTGGGGGCTTGGGGTGTGGGAG
>VWZN01016190.1:0-16377 GCA_013396955.1 Regulus satrapa | reverse complement strand
CAACATATTGAAGAATAACTCCTCTTGTCTCTTCCAGTCTTCCAATTCCTTTGCTAGCTGGTTGCCAAATATTTTTTGGGGCTATTCTTGAAACCTTGGGTTAGAACTATCCAGGTAAATTTACTTTTCCTCCCTGTCTCAGAATTTTCCCACTCAAAAGCAAAGAGTTCTTGGCTTTTTTTTTCTGCACAGGTATGCAGAAAAAGGCTTCCTTCAGGTCTACAACAGTAAACCACCTTAATTTGTCTGTCAGTGTGGTCAAAACTGGGAGATTGGCTACTGCTGGGTGTATGTCCTTTGTAGCTTTGTTAATTGCTCTTAAATCTTATATGAATCCATAATTCTTACCATCTACTTTCTTAGTGGCTAGTATGGGGGTGTTGTATTTGGACTCACATTGCACTAATAGCCCATGTTGGAAGAATTTTTCAATTACAGATACCAATCCCTTACAGTTCTCTAATTTCAAAGGGTATTGGTTTTGCCTGATTGGTGTGGCTCCTGCTTTAAATGCAATACTTGCTACTTCTGCCCGTTTGGATCTTCCTTCGATATCACTGGTCCACACTATTGGATTGACCCCATTTTCAACTTCAGTGGGGATTTCACCACATTTTTCCTGCATGGAAAGTGCAGCAACATTGTCAAATTTAGATGCAGGAATTATAACTGGTGCACCCTTTCCCTTTTTTAATTTAATTTCTGCTTCCAATTTCTTTAAGGAATCTCTCCCCAGCAATGGTTGAGGGAGTTAGGCATATAGAGGAATTGATGAGCTACCCAGTGCTTACCTGGTTAGGATTTTAAATGTTGGAAGAAAGACCATGTTTTGCTTACCCCTGTTGCCCCAACAACATGCTGCTCCAGTATCTACCAAAAATTTGATGTCATCTTTCTCCAGCTTAGCTATAACCGAGGCTCTGGTTAGAGAAGCCTGTGGCTCCCATCATTCTGAGCATGAACTTAGTTTCACTGGAAGTTGGGGAACTGGGGTTTTTGTTTGAACACTGGATAGTCATTTTTCCAACGTCCCCATTTTTTACAGTAGGTACACTGATCTTTGTCTATAGGGGAAGGTTTCTTGGACAAATTTTCCTGAGTCACCTTCCTACTAGGTTGGTGTCTATCTCTTTCATTTGGGCCCATCCCGAAATACCTTCCAGGTCACTTCTAACAATTTATAATCTGTCTAGCTTTTGTAGCTTTCTTCTTATAGCATTTGCGGCTTGACCCATAAATAAAAGAACTAGATGTGCTTTCCCATCAGATGATTCAGGATCTAGATCTGTATATTTTATGGCAATTTCTCTTAAACTATTTAAAAAATCACTGATTCATCATTATTTTGCTTTACTTTGAAAAGCTTTTACCAATTTAGAGCTTTAGGGATACCATATTTTAACCTATATACCACAAGATTTTGATATTGTTTTAACTTTGTCATATGTTCTGGAAGATTAGTGTCCCACCATGGATTTTCTAATGGGAATACTTCTTTAACTGTGCCTTGGATTAACCCATTTGCTATACTTGCCTCCACCAATATTGTAATAGCTTTTTTAACCACTTGTCTCTCAGTGGGATGAAGTAATATATCTAATATAGAGTTCAAATCAGCCCAGTCAGGTTTTTGTGTGTTAACTGCCCTTTCTACTAATTTTGCTACCTTATCTGGATCTTCTTTGTATTTTCCCACAGTAGTTTTCTGCTGTTCTAACTCAATAAGGGAGTATGGAACCTTTACATATANGTCTCTCAGTGGGATGAAGTAATATATCTAATATAGAGTTCAAATCAGCCCAGTCAGGTTTTTGTGTGTTAACTGCCCTTTCTACTAATTTTGCTACCTTATCTGGATCTTCTTTGTATTTTCCCACAGTAGTTTTCTGCTGTTCTAACTCAATAAGGGAGTATGGAACCTTTACATATATTGGTCCCTGGTTCCTGACTGCTTGCTGTAATAGGGCTTGCAGAGCTGGTTCTTCTCTTGTTTCTTTTATTGACTTATTACATTTAGCTACTGGACTACATTCCCTTATGGCTTTTCTCGCTATCTTTCCCTTCCTTCGCCTGTCCATCTTCCTTTGAGCAAGAGCTACCTGAGCAAGAGCTGTCTGCCTCTGCTAAGTCTGCTGTAGTAGATGTGCTTCTATGGCCAATGGGAATACTAGAAATTGCCCAGCATGATTTGCACTGCCGTGGGAGCTGGGCTGGGGGCCTGCTTGCTTCAGTGGAGATGTCATCTCTTGAGGCAGCCCGGCGGCGCGCCATGCTGCTGTGGAAACTCACGGGCCTGAGGGCGGGAGAGGCACTGCTCTGTCCATGGAGGTCCCCTCTCTGCTCTCTGGGTAGAAGGCTCTGCCCCCTGGCTCCTCTCTAGGGGTGGTGCCATGGGCTGCACACGCTGGCAATCCCCTATCCCCTCTTGCCACCGCAGCTGTGGCCGGGATGGCAGCAGCTGAAGCCACAGCTGGTGTGGGGGGAAAGGGCACAGGTAGTTACAGTGTCCATGGCTGCCAAAGGCCACCTCCCTGCTCCTTCACCAGCAGGAACCCTGACATAGCCATGTCCCTCCCCACTGCCACCTTCTCACATAGCTGTGGCGGCGGCAGCTACGTGTGGGCTGGGACTGCAGCAGCTGAAGCCATGACAGTGGAGACGGGACAGGTAGAGATGGTGTCCAACCAGAACTTGGCAAGGGAATGGGCAGGAATGAAGGTGCTGGACCTGTGGCTGGTGCTGGACCTGCTGCAGGTGTGACTGGCAGCAGTGGAGGGACAGGGGCCAGGCCTGACTCAGGTCTGAAAGCAGGAGACACTAGGTCTTACTCCACCTCCTCCTTGCCTTCACACGGGTCCTTTTCATTTTTCTTCTTTTCCCTTAAAAGCAGTACATGTTGTTTCTTTTTGAGTGCTGATTGGCTTTGCTGACATGATAAAAGCATAAAAAGCCTAACATACTCTAATTCTTCAAAATACCTGTCCTTGCGTATGCAAGACATCAAGTTTGATATTAATTTATTATCTAAGCTACCGAATTCAGACCACATCTCATCGTTATCTAATTCATAAGTTTGCCACATTTTTTCTGAGAATCTGATAAGTTTGGGTTTTAAAAGCGATGACTTTCCGCTGGTTAGCTCCTGCCAGTTTTTCAATATGAGACCTAAAGAGCTATCTCTTGGGATATTATTATTATTCTCACAGGAGAATACAAACCCCATGTCTTAATACTTATGAATAAGAAAATCTGCAGAAATCAAAATACATGGGGAGAGAGACTAAGAACAAGATAGGGGTTTAGAACTCAAGATCTTGGGAATGGCAGTGCAGGAGCTAGCCCACTGCACCACTGCTGACATTGGGCCAAAGCTCACCACCACTGCCGTGTTCAAACTTGGCTCTTTCAGAGGGCATCCCCTCCTCCTGCTAGTGGGCGAGACAGGGAGTGACAAATGTAAAAGCAGCTCTGCCTGGATCGACTAGGATCCTTCCATACTAAACAAAACTATAAGAGTTCTCTTAACACCTAACTCAGGTGCTAAAACAAACAAAATATACCTTTATTCAGTTAATCACGTGCCTCTTCCAGATCCAATGATTCTTGGGCTCTGATACTCTCTGGCCCCACAACTGGGGCCTCCCTGGAGGTGCCGGCAGGAGTGGGGGGGCAGGAACTGGGTGTTCCTCTGGTCCAGGGGTTTTCCAGATGCCTTGCAGTTCTAGCAGAATCGCCAAAATTGATGCTTTGAAAGGCTACCTAGAACAGAGGCTAGACAGTGTTAAAGGAATAAAGTAAGTATTTATTAAAAAGGTCTTCAAAGGATCCAACTTGGACAGTACGAGGGCCTGGCCATGGCTCCACCCAAGATGGACAACAGGTCATGAGTTATCATGCTTTTATAAGTTTTGGTCCATTTACATATTGGTGTTAATTGTCCAAATACAGCTTCAGATTTTGAATTCCCATCCCCACAGTTTGCTCTTCTTAATTCACTATTGTTTAAACTTTTTGGGCCTGAAGCTGCCATGGTGTCCTTGGCTCTCAAGGTGGAAAAAGATCGTTTTGTCTAACGAAACTGTGAGGGGAACTTGCTAATACTTTATATGAAGTTCACAGTTAAATACTCATGCAGTACAGAATCTGAAAAATATGTAAGCAAGAATTTAAGGCATCATTTAAGATTCTGAAATTCAGCTCCTTCCTTGGCTGTGGCTAAATATTGCAGAAATTGATTAATTGTCAGTTTGCTTCTGCATGTTCATGTCTTCTCTGGTCCTAAATCCCTCCATCAGATCCACAGTATGGATTTCAGATAAGCAGCTTCACTGATGTACTGGCTGTAACGTGTCAGAGAGTATTCCCAGGGTTCCTTCTCACCACCCTGTTTGCCATGGACTAGAACACTTAGTACAAAGGTTAATGGGTCTTCATAACTGGACATGTAATCATATGGGAGCAGGTTGATAATGATTCTAGAATCCAAACATGTTAGTAGCCTTTTACTGCTTTCTGCCCAGATTTCTCCTCTCTTCTGTTATTCACAGATTAATAGAAGAAGACCAGTAAAGAGAATGGGGGGCTCGCCAGATGGGCTTGTTTGCAGTTTCATTGTTCAAGTTACTTGCAATTTAAAAAACAAATTAAACTTGTGAAGTAAGGCTGTCTGCTGAGGTTGCTCTGAAGGAAACTGAAGTACCTTTCTTTATGCTGGTGAATTATTATACTACCTTCAGGAACTTAGGATATTAGAGTTACTGAATGCAAATTCCCTTACTCTGTGTATAAGCGATGTGCTTAGAGTCTAATACTCTGAAAAAATTGTGAAGTATTTTACTTTATAATGTGATCAAAATACTGTTGCTGTACAGGAGGAATACAAGCAGAAAAGATTTAATGACTCATATTGAAAGATAAAGATGGTATAGAATAAATCAAGCACTAAGTTTAACATTTGGCAGACATAGGGGTGGGCTTTTCAGGTTCCCCATGTCATTTATAAAGCAATGTTTTGACTTTGCAAAACAATCCAAACTTGTAGAAGTTATAAATGGCCAGATTTAATGTGTAAACCATTTTTGAACTTTGTCCTCTTATCAATTAATGTTTGGGAAAAAAAGCATTTACAGGACTAAAAAAAGCTTGTATTTTTATAAATAAATCAAAATATCTCCTTCACAGTTTTATCCTGCATTTTTTTGAATTTTAAAAAAATAACGTAGGGATAACTGTGGTAGTTCCTATGACTTGACATGACATTTTTCATTCTCACATTAAACTATAGTCCATTTTGCCTGTTAGCATCCCTTAGTCGCACTGCAGTAACCTACAGAGATTAACTGGAAGAGTGTAAGCCACGTGGAGGATTTACATGCAGAAAGGAAGGCAGGGAGTGCTGCCGTGGGATGGTCACCTCTGCCCTGGGATGGTCACCTCTGCCCTGATGCTGCTTGTGCCAAACAGCCTGCCCATGAGGCCTTTGTACCATGGGGATGCTGGGACCCAGGTGGTGCCCCTGAAAGGCATGCCCTCTCTAAACTGGCTATGGGGAGGGCTGACAAGAGGCAGAGGCTGCTGGCAGTGGAAACAGCTGCAAAGCAGCCAAAGCAGTGACATTCATGTAGCTGTTGCTCAGCGTTCGCCGCCTGGAGCTGAGCAACGCTTGTGCCCATTCCTTCGTTCCTTCCTGCACAGACTCTGTGTACCAGATTTGCTCCACGCCTGTGCTTTCTTTTTTCTCCCTTGCCTGGTCCTCCTTTCATTTCTTTTAGTGTCCCATCTTGCTAGCCTTTTCCCCATTTAATTCATCTGTCTGTACCCAGCCACCCCTAAATGGACCCAGATGGTAATGGCACTTGGTCTGCCTGTGTGCTCAGCCCCTCGGCTGCCTTTTCTCTGCTCTCCCTCTCCAGACTCTCAGCTTTCCTGGCAAGTGCCATCTGATGCTCTCCACTTGTGAAGTGCTTGCACAATAATGTCACCATCTTGACTGCTCCACTGATCTATGCTAATTAATAAGACAATTAAGGGTGTATTATTTTCAAAATCTCTATTAATTTAATGTGAAACTATTTCAAATTTATGGAATATACCTTTTTCCTTGAAGTGAATGTGAGGATACATTTTAATTTACTGCTGTTGTTCACTGTTTTTAATAATGTACCACTTGCAGTCTTCATTTCTATCTCCCCTCTGAATGAATGCACCTATTGCTCCCACAGTCTAGTAGGAATACTAGGGTGCTTCTCTTAATATATTGCTGTTTCTGAGGCTGCACATTTTTTCACTGTTCTTTTCTTTAGATAGGAATGGCAAAATTAAGCACAGTGTTCAAATATGCAGTACATATAAATTAACATTGCATATTTGCAGTCTATTTTTAATGTTGTTCAATAGCCTGTTTAAATTTTTCTTTGCTTTACTGTACAAAGAGCAGAAGTTTCTCTGAGAATATATCATTAACATTACTTCAGTTTAAGCTGGGGCAGGATGAATACTTGAGCCAATAATTCCTAACATATGAAAAGAATTGGTTGAATACACCTGAGTGCAGAGAAGGAGCACAAGAAACTGGAGAATTCTAAAAAAAACACTAAATACTGAGCAGATTCTTGCCTGCAAATGGGAATACAGAAGCAGAATGGCTTTAGAAAGTAGGGAAATACTGTAAAATTTTCATCTACAAAATACATAGAGAAGCATCTTTATTTCTGAAAAAAAGGGAACGTTGGGACACATGCTGAAAAGAAAAAAAAAATTCAAAAGAAACCAGAAAAGACAGGTGTTTTTGGCCTACTAAGTGTTGTCCTTAGAATGTCTAATGTTCTTACGTTCACAACTTGTGCAGTTCCCATTGTCACAACGATGCCTCTTCCAGGAAGGCTGGTCATCCCTGTGGCTTTAATGGACACTGTACCAGTGGTGACAGTGCTGCAACCAGAAAACGGCCTCTTGTCCTCTTTGTTCCTGAGACTAACCTCCATAATGCTGGGACGCTGCCACTATCAATGTGGTTGTGTCCTAATGGCCTTCAAAATATGTAACCAAGAAACTAAATGGAAGAGCAAAAATGAACAAATTGCGGGGGGAATATTAACCTAGATTTTTTTCTAGGTTTGAAGCTTATATAAAATGTATGTACTGCCTAGCTTTCCCCCTGTCATTTATTTATCATCATTATTAAAGGAAAGGTCTGTATGAGGCAGAAGTAAATTTATATCAGAATTTTTAATTTTTTTTATGCACAAAATACTTTCCTGATTCATGTGCCAAACATTCCCTTTTCCCCTGAATTCCATCTCACAGTGCTTGTAAGGCATTTTTCCAAACACATGTATCTTATTTTTCCTGAACACCTTATTTTCTCAGATGTTTTTAGTGGCTTAATACCTATTTCTTTAGTTTTATACCTATAAACAAATTAATATTATTGTGATTCTGATGTGATTTGCTTTCTTTTGTTTTCAATTGGGTGTGTTTGTCATTCCTTCTCTAAACTGTGCATGGTGATATCTTTTGAGCAGTTATTTTTTTTCACTGAATATATGGCATATGCTTAAGACTTATAGTAATCCATGCCATTATATATGCTTAGAGCCAGTGGGATTTTAACAAGATTCATAGCAGTTGCAAGAACAACAGCAGCAATATAATAAATAAAACAAGTAATGGTAGTAATTTCTTTCTTTTTCCTCTTCATGAAATGCAGCCATGAAATATGGCAAACTATTGCAGAGTTCTGTCTTTTGAGCTAAATGGCTTCTGGTTCCCTAGGGCAGGTCTTTGTATAGTTGCAGCAGTGAGAACATGCCTAACACGTGTTGATTTTAGTTTTAATGGTGTATTATTCTGTATTATTTATTCAGCGTTAGCTGAACGTGATTTTCAGGGAAAAGTTCTTTGTTTGCAACCTGGACATTGGAGCAAGGTTCATCCCTAGTGAAGAGGGAGTTAGGGAGCCCCTTCTGGATGTACAGAAGTCCATAGGGCCTGGTATGATGCACTTGTGAGTGCACAGGTTCTGGTTGAGGTAATTTTGGAGCCCCTCTTGATGTCAGGTTCTCAGTGCCTGAGAGAGCAGTTCCTGAAGAGTGGAGGAAAGCCAATATCACTCCTATCTTCAAGAAGGGCAAGAGGAAGATCCAGAGAACTGCAGTTCCTTCAATTTTAAATTTCTTGACTGGTTTCTCTTTATTGTTTACTGCTCTAGCACCTGAACACAAAATAGTAAGCCACAGCTTTTAGTTTATAAACACAGATTTTTCAAAACCCTGAGTGTTATGTGGAGCTCTTTTGCTGAAAACAGTGTTTCTGTTGCCCTTAGTAGGAGTGTCTGGTCCTGTTATTTCTGCCAGTCAGGCTATGTGATGCCAGGCTTGGAACCAGAGGTGAAGAACACAGATGGCATCACCTGCTCCATGTCTGGCTTGAACGACCTGACTGCCATGACACAGAGCCTCTGTGGCAGAGGCAGAGGCAGCTGCAGAGTCTTCTGGCAAGGTTCAGCTGCCTTTAACCTTCCTGTTCTGCCTCATTCTGCTCTAGCTCTGACATACCTAGAGGATGATAACCTACTGCTGCCGTCAGCTGCTTCATATGCTCACATGGTAGTAATTAGTGCAGAGGAACAAATTATTCCAGCTTGGAAGGTAACCAGTCTTGACAATGTGAGGCCATATGATCAAATTCGAGGGATTTTTGTTCGCTCAGAAAACCAAAAAATATTTAAATTTAAAAAAACCCCAAAAAACAAACAAAAAAAAAACCACAAAAAACAAACCCCCCCCCCCCCCCAACTTTTAGAAGAATTATCTTAGCACTATTATTTTGCAGTCTCTGTGTGGATTTTAAATGTAGTGGAAACTTAGTTTTCCTTTCTTGTTTGTTGAAAACAAACCTACTTCTTAAGAAAGTAGCAAGATAATCCAAGAATCTCCATTCTTAAGAAACTGTAACTGTATTTTTTTCTTTTTATATTTTGTTCAACCTTACTGTAGTATATTAGAGTGTAAGCATACCACTGTTGCTCCTATTACTTTTTATTTTGCAATTCTTCTTCAAGTGATGAGTTTCATCTTATGCTAATGTTTAATTTTGTGATAAATTATGACATACAGAGAACGCCTTGAAATGGCATAGCAAGGCCAACAAAAAATCACAAATTGCTTGCCTCTTTCACCAGAAACCTCCTTACTTGTGCCAGAGAAAGATCAGACTTTATTCAACTTTAAAACCTTTTTCCTGGGATAAGAGAGTTTTACCTTGTTTAAATTACCATGTTATTCCATCTTTACACTATACAATTTTTTTAGAGTTTTGTATGTTGGTTATGGTACTAAGCAAAGTAAAACAATAGCACAAAATTATAAAAGCAGGTTAGTTCCTGAGCATTTCTGCTTCTATTTGTTGAAGCAACACGCTTCAAAGAGAATTTGAGTGTTATGTGTATGTATATATATATAAATTTCAGAAGGTGGGGGAAATAGTTTAGTGTGCATTGGGGAATCTTTAGATCTTAAGTCAGTTACTAAATTTTTCTGTTTCCATCTTTCTCCAGTCCCTCCCT
Organism: Regulus satrapa; assembly: GCA_013396955.1. NCBI lineage: Eukaryota > Metazoa > Chordata > Aves > Passeriformes > Regulidae > Regulus > Regulus satrapa. Next base: position 6,812 of record VWZN01016190.1, on the reverse strand, counting down.
CTCCTGATTTTCTTTTTTTATTTATCTGGTATTAATGGTTAAAAAGAGGCAAAGAGTGAATACTACTCTTCAGTGAAAGACTGTCAGATGTACCTAGGAAACAGAGGTGAAGAAATAGGTTAGATGGCTGGCACCTCCTACAGCCTTTAAGTAACACTTTTGTGTTTGGGAGAAGCAGCATGGGCAATATGGGATAGTCCTGAGGGTCTGTAGCGTGCTCTGTGCAGCTGTGTTGTGTTCAGGTGGATTGGGGTGGTAAGAGCCAAGGCAGGTGGAGAGAGGAAGTAATTATCCCCTGATATTTCATATATGTATGTGTGTAAGTATATGTATGTATGTATGTGTGTATATATATATATATATATATATATATATATATATCAGCAAAAAGAATCTGATAAGACAACAGAATTTCTTCCTGCTTGAGAGCCAAATAAACTAGTTGGTTTCATTTATGTAAGAAACCTTAACTGTGTGTAATTGTGTTAATGTGTCTGTGAGAGAGAGTGGGTTGTTTTGGTGTGGGATTTTGTAATGAGGAATAAAGTACGTAATTCCCAGCTCTGATATATTTATTTGGGCCATTGTAAACATGCTGTATCATGTTAGAAGCAGGACTTCTGTGTCTGAAAAGGAGCCCGGTTATTCAAACAGTGTGAATGGAAAGCCAGACAAACCATTGAAGCATAAAAATGTACAAATCAGGATGAGAGCATCACAGATAGATACCAATAGTAATGAGGCGAAAATCTGAGCAAGTTTAAATAAGTGACATATAACTTGTGCATTTAAACTGAAAGACTGATCCTTTACAGAGAAGATGGGATATTAAAGAACAATACATGACACACTAAGAGCAAAAAAGCTGAAGACTAATTCTTGTTCCACTGTATCTCTTCAGTTTTTATTTTCTCTTAATATTACAGAAAGGTTTTATTTTTATTTTAAGTATTGATTTTTACTTTTCTCTTTCTTATTTTAAAATGTAATTTTGCTAACCATTGGAGCTGCAGCTATGGGTTTAGGGCCATAGCATGGGGAATAGTGCCTTGTGTCAACAGTTTTGGTTTTTTTTTTTCCAGAGAGAAAAAAATCAAAGATACTCAAAAGTTCAGGTTCACTGTAAGGCTGCCTACTGTTCATCCTGGGGCTGTGAGGTGTTTGCTTTCTGATGTAAGTGTGGAAATACCAAACATGGAGGTACTGCTGCCTCTTACATGATCTGAGCAGATTATGTGGCAGGAAACAGATAAATCAAGCAGGCTGTTGTGTGCACATACGTCCATGGGCAGAGTGTAATACTGGGTTGTGACACACTGCTGATGACTGAAGCTAGTCGATATGAATGAAATTGGTAGTAAAAAGGTTTATATAATAAGAGACAAAAAATCAGAATACAGAGGATGCTGTTATTAATGAGTGAAAGTAAAATACGTCTAACTCCATTTCTAAAAGTATTGCCAGATCTTCTGTATGCCTCCTCAATCCCCAAAATACAAGCCCAACAGGTCTGGTAATTCTCAGATTTCTACATATTTGCTATAAATATTTGGCTTTCATAAAGTGAGCCATAGTGAAGTCAGAAGAAAATTGGTTTCAATGTCTATGTCTATACAGAGTAAATAAAAAGCACCCTGGCTCCCTGTCTGGCCCAGAGGACAAGTGACAGGGCATGGCTTATATCCATATGGCAAAAATTCCTACTTCACTGAAACATGTCATTGTTGCCTGTATTGCGTATTAGGAACCATCCCAGGCTTGCTTTGCCCTCCAAAATGTGCCCAGGTGTTGCCTGGAAGAGTGCTAGTTCTCCTGACTCAAATCTGTGCCAAGCTGTGTACCAGCAGTTAAATTCTGTGGACAGTTTCATGCCATAGTGCCCAGGCCCTGTTTGGTGGTGATGTCTGCCATGGAAGCTGCTGGCACAATTAAACTGGTAAGGGCTGTAACTGTTAAACTGTTGAGATACCAATTAGCTGGAACTTTAAAGGACCAGCTGTAGAGTGAAGAGAATTGAGGGTAGTCCTGTCAGTATGAGTGTTGTCACTCATAATAGTACGGATAATAGTATTGTTCTGGAATAAATGCTATACCTCAAACACTCTAATGTTTGACTATGCCATATCTACATTCTCTTTATTCATGACACGTTCAATGACAGGTGTAGATCTTTATTTTTTTCATTTCTTTACTACATATGGCCAGTTCTTTCACAGAAAGAACTTCTGTTTATTAACCAGTATTTTTTATGGATGTATGAAGTAATAAGTTTAACCAATTTCTCTAGATAAAAAGCAATGACTGCTCCTTTTAATTTTTTTTAGTCTTCCCTTGCCCACAGGACAGACATCTCTGGGTTTACATTGCAAACATACACAAGAAGAACTTTTAAACTGCTTTCATCTTTCTTCCAAAGTGGAGACAGTTGGCAGCTCTAGCTAAGTAGAAGCTTTCCACTTCAGCAGTCCATTGAATGAAATAAAGCTGTAATTACCAAATGATTCAATACATTTTTCATCAGGAAAAAAGACAAGGACTATGGAACCTTATGGATCAGAAGAAAATTTTCCAGCATGAATATTCAATACTTTTGCTTTTACTTGCCTCTGCAAATGCATATATTTTAGTGTTGCAAGGCATGCTTATCTTCAGTCTATGCCACTGCAACAATCACATGTAGAGGACTTACAGGTACAAGATTAAATCAGTTTATGGGACACCTGTGTTGCTTTCATACTTTATGCCAGAAATCAAAGATATGTGCAAAGAGGAATTTGGAAAACAATAGCTGGTTTTGTCCTGATCTTTCTTTTGGAATTACATTGGAATGCACTGAGATAGCGACAGAGATAGGATACAACCTGATTATTACACCTTCTTCTTTTTTTAAAGCTCTCAAGTAATTACATAGCAAGGTAATTATTTATTCTGATTCCACACTCACTGAGGTGAGGACAGATTTATTTGTCTGTTGATGCCAGTGACATGTGTATTCGTGAGTCATGTATCATAGTCACAGCCATGTCCAATTGAAGGCTAATCTGTCACTGCTGATAAGAAGGAGGCTTTATGCAGCATATAGGGCTTTTGCAAGCTACCTGGGAAATTGTACACATGGTTTTAGACTTTGAGAAGAACAAAGACAATGTCCTTTCAAAATGCTTTGTGAGAATCTATTGCCCCTAACAGAAAGCCTATAGGAAAACTTAAGCATGAGACTGAAACTGCATAGATATGAAGTAAGAAAATCTAGTTTCTATTCTTTTCATGACATTGTCTTTTAAAAATTCAGCTTTGAACATTCAGTTGATATTAATTTGTCTGTAAAAGGGTCATCCCTGTAGGATCTTAATTTGACCTGTATGGAATGAAATCTCTGTGACTGATTAAGAGGAAAATGAAGTGAATTGTTGGGCCTAAATAATAAACAAAAATCTTTAGGACCTTCTCTCCCCCCTAGATATTGTTCTGAGCATGCTCAGTAGAAGTCAGCGACATTAGGGATTCATAACTGACAATCTACTTAGAACAATGCCTTGAAACCTGCCACGTTATTTTCAGGATTGCAATTCTTAAAATAGGTTTCCTAAGTAATGTGCTCTCAGATTAAACCTCTGTATTTTATACAATGAAAGGAGCTTTCCTGAACATTGAAAGATGCAAGAAGGACTCTTAATTGATGATATATTACTTCTTCTGATATTAGAAACTGGTTGCTGAACACTTTGGCAACAGGAATAGGAAATAATGGATAATTTTGTTAAAACACCTTTTTAATAATGACAGTAATAGAAGTATTTCAATAAACTCTGTTTTAGCTATAAATGCATTTCTGCTAATGTTTGCTTGCTATTACCTGCAAAATGTGTTTGTGCTGTTCTTTCTCTCCCTGAGAAGGTTAAAGTTTAAATGACAGCAGTTTCACTGTTCAAGTTTGATTTAAAAATCTGTTGGCCATTTGAATGACTCCTTCAAGAAATTAGGGACTTCTGGAAACCACATTCATTGCCTGAGGTGACAGTAGACTCATATTTTATATAGAATATAAATAACTTACTTTGATTTCCTTTTTTTTTTTAACCATATGTACAGCTTCCTAGCTTTACTGTGGTCTTAGGGAGATGATGTCCCTGTAAAAATGATAAGCTTTTTAATTGCACCACCAAAAGGTAATAAAATATTGAAAGCAAAGAAAAACTACTCTTCAAAATTTCAGATTATCTGTCAGTTAGTTTCTCACTTTCAGGAGGAATGCAGAATGTGCATGTCCATTAAAATTATAAATCAATTATTTCCTAAGGGCTGATCCTTCTTAACTTGTGCCAGTTCTGTGACATGGTTATTGAATGATCTGATCTGCAGTTGGTGAAGGAAAAAACCTCTTTTACTGTTGCTAGTTTCCAAGATAATGGGGAAAGGAAGAGTTCTTGTAGGAAGCACTCCCTTTTACACACACACACACTGGTCTTTCATCTCATGAAAGATATCTGCTTGTGTGACTATTCATGGAAATACTTTTAAAATATATTCTTTATCATATTTGTTGGCAGAAGATGAGTGGGAAAGAGAGGCCACAAAATCTTACTTTTAAATAAGAAATGCAGATGGAAATATTGAGTGGAGAGAAGTGTTGCTTAACCCTCTTTTTTTTAGTATTTTTCCCCTGTACATTTTTATTCTTTGCCTTTCTTTATTTTTAATTTCTTCTAACTTTTTGTTGCTTATGATAGCCATTACCGTCTCGTGCTCTCCTAGGAGCAACTTAAGTAAGTAAAAACATACAGTATAAGTTTTCCTTGGGTTTAGCTAGGAATACACCTGCATGAACAGCTGGAGAACTCAACAGCAAACAATTATCATGGTCATTCTAAAAAGTCAGATGGAGAAAATTTATCCCCATGGAAAAAGTATTTTTCCCAGGCTTTTCATAAATTTTGGCCTATTCTTTTAAAGATCCTGATAGCTGCAACTGTCATCATCTTTGATTGATTTACAAAAATCCAACAATTGCAGCTGATAGCTTTTGAACTCTTCAAAACTTACTAGATGGGAGATAAGTTCTCTTGAAAATCTGGCATCAAGATTATAACAAGATTTTATAAAAAATAAATTCAGAGTTGCAATTGTGTGAGGAACTCTAGTTTCTAACTTCAAGGGTTATTTGTTAGTGATTGGGAGTGACATCTGTACTGGAGAAGAGAAAGCTGGGAATGGCCTTATATGAGGGGAAATTTCTGCTGAATAAATCAAAACGAAGCTTTTCCAGTCACAAGAACAACATTTCCCAAAAGAAGCTTTTTTTTTTAAAAACAGAACTTCACTTCACTACTCCCCCGCACCAAAAGAAACATTTGAAATGTTTCCAAAAAAAGCAGGTGTATGCTAAAGGCTTCATACCATCAGCTTTTAGCATGTAAACTGTGTTCTCTCAATGAGACTAATCACATGATACTGAGCATAATAGTGATACTGGGACCCACTTGGGCTGGCAAAACTGAATAGAAATCAGACCAGTCACTTGGCTGGGACGTGTTCCAGTTTTATTTTGGATGAAAATCAACTTTCTCTGAACCATTCCCCTCTGTTCTCTGTCTATCTCCTCCAATCCTTTTCCTTCTGAAAAAAAAACCCAAAAAAACCCACAAAAAACAAAAAAACCCAAAAAAGCAAAACCCAAAAAACCAAAAACAAAAACCACCCCCCCCCACCCAAAAAAAAAACAAGCCCAAAAACATAGTAATAATTGAATTGCTTATTTAATTATCTTTCTCTACACACAAAGGAGACTTTTTGTCACCTACATTTTTTTCTGTTTATTTTGGACTACCTCAGTGGTGGCATTTTTAATAGAAATACCCTCTATCTCCATGCAGAACTCATCTCCATAATCTGTTTTTACAAGTGAGACTGTAGACTTCTGGGCTTTGGATATTAACTTAAAACAAAGATACTTTGCTCCATGTGAAATCAAGGATTCTATGCTGGTGGCTTATGTCTAGGGGTTGGCCATACTGTCCTAAGCCCTAAAAGTCTGATCTCACCTGCTTCTGCCAACTTTATCCTCCCACAGAAGTTTCTGCATCAGTGTGTTCTGGTATGCATGTAACTGGAAGCATTCAGCAATCTAGCAGGATGAAAGCTCCAATATAATTTTTTAATTTTAATTTTTATTCATAATACTAACCCAATATTAAAATATTGATTAATCTTAATAAATATTAAAATATGTATTGCAATTTAAAAATACAACATGGCTGAGAGTCTTATAAACCCCATTTCCAGTCCATATAATTCATTAATGGGATTTTTATATTTGGACCTAACAGATGACTTTAACAATGCTGGTGCATGTAGGAACTGTGAAATATGGCATGAAAGCTACTTATGATATATAAAGCCTAGTGACTTTGGAAAAGAGGTGTCCATGAACTAATGTCACATACCCTACCCCAAATCCTTCAGCTTTGACATTTTCTGCTGTATTGAAAATGATTCAAGAATAAGAGCACCTCAGAAATGGAAAGGCTGAAACCCCAAATCTACAATAAAGTCTGCAGCAGGAAACAGAGGTGCAAACTTTATCTGTTCATGTGACCAAGTTGTGGACAACAAGGAAAAAAAGAGTAAAACACACTATTCTTGTGACAGCCTGAAGGTGTTCTTCATGGCTGTAATGCTGGTAACAGAGCTTATGATGTGGAAAATATCTTTCCATCCTCATGCCTTCTAACTTCTCTCTATGCCAACTTTTCATTAGCAGATCCTAAATAGGGAATACACAAATTCAGCTGTCAAAAACTACAGGTTCTGAT
>VWZN01016186.1:17174-32426 GCA_013396955.1 Regulus satrapa | reverse complement strand
AGATAAAGAGTTTTTATTTTTAAACTAGGTTTTTATTCCTAATTTTTTCCAACTAATCCCAACTCAAATCAATACCTATACCAAATATATTACTGGATAAGATAAATAACATCACATTTAGAGACCTGGAATTCTTCTGACTTTCAGTCTGGGCAAGATGTTTAAATTGGGAAGTTTGGATTTTTTTTTTTTTTTTAATTTTTTTTTTTTTCTATACAGCTGTATTGTCCTGTGTTGTTATGACNCTTCCAAATTTGGTACCTTAATTTTATATGTCTATGCTTCAACATCTGTACAATCTAAACGGAACCCTTGGAAAACTTATAAATAGTTTAAACAGAGTGACCATTACTGTTCGAATTTGCTGAGAAAATTGTTATCAACAAATTTGGTGCCTTAGATTATACAATCACTGATAACATTATGCAGATAGATTAGTTGCAAAACTTGCAAATGCATGTTGCTTTCAGTGCATTTGTCTCATCTACAATACCTTATGAGAATTTTTTCACCTCTTTAATTTTTATGCAGAGCGTATCCCTTCTAAGAAATATGAATCTATAAATAAACTTGAATAAAACACATTTGTAATATGGATTTCCTGGAAATGTATTTCAATATTCTAAAAATATTTCAATATTCTGAAATATTTCAATATACTAGAATTAAAAATGTATCATTGCTTACCCTTGAGTTTCATGGATCTATTTTCACAGTGTGCATTTTATGCTGTGTAGATGAAAACATGTTTAAAGAAAGGCAGATTTTAAATTATTATTTTTGTTACCATTTGTAAAAATAATAAAAATATTTATAAATCTCTTAAAAATATTTTAGTTTGCCGTATAGGCCACATAATACACCTTCTTACATTATATAGGCAATATCCTTAGTTTTTTGCCAATAAATACTTTGAAAACATTCCACAATAATAAAAACTGGATATTCTCCTGCAGATATTTTATATTGCATACTTTTCTGTATCTGTGAATAGCCCTACCTCTGTTTTTCTACCTCTCTTTGTATTTGTGAATGTAGAAGCATAGTATGTAGAAACATAGTATGTATGTAACTAATTTCAAGGGGATGTGCAAAAAGCAAGGTAATGTTAATCCTCTCCTTTTCCTCCATCATTAGCATGGCTCCGTCTGGCCATGTTTCTTCAACTGCAGTAAATGCACACTGGCCCTACTCACTGAAAGTACATGCTTTGGAGATGCCTGATGTTGATTTCTTGACATATTGATAGATGTAATCACACTTATGTAGATTAAGCTAATACACCCTAGTCATTCATTTATGGGATCAATGGAGAAGAGATAGCATGCAGTATCACTGACTCAAAAACTTGAATACTTCCCCTTAACTCTTGGCTTACCAGAAGACAAGAAAGCAATGGACAAGACACTTTTTTTCAAACGTAGTCAGAAAAATGGAAACAATAGCAAGCAAAAAACGGAGAATCAGAGAGGGTTCTCTTGGAAAGAGAACGTGATGGAAAAGGCAACAGAGAGAGGACTGGGCATGGAACCTGATCCCCAGACTACCTCCCACAGCTTTCTTGAATATAGAATCTCTGACCTCTTTTCTTAGTGATGCAATCAATTATCCTTTTAATATATCCATCAAAAGAAAAAGTTAAACTATAAACATAAAAAATGAAATGCCTGTAAACCTCATCAGTCCCAGTGAAGGGAGATATACCTAAATCTAAAAAACTAAGAATGTATTATTTAATTTCTATTTGAGCCCTCCTATGCCATTGAGAAGCATTTAAAGTTTGTAGAGCAGTGTCATTTCAAGAACAGAAAGTGTTTCTTTTATAAAAATTTAAATATACTCCATATTCTCAAGTGTTTATAACATTATGCTTTCGTGATTAATACTGAAAGCACTGCTAACTGTAATACATACGCTAGAAATTATTAATTCAAACCTAAAATTCAGTTAGGAAATATTATTTAGGTCAAAATTAAGACTTAAATAATAAATTGTTATTAAAGTGGCAACAAGTAATAAGATATAGTGAGGTAATTCTCCAATGATTATAACATGTGCAATACACTGCAATAAAAATAAGCCTCAATTATCTGAAGAACTACTATTTGTGTTGAAACTTTGATCCTACTTGAAGATGTTTTAGTACAATTTTTAGAATATATTAAAGATGACAGAGTAATAAAGTGCATAAGCTCTGGCATTATTTTGGAGGAACCACAATTTTTTATGATTGTCAAATCTTTATTTCTATTTGTGGCAATACCATCAATCATAAGGATTCTGTTTGGTATACTTACACATGAATAGTACCTGTTATCGCAGCTATTTTCCATTTTCTACTAGCTGTTAAGAATTAGTTTCAGATAAGGATTGTAAGAAACGTATAAAAATATATAAACCAAGATGAAATCTAACTTTGATGAATTTAAGGTATTGCAGGAAGTCACATAATCCTCTGCCTAACAGGACTTCATTCCTTAAGAAAGATTTTTTCTATTTCTAAAGAATAAAAACCTTATTTTATATTTTAAAAACATAAACAAAACCAAAAAGTGACACAAATCTATCCCTGAAAATATAATTCTAGGGATAGAAGGAATTGAATAAGATTCTGTGCTGTTGGAAAAATAGGGTAGTAAGAAGAACTTTACTTGGGAGAAAAAGGGGAAAAATGGGTTTTGTTTGTTTGTTTGTTAGGTTTTTTTAATGGATAAATTTGGTAGATGCCAAGAACATCATGTTAATTCAACTTCATAAGCTAATACACCATTGCTTCCTGTTGGTGAACACTCTTGTTATGATATGTGTGGTATCCATCTGCAAGAGGACATGAAACTTTTCTTAATATCAGCTAAACAGCTGCTCATATTTTGCTTTCAAAGTTCTGAATCTTAAGGACAAGCAATGGTTCTGATAATAGATGAAATTTAAGCTTTATGATGATGTTATTCAAATGTTATTATCATGTGTCTCAGGTAACAGCAGCAAATTGTTGCAGATATATACAAACAAATTTGTGCACATATATACATTAAGAAATATTACTGTCCTCTATCTGTCATACCACTGTATCTTGTGAAATCTTGAAAGTGCTAAAACAGGTCAGAAAGAAAGAGGTCTTTAAGGTACGAAGAAGCATAACTAGATTTCTCATTCACATAAATTCTGATATAAATTTAAAATATCTCAACTTCAGGTTTCAAAAAATAGATGAGACTATTTCAAGGAAACAAAAAGCAGCAGAGGTAAAATGCATAATTTTATTCTCTCTCAGGCAATGTATTCTGCTGTTACTTTATAAGAAAGATTTCTAATCTTCAGATAAAGTTGTAAGGTCAGATTATTGTCATATCAGTGTTCTATTCTTACACATCTGTATATAAGATTGGGAAGAACGACTGAAAAAAATAGCATTTCTCACACAGGAAAGTAGAAGAAATATAGGCACTTCTCCACTGATTTTATTGTTAAAATTGAAAGATGTGGAGCAGATTGGTCAAATCAGTCTAAAGAAATTGCAAGAAACCTGATAGTCTTAAAGTGACAAGAGAAAATACTTCTGGCAGAAGATCTCAAAGTGATCAGTGTGATCAGGCTTACTATGCTTGACACAGTTCTTTCCTGATCTGTAAAAAATGCATCCTTTTCTTTGATGCAATGCTCTAACAATCAAATAATTAAAAAGTATTTTTCTTGGCTATTTTAAATAATAAGAATTTATTTAAAATATTAGAGAACTGTCCAGTGTTACACTAGTATTAGTGACCTTGCAGGAAGTTGTAATTCATATGTACACACTCCAACATTCATGATTATGCAATGATCTTATTGAATATTATGCAAAGTAGAGGTCAGATAGTGTCTCCCTAAAGGTTTAAAACACAATCCTGGTACTGTGTCAATTTTCAAAAGTAGTGGGATGATTACAGTGAATTAGCAGGTCAAGGCAATGAAGACCCTACTGCTAAATGGCATAATAGCTAGCTTGACCATGTGTACTAAGTGCTGAAGTTGCACAAGGGCCAGCAGCTCTCTCTGGGTTGGGGCTGGGGGGGAGAGGGGGGAAGGTGTAGAAGGCAATAGGGCAGGTCCTGGCAGATCGAGGCAGACTTGCTTCCCCAGCCAGGAACAGGGCATCTGGCAGGCACTGAGGCAGCCTGAACCCCAGGACAGTCAGCTCCATGGAGAGGTTGAGGATCTGACCTGGTGAGGGGAACCAGTGTCTCTCAAAACCCTGGAGTAGTTTGATTCTACCCAGGTGATGGACTCAGGCTGAAGCTAGGTCAGGACATCAGCCCACACGCTGGACTGATATGAAACACTTTCTCTCACAACGACAGAAAAAAAAAAACTACACTTGAGCCTTTGATAAGCCCAACAGAGAGTAGCTGGCAAAGAAAGAGGAAAGAAAAAAAAATTATACAGAAAAATAAAACTTAAGTAACAAGATACAGTAGCCAAAGAAAAGACAAGGACAGAAAATTACAAGACAAATGGACAGCAAAGGAATGAGATGTAAAACCAGTGGGCTGGTGACCGGCAAATTAGTTTTGGATTCATAAAGAGCACTTCAAATATGATGAGGTTTCTCAGTGGTTTGAAAGCTTTCTTTTTGTATGAGTGCTTCACAAACACTGTTGTAAGCTGCACAACCCCAGTATTTCAGATGCTTGTCTGCATTATATGAAGAAAAGGGGTGTTCTGCTGGACTAGGTTTTACAATTAATTTTGCTCTGAAAGTAATCTTGCTTTGACTTGGCAGTCAAAACCAAGCACAATAAAGTAAGAAGGTTGCTTCAGAAGTGCATTACTGCTCCAAACTAAAATGCTAATGAAGATTAATCTTCAGTCAAATATAAATGTGGGGAAAACTAGAACTAGAACTAGAACTAGAACTAGAACTAGAACTAGAACTAGAACTAGAACTAGAACTAGAACTAGACAGATATTCCCATCAACATAACTTTTTCCTGAATTTCTGCTGTAGAGCTGTTCCTAGAGAAACTGTGGACTCTGTTTATATTCTAAAGCATGGAATTTCCATGTAATGTTCAAGTAGTGGCAACAGATACTGGCTCAAACTCATGAAGCTTAGAGAGCACAAACAAAGCATATTCAAAATTAGCAGAATCAGCAGACCTTAGTGTCTTATCAGATACCAAAGTAGAACACTTAAGTTCAGAATGAGATGAATGTAAAGGGACATAAATTATTTCAAATACCTTAAAGAAGATTAATTGATTAACCAGATAGAAAAGTTGCAAAATTGACACAAAGAAATGCAGTAACTTTAAAATAAAACAAACTTTTCCACATAGTGAGATATATTTCCTGTTCTTCCTACTCTCCACTTTTGCTACTATTCACTTTTATGTCAGCAGTTTATTATTTATGAATATTGCGTTATTATTATTAAGCAGCATACATAGTTCTATTGCCACAGAAATAGAAGAATAAAAATTACTGTTTCTCTTTTCCTACCTTTTCTTTCCACTTTCTGTTAACAGAGAAAACCTCTACCAGAATAGTAATTTTAATAAATACCAGTTAGCAAAACCAGAACCACAAAGCTATAAACCTAGCACTTATAGAACTACAGACAGTGTTTTTTAGTGATCCAGTATGAAAAAATCCCACTTCTTTATGCTTTATATGATTTCAGAAAAATATGTAGTTAGCTGAATGTGAGACACTTTCCTTTCCCTTGAAAAAATTAGGCACTTATCTAAGGAAGTAGAGGCATAGCACTCCTCAGTAAATTAAATATTCTGACTTGAACAAAACAAGACCACAAGCAGATATACACCTTCTTACAAAAAAATGAGGAGAAATCTCATAAATAATAAAGATAATGTGGCTTTTTGAATATCATTCCCATAGTACTTTCAGAGAAATTATATCTTGAAAATTCATACACTATTTAAATTTTTGAGGTTACATTTTTTCTGTTTCTCTGAAAACTTTCTCTTCTGCTCCTCTGCCCAACAGTTAAGTATATGTGGGGAGAAAATTGTTGAAAATGGAAGACTGGGGAAAAGAAAGAAAATTAAGCTAGTTTTAGTTGGGTTTTTTGTTTGGTTGGTTGGTTGGTTGGTTTTGGTTTTGGTTTTTGTTTTGGGATTTTTTTTTTCTTTTTGTGTGTTGTAATACTAACCTTCCACGTGGGAGAAGCTAAAAATACTCAGCATGGGAAATTTCACATATATGTGTTTGCTTTGGGTTGTTTTCTGTCTGCTGAAAATAAATGGAAGTCTCTCAAATCAGATAACAGGATGCTGTTAGAGACCTCTAAGCATTTTTCCCCTAGCCTTGGCCCTCCTTGTAAGGGAGGAAGAGAGATGAGGAGTTGGAAACTGTAAAACACAGTCTTCTTGTGAAGAATTGTGCTTGTGTCAGACCTTTTTTTTTAAATGGGAGGCTGGGTAGGGTGTTTGAATTTTTTGCCCCTGTTAAGTTTGGGTTAACTTAGCAGCACATGTGTCCCAATTATACCAGTGTAGTGATGGAATAAATCTACTCTTTACATTTCATGTGTGGATTTTGGCCTTCTTGGTTATCTGCAGGTATTTAATTCACAGAATATATTTTATGTTTTGTTACAGAGATGGCTGCTTTTTAGAATTGGATTAAACAATAATCAGCATCCCACGTTATGTACATTTTTAAAATATTTTGCAATTTAAAGTGTTTTGAATATGTGAAATAATACACAAATGATTGCCTAAAATGAGTTTTTGAAGACAAGAGAATCAGGTATTGTCTTATGTATTTCCTAATCAGAAACAGAAAGCAGAACATGTTTTTTTATCATTGTCTCCATTACTCCTTATTACTTGTAATGATACCCTCTTTTACTAGATGTGAAGTCTAACAGAAACCTAATGTAATTTTAAAAAATAACATTGATTAAAGGCAAATCCACAGCTGTCTTACTTCACCACCAATAGGTGTAAATTTTTTTTTTACTCAGAACACAATGTTTACAATAAATCTTGATGTCCTGAAGGGAACAATAGTAGTTCTCTGTGCTTTCTGATGCATCTTTGAGAATCTTTAAAAAGTCTTATTATTGTAATTTCAGTTAATTACTTCTTTAAGAACTCTTTCTTTATTACTTAAATTAAGTAATAACAATATTTCCAATATATATATTAAGTAGAGTGTTTTCCATAGCATGGTAAAATTTAAAAAAAATACTATTTTTCTGAATTTCAAAAATATTTTCTTTATTGCTTGGCTTCAAAATGCAGGGAATCTTTATAACAGAGGGATCATATACAGATATATCTATTATCTGTCTATTTGCAGTGCTATCTTTTCTGTTCAGATTTCCAATGGGCAAAGAAGAATGCAATTTTAAAAATTCTACTGAGCAATAAATAATTTTAGCCAGTTGTACGTAGGCGGGAAAGTGAAAAATGTCAATAATAATAATACTTGTGTAGATACCAAGAAAGATTATAAGCTAAGTAAAAAAATGTTCACCTTTAAAAACATTTATTTATAGACACTATGAAGTTTCTGATTTTAATTTTTTGCTTAGTCTATTAATAAACTAGACATCTGTCCTTTTTAATATTTGGAATTATTTTTAATTTTAAATTTAATTTTATTATTTTAAATATTTTAGCTATATTTAGATCACAAATTTTTTAAAAGAATATATATTTTTTCTTTTCTTCCACAAAACTGCCAGAAAATTGACAAATGGAAGCAGAACTGTCCACAGATATTCAGGAAAACCAAATACAGAGTAAGTGCTTTTATGAGATATTCACTTTTTTGAGAAGGATTTTTGCTTTCCAAGTAAGCAAATGCCTTATTTTCAGCCTGGGGTTAACCACCACTTTAGATAGACTCTTGTGCTTAATGTTTCTCATTAATTAACTCCCAGCATACCCTGTGGGAATATTAGGCACCTAGAGTCTCATTAGTCAACAGAGCGAGGGTGGAGTCTTCAAACATTTGGTCTTCAAACTGTTTTGCAAAGGAGGCTGCTTCTCTTCACAGAGCAGGATCATTGCTTGCCTACAAAGAACATCTGCTTTCTGAGTATATAGTTCCCTAATGTCCGACTTCTGAAGCCTAAAATAGAATATAGCTTCCTTTATAATCCAGAAAATTGAGAAGATGTAACACTTTCATATCGAATGGGCTGTACTTTTCAGAAACATCAAAATCTTTTCCCCCTCATCAAATTCATTCTGCAAAAGTAGTGTATACAGAAAAGACTTATGGATATCCAATCCCAGTCAAACTTACTTGTAGGGTTTCAGTCCAGCTGATGGAATATACAAATTTACCTATATTATAAACAATGTTTCAAAATCTTCACAAATTATCTAAACAAGAATTACAGAGAGTATGAAGAGAAAATATGTGCAGATAATTCAGAGATGATGGTTGTATTTCTTTATATCACTGGCACATTTTCTTAAAAACTGTGAATGTTCTGAATTACTTAAAGGAAAATTTTGTTACTTTTATTTCTGTATAAGAAGCTTTTTGTATTCTGTATTCAAATCTCAGGTGAAGGGAAGAAATTCTCAAAACTCAAAGTTTACTGGACATGAAGAGAAAATAGCACATCTCACACAACCAGTTAGAATGATGTGGATTTATTTGTGCACAGAGACACAGATGATTAAATATAATTATCTATCTAGACATCAGCTTCACCTCGCATAGTTCCAACATTTTAATTGGAATTAAGACACATGAGACTTTGTCTTATTGATTCATTAACAACTGCATCAAGTGTGTTGTCAAGCATAAGGCTAAAGTTTGCATACTGCTAGCCTCCTGAGAAATTTATTATTAAATCACATCTAAAAAACTCTGTGTAGGTCATTATTACAATATGGCATAGAATTATTGCATATGTCCTAGAGAAATAATACATAACAACAACTTTGGAAAGTCTTCAAACTATTGAAAATAATTCCCCAGGTGGAGATGGCAAGTGATAGAAAAGTCAGGTGACAAGTCACTGAGAGACATGGAGCTGGCAGCCCCCAGATTTAAACAAGCTTACACTGTGAGGATAAAAACCCACAGGAGCTCCTTTGTTTGGGCTCCCATCTCAAAGGAACCAGCTCAGGCTTTTATTTTTCATTTAGTAATTGCATCAAGATTAAAGTATTTTAAGGATCCAGATGTCTGAGACTGTGCTATGGAAAGCTGGTGCCCATCTGGTGAGGAAACCCAGTGTGACTGTGTGAGACAGCTGTGAAAGAACCTCAGTCCCAGCTCAGGTGCTGCCAGAGGGGCTTCTGGACGGCTGGACAGGGAAGTTTCCTTAGCACATAAGTCCACTATCAGGATTCACCTAAAGGCAGGTTTGCACAGACAGTCCACTACCCACCTGATACCTTGTCTGCACCTTGGAACTACTCCCAGCTCATTTTGCTTTGAGGTTTGCTAGCAAACTGCACAATATACCCGTGCAGAGAAAATAAGATACTTTTCCACTTCAACAGCCAGCACCAGGCACGGGGGCTGTGAGCCACAGTTGTGCTTCTACAATCAGTGCTGAGGCCCTCACTCATCCTAGTCAGGCCAGCCCCCCCCCAGTTGCTGCTCTTATGGGTCATGCATTGCTGTCTCCCCTCTGGCAGATTGTCAAAACCCTCATCCAGTTCAGTTGCTGCCACTGAGAGCCCTTCTGCCTCTGGCAGTTGACACCCCTGGGGCGCCTACACCCTGGGTGGACCCTGGTTGCTGACACCAAATCAGCTCACACTAACTTCACCAGTAGCTGGCACTAGTCTTTGCAGTACTCACTTGCACAGAACAGATGACATCATATGAAAAGAGAGTTAAGGAAGGATTTCAGAAGGTAAGAGAGATTACTGGATGCAGGACTTGGACAGACAAGCATACTGACATGCAGTGTTTTAAATGAAATGGGCACCTTTTGAATCCCTGATCTCCTTCCCTTAAATATTCCCTTAGAAACTTTGCAGAGCTTCACAGGCCCCCTAAAAATTCCCAAATCCTTAAGTTCATCTTATTTTTCTGTTCTTATCAGTTGCAAAGACTACATGACCTTCTCTACAGCTCTGCCTGGGATTCTGTAAAGGTCTACCAATAAGTAACTGTGGACTTTTGGACTCCGCCATTATCTGTCATCTCTTGCTGTCTAATATTTTTATGTCTCCCTGTGTTCTTATTTAACACTGCCCCATTTATTTATTACTCCCTTTTGCATTGAAAAATCCCAAGATTATCAGACAACCCCAGTGAAGCTGATGAATTCACCTACAACAAAATTTTACAGCCTTATTTACTGAATTCCAGATTACCCATCTGCCATTTTGACTTCCACCTCTTACAATAATGCTCAACACAAAGCCACAAAAGGAAAACAAATTTTTGTTCAGAGGAGAACAGTTGCACCTTGCAGAGGAGACAGTTGCACCTATGTCTTCATGAACAACTGAGTAGCTTCCCCATGATCATCCACCCAGTTATTTGTCCTGTTTTACAACTTCTCCACAGTTTATTATGGCTTTCTCAGTACTCATACCAAACAGACATATTATTAATATAGTACTAGTTATAGTATTAGTATTTCAATCTGTTATGCAAACACTGACATTTATCATTGGCTAACTTACTTGAAAAATAAAACAAGCATCATTTTTCTCTATTTCTATAGATATTTTCTTATATCCCATTAACAAGTCAATACCTTCTGGATGCCAAAGGATCAGACTTAATAATTTCCATTTTCTGCCTACAATTCCTTTCTGCCTTTTTCCCTTCACATGTGTCCACCATAGGCTCACTTAATGAACCCCTTCTTTACCTTATCTCACCCAGACCTTGTATTACCTTTCCAAATCAAAGATTCCTATTTGAAATGTCCTTCACCACTTGAACTATTTTTATCCAATACTCTCTTAAGTTATCTTACCTTTCTTTTTTTTCTTTCTGTAATCCATTAATTAATGCAACAAAATATACTTTGCAGAAGAGGTACCTTGATTTAATGATCTTTCAGTAGATTACTGTCTCTTTTGTTAATGCTGTCATTTTTTACTGTACCCAACCTTATTTTACAGGAAAGCCATTTCCCTCATTTATTTGAAAAATCAGTCTTGAAACAATGCTTATAATTACTCTGTTTGAAAAAAAAAAAAAAAAAAAAGTCTTCATGCTATTGTAGAATCAACACTATGAACGATAGCAAAAGAAAAGCAAAATCACTGAAACACTGTTTATATATGAAGGTAACAGTACAGCTAACATTAAAGTAACTTTATATTAGGAATCACAAAATGTCCCTGAGGAAGGCATTTTGAAATTTATATCTTAAGTTACTATACAATGCTTTTTCTTGTTGACATGCCCCAGTTTCATATCTTTGTTTAGGAAGAGGTCCAGGATTTTTTGGGGGTTTTTTTGGTTTTTTTGGGTTTTTTGGGGTTTTTTTGGGTTTTTTTGTTTTTTGTTTTTTTTTTTAACATTAACAGCGCCCATAAGAACGATAGTTCAGTGGAACAGCCATATTACCTCATTGCTAGGTCTGGGAAAAGGAAAGGATATTTTTACATCTGGATAATTTCTGTTATTTCCTACAATCTTGGTCTTATTCATCTCACCAGACCTATGCTAATCAAACACACGTATGAATCCATCTGGACAGCATCCTGAAATTCTTTTTCTATGGCATCCCAAGCATAAAAACGTAGGATACTGTGGGTACAGCTTGCTTGTTGCAGAGTAAGAATGGCAGCCAACATATATTGATTAAGCTCATGTAAAGTGAAAGTCATAAATAATCCTAAATCCTGCAGATAACTGTAGTTTTAGGCTTCTTCCTCTCGCATTCCTTAGCTGAAAAATGTCACAAAAAGTATTTTCCTCCTCAAAATTTTATGAACACAAAAAGCTTAACATTTGTTAACAAATAATTGAGGGAGTCAAATGTATTATTTTATATACTGTTTTAAGGACCTTAAATTATCATAGATATTCATGTTGGGCTGTTAATATGACGTCCAAAGATTTTTTTCTTCATTAATAAGTAATGGAGTTCAGATCAGGCAAGGCATTTAAGATATTGTTAGATATCAATACACAGTCATGGATATTGCACCCAGTGTCTCATGGATAAGAGGTCATCGTCACACATGGGTGAGATCACAAATGTTCCAATAACATTAGAGCTTAAGAAAAAAAAAATTAAACAGAGTTTATGAAAAAATTGCTTTGCATTTATTATTTTCTGGGGCAAGGGTGTGCTGATCATTCTTATGTGCACAAATATTCCTTAGCATGCACAATTAAATATTCTTATCAATAAAACATGTTATTCAAGTCACTGAATATACTATGTTCAGCAGTACTGCAGTCAATAATCATGTACATGATTCGCAGGTATTGCCTAACATTTTGACAAAATTGTGAACTAAAGAGACATATAGACAAAAATTAATGTGCAATTTTGTTAATATTACTTATTTCCCTATTAAAACTATGCCAGTTATTACATGATCAACTACTCTAGCTTCCTAAATTAAGTGTTACACACTGTTTAATATAAATAGCATAGATATTTTATATACCTCTTTTAATTTTCTGTAATCCCATTTCCAAATGAAAACTGTAAATCTCTCTCTGCTTTGTAACTTGAATGTGTTTTTAAATCAAACTGAGAAGTCATAGTAATGCAAAACTCAGACTTGAGATTTTCATAATGCATAACATGCATATTGTTAAAGCTGTTTCTTGACCTGTGATAGGTCAATACCAAGGAACATCTAAAGACTATCCATTTTAATGTCAAGGAATGGTCTCCTAGTGTTCAGAAAAATATAAATTTACAGAACCAAAATTCAATCTTTCTATTTGCATAATCAATCAGGAATTTGAAGGATAATCTTCTTAAGAACAATAGTTCTATCTTAATAGTTCAGTTACTTCGTAATCTGATTAACCGCTGTTTGTTTGTTGGGTTGTTGGGGTTTTTTTAAGTTTTCAATTTAAGGATTTGGAAGAATACTCTGATCTTCATTTCCAAATAATCCATGAAGAAACAATCACAGCAATGAAAGATGCAGTAAAAATCCATTTGGCTAATCCTTCCATAATCCTGGCATTGTTAATAAAACCCATGAATTGCTTGTCTAAGATATCAACTGGGTAATAATAATAAAAGAAGTTCAGCATTTGGTCACAGCACTGTTTTACCAGACCAGTGTAATGATTCTCACTAGTTATGAAAGAGAAGATGAACCACTGGAATAAAGGAAATACATACAATAAATTTCTATTTGCTTAAATAAAAGACTAATGTGTGTGTGTGTGTGTATATATATATATATATATATAATATATATACACACATTTATATAATGTAAACACAAAGCCATGTTGTTCAATAAGGTCAATAAGCATGGTATTTATAAGTAAGATGAAGTTATTTTAAAGAATGGAACTTCCAGTTTCCATTTCACCTGTTGTGACACTTCACATAACACTATGAAGAGACAAAGCAAAATAACTCATTTTCACATACATGTTAGCAGAATTGAAATGGTTATCATTAAATTTTTATTCAAATTTTTCTTTTGTCAGAATTATATTTAATAGGGATAAAAGGTTCTGATTAAATTAGAATTAACTCTTTTTTCCCTCCACATCCAAGACGTTCTAAGTTTTCTAATATTTATCTATACCCTTTGACCTATGTCCCAGTTAGAAGCACTGCTTCCTAAGAATCTGATGCACTGAGGTTTTGTAAATTAGAAATAAGTGGGGAAAGCATAAGAAAAACCTCAAAATGTAAACATTTATGTAAGCATTTTATTACATTTTAGGAATATGAGAGTTACTGTATTCTTTACCATCTCAGAAACCTTATCAATGGGTTGCAGTTTTCTTATGGAGAGGAATAAATCATTGTAAGATGTCTGTGGCACAGTTGCTGATATCTGTATTGCAGCTGTAGCACAGTTTTCAGGAAGAAATTTCAATGGCATTAACGTACATATGCAGATATGTATGTGCACGTATACAAATCCATAGATATATTGGTATACAGATATATGTTCCACTATAGAGACTTATAGACATATAAGGAGTTTTGTTTCTGTTGTTTCATGGGTTTTGAAGTCTGGGTTTTTGATATGAGGGTGTTTGGGTTTTTTGGGGGGGACAGTTGGTTTTTGGTTGGTTAGTTGCTTTTTCTGGGGTTTTTTTGTTGTTTGTTTTTTGTTTGGTTGGTTTTGTTTTGTTTGGTCTCTTTTGGGTTTTTAAAATATTGTTAATTGGGTTATTTTCTTTCTCAAATGAGGTAAAATTGTGTACATAGTGATCCAGAGCTTCATTTAGTGACTCTAATGAGTTTATCAGATATACTGGTTGATACAGTGAAAAAAAGTATCTAAAGATTTTTTTTCTGAAATGCAAGAGATGTGGCTATGATAAGACAGTCTTAGTTAGGACAATATCACTCTAATAAGGAAAATTGATAATAAAGGCTTGGTCTTCATTTCCTGTTTTCACAGCTTTCTGAATGGATACCAATACGAATAGGGCCCAACCAGGTGGGAGGCAATACTCCAATGTTAATGATTGCCATAATTCGGAAATACGGGATGGAGGATTTATGCTGTTTCTGTTTTGCTTGTAAGGCACCTGATTGACCCCAAAATATATGGTTATCAGATACCTAATGGTCACCAGAGACTTGACAACCTAAATTGCTTAGGTCTAATGAAGATAAATAGCATTCCAGACACAGATACATACTACATACTGAAGGGAAAATGCCACAGATGTTGTTGCTAGGCAACTCATCAACTTATCTCCCCATGTAAAATATACATTCCTATGACTTTACTGTATATGTAGCCAGAAAAAGATGGGGATGGACAGGCAAGGGGACACACACAGGTATCCTCTTTCACTAAATTATTACTGCATAGTAATGTACCAGAAAATAAAATCTATATTCACTAATTAATTTTACTATGTTCTTAAATATAAGAAATTCATTTCTTTTTATTGCTTTTGGATATAAAACAAGGTAAGAAAGTACAGTCACTACTGGTCAGTTTTAAAAAGTTATATTGTACATTTTTAATGGAATAATTATGCTCTTTTAAGATTTAACAATTTATGTTGGTAAAAGTTTTCATTACACAGTGCCAGTAATTTTCTGTAATTGGATTCAATTGCATTTTGTCTCAGTTCAAACGGTAAGGATAAAGGATTCAGTTTTATCACCATATATTTTGTATG
>VWZN01016183.1:2409-14543 GCA_013396955.1 Regulus satrapa | reverse complement strand
AAAAACCAGGCCGTGCAAAACCAACACAGGCAGGAAGCCACCAAAACTATTAGAGGGATGGAACACGTCTCCTATGAGGAAAGGATGAAAGAGTTGGGGTTGTTCAGTCTGGAAAAGAGAAGACTCTGGTGTGACCTTATTGCAGCCTTTTAGTACCTGAAGGCAGCCTACAAGAGAGATGGAGAGGGACTTTAGACAAGGGCATATAGTGACATAAAGAGGGATAATGGCTTCAAACTCACAGAGGGCAAGTTTAGATTAGATATTGGAAAGAAATTCTTTATTTTGAGGGTGGTGAGGCACTGACACAGGTTGCTCAGAGAAGCTGTGTATGCCCAATCCCTGGAAAACGTTCAAGGCTATGCTGGGTGGGGCTTTGAAAAACTTGGTCTAGTATGTGTCCCTGCCCACGGCAGGGGGATTGGAATGAGGTTGTTATAAATGCATGTTATGTTGTTGGTTTTTTGCAAGTATTAAGATGAATGCTATATGTATAATGTTAAAATGGCTTTGCTGTGTAGTTTTTTAATGCTGTTAGTATGCTTGAATTGTCTGCTTGATTAAGATAACATACAGTGAACAGATGATGGGGACCTTGTTGCTGATGTGCAAAATATCTCAACTCACCGCCTGTGGAAATTAGAATCAAACCCAAATCAAAACTAATAAGAAGAGAGATCAAAACCGCATAAAGAGCCACG
This sequence comes from Regulus satrapa, assembly GCA_013396955.1. Lineage (NCBI taxonomy): Eukaryota > Metazoa > Chordata > Aves > Passeriformes > Regulidae > Regulus > Regulus satrapa. Next base: position 13,842 of record VWZN01016183.1, on the reverse strand, counting down.
CATGCTCTAAAAAGGTGGACCCAAGGAGTGGCCATGCTAAACAGTTCCTGAATATGCATGAAGATCTATGAATATGCAACAGGCTGATGCAGTAGGAAAAATATTTAAAGAGTGTTCCCTAGACAGTGAGTGTGCTCTTGGCATAATGCCAAGCAGTCTGCTGTAAAATTAACCCTTTGCTTTGTTTCTGTCTCCTATTGTCTTTTTATTAAACCTTTTTAAATTTACCAGGAAAGTGAACCGTGTTTTTCACAAGATGATCTTTAACATCCCTTCCAACACTAAACATTCTATGACTCTATGAGAAAAAAGAGCAACAAAGATATTGAACAGCAAACATTCAAGTGTATTCCTGATGCAACAGGTTGCATCCTAAAATTATTGCCCAAATTCAGCTCAGTACAGAACTTCTGAAGAGCCCCTTCCTAAGCCCTTGTCATGGTTATAGAGAAAAGGGAGTGAACTTTTTAGTTCTGTCTATTCAACACCATCCACATCATGGCTGAGGGCGTGGTTTTCAGCAGGAAGAAGCTGGGGCCAGAAATGGAAAGTGTGCCATTTTTTGCATGACTCTCTGTGGGGAGAAGGTATCAGAGTCAGCCTGGCAGATCTAGTCCCACTCCATCACTGGTGGTCCCTTTCCCATTTCTCTGTGCTGTGTCTTTTGTGGCTTGGTGCTCAAGGACAGTGAAAGTGAGTCTGAGATGTTGCTCTGAGAAAAAGAAAAGGGAGAGAGAAGTGGTGGTGCAGGACAGAGCCCAGTCATGCCATGTGGAACCCAAGCCCCAGCAGAGACTAGCAAAGCAGTACTGGAGCTGGAGGCAACTGCATGGAATCAAAACAGAAAAGCAGAGCGGTCCAAGGTGGAGGTGTGGCACAACACCAATGATCCATATTCTGAAAGGGCATGTTTGTTCTAGTCCTTCATTGTTTTCTTGGATGGGGGAGAGGAGTGGAATGTTAAACCACAGAAGTTCTCATGGCCATATTGCTTTGGTTTTCCCAAATACCATGTGGCCTGAGTGCAGGACATTTGTCTGGAAACTATGATGGGTACTGTCTTTGGGAAGCATTTCTGTTTGTTTGGTGGTAAATACCCTTTTGTGGGTACAAAATTATCTCTTTTGCACACTATATTTTATTAATATTATTTTGGTTATTTCAATTTTCAGTTAATTTTTACTCCAACTAATAATCTCTCCTAGTGTTCCTCCATTATCAGAAGGGGTGGGGGAAAGGAAGCAGCTTGAGTGGGTTTAGTTATTCCAGCTGGGTTTTAAACCACAGCCCTGAAGCTAAGCATATAGCAGTTACCTTCTGATGCTCAGCTTGAGATGTATTTGAATGTGGATGGAAACCCTTGTCACCAATACCTTCTAATCTGTGGCATAAGTAGATGTAGCACACGCTGTCCTACCCAGTTCCCCACACCTCCTTCGTGCATCAGCTTATCAGTGCTCTACTGGTGAGCACAGGCCAGTCAGATCCAGCACTAATCCCAGTATGGTGGTTTGACCTTGGCCAAATGCTCAGTGCCCACCAATGCTACTCTGTCACTCCCTTCCTCAACTGGGCAGGGGAAAGAATATATAATAAAAAACTAATGGATTGGGATAAGGACAGGGAGATAATTTACCAGTTACCGTCAGGGTAAAACAGACCCAACTGGGGGAAATTAATCAAATTTATTATAAATCAAAATCAGAGTAGAATAATGAGAAGTAAACAAATCTTTAAAACACCTTCCCCCTACTGTCCCTCCTTTCCAGGCTTAACTTTCTTCCTGATTCTCTACCTCCTCCCACCCAGTGACACAGGGATATGGGAAATAGGGATGTCTTGGGGTGATTCATGATAATGTACCCCAAAAATCATCTGAGCCCAAAAACTGTTACTGTATCTTTAAGACCCTACAGCTGGGAACCTTTGTGTGTGTGTGTGTGTGTGAGGGGATGGAGGGGGATTTTTCTTTGGCGCATGTGTTTTTTAAATCTGACTTCCCAGGCTCTCTCTCACCCGGCTTGGGGCCATATCAAAAACAGGTATCCTCCCCCATTTCAGGTGTCTCTTTGTTCCAGTGGGGTGGTGAGGTCTAGCAGTTTGATATCTAGCCATTATTTACTTTTTTCCCTGCCTGTTGGCATCCTGTTTGTTAATAAACCATTGTTTTTTCACTTTCATCTATTAATATTCATTTCTCAGTGGTGGAAAGGGATTATAAGAACCCTAAAGGAGATAACTCAGAGGGTTCTCCTTTAATTTGTCTTAAACCAAGACAAGGGTTATGGTCAGTTCATGAAGCTGCTTCTTCTTCAGGGAGAAGAGTCCTTCCCCTACTCCACCTTGGGGTCCCTCATGGAAGACAGTTCTCCACAAACTTCTGCAATGTGAGTCCTTTCCACAGGCTACAGTTCTTCCTGAACTTCTCCAGCATAGGTCCTGTTTCATGGGGTACAGTTCTTCAGGAACAGGCTGCTCCACTATGGGTTCCCCATGGGGTCACAAGTCCTGCCAGCAAACTTGCTCTAGCATGGGGTCTTCTCTCCATAGGTCCACAGGTCCTGCCAGAAACCTGCTCCAGCAAGAGCTTTCCATAGGGTCACAGCCTTCTTTTGGGCATCTACCTTCTCCAGTGTGGGGCTCCTCCATGGACTGCAGGTGAATTTCTGATTCCCTGTGGACCTCCATGGGCTTCTGGGGGACAGCTGCTTTACCATGGCTGTTGGGTAATCTCAGCTCCAGTGCTTGGAGCACCTCTTCCCTCTCCTTCTTTACTGACCTTGGTGTCTGAAAAGTTGTTCCTCTCACATATTTTTTCCCCTCTCTTCTCTGGCTGCAATTACTTCTGCACAATAATTTTTATCCCCTTCTTAAGTATGTGGTCACAGAGGCGTTACTACCATCACTGATTGGCTTGGCCTTGGCCAGCACTGTGTCCGTCTTGGAGCTGGCCGGCATTGGCTGTATCAGACATAGGGGAAGCTTCTAGTGGCTTTTCAAAGAAGCCACACCTGTAGCCCTCCCACTACTTAAACCTTTCCACACAAATCCAATACACCCAGCAATCAGGGGAAATGACAACTATAGTTCAGGTGATGCAGGAGGTCAGATGGATGCAAGCTTCTAGGCAGCGGTTGGATGCTCTCACCCAAACCGGCTCCTTGTAGACATGTCCATACAACCTCTGGAGACACTCCAAGAATCACCCAGACTCCATAAAGATGGCACCAGGGCCAAAAATTAACACACCTTCTCATTGTGTATTACTATGGTAATTTGGAGATGTCCTTTTGGTCTTTGTTGACCTGTCTTTATAACTGTTTTTTCTCTCAACTCACAAGGCAGGGAGCATGTCTGCTGCCCTGTGCTGCAGAGTTGTTGGGGGTTGGTTTCTCATTCTATCTTATCTGTAGAATTTTTTACCATTGTTCTCCTAGGAGCGCTAATGTGGGTGCTTAAGAAACACAAAGACTCTGGGCCAAAGCAGACAAAACATAGGGGAGAACATGGCGACTCACTTGGCAGATGGGAGGGGAGAGGGGGTGTTTCTCGGAGAAACGTGGACTGTGGTTTTTGGGGCGGTCTCTGGCTCTCAGGGTTTTTAGCCTGGGAACTTGGGACCAGAGCTCGCTCTGCCTTGCTTGGAGCTGCCGCGGCTGCTGCATCCCATCGCTTCTCCAGCGCTGATCCGGAGTTTCCCCTCTGCTTTTTGACAATCCGGACCACAGCCCTGGGTACTCCTTGCCCAGCTTTGGGAACTCCACCGTTCCTGGTCTGAGCCCGGGCCGCCTTTCGTCTGGTGTCTCCTCCGAGCCAGAGCGCCCTTGCAGCTGCGTGGATCAACCCACCCTTGTGACTGTAACTATAATGGAGGGGAGAACCCTAGCCCTGTTGGTTTTTCACTGCTACTGTTGCTGTTACTTGTTTGCGGTGATAAACTTATTAGTAAAGAACCCTTATTCCTTATTCCCATACCTCTGCCTGAAAGCCTATCAATTTTGAAATCAAAATAATCTGGAGGGAGGGAGGTTTGTTTCCTTCAATTTTTTTTTTTCAAGGGAGACTAGCAGATATCTGTCGCTTAAAACCACGACAAGAGTGTTTTCTAAAATGTTCACAGCACAATACCAAGACTTAACAGCAAGACTCTAAAAAAGCCTATTATCAAGTTCAGTGACAAAAAAACTCCCAACAAACTGCAAGTTTTTGGGAAACAGTGACTTGCTGGCAATCTCCCCAGGACTGGAATTATAACCACAAGCAGCTTTAACATGAAGCTCCCAATGACCCAAGCTTTAGTTTTAGATAATATTTTTCTTTGAAAAGAAGCCAGTAAAACTGAAAATTAATTACGTCACTGGGAATGATGATTGAGATGCACACTAACAAGAATAGCATCAATACTCAGAGAGGTCAGAGGGCTGGTATAACAGATCCTACACACAGTATGGTTTAAATGCATTTTCATAACATCTGTCTTCCAGCCCCTGTGAGCACACATCACCTCCATCCACCACTGCCCAACCCCTGTAGCTGAGGAGGGATGGACCACACTAACAACCACATGGACTCTGACTATTTATCCATGCATGCAACAGCAAATATCCCACAAAGTCTGCATTTGCATGCATTCAGCAACTTTTCAAACCTAGCTCCGTGTCCCCCGCCTTGACATTCCTTATTATCATCCTCCAGCAAAGCATTACAAATACAAAATTATGCTCTTTGTTGCATGACTGCAACCTTATAAGTTCATCTCTGTGCTTGGCATCAACATAGAACAATACCAAGTACTCGACTCAATCCATGGTATAAATTCAGGAATTATCCTGTGTCATGTGTTACCTCAAGCATTTTTATGTTCCAAGTCTGAGGAGCATCACCCAACTTTCCTCCCTCTCAGCTGCTATGAGACACTGTAAGGATTGTTGGCTTGAAACATTTCAGGTACATGTATGGGGAAAGGGGAAGGTTGAGTCTTGCCCTGGTGAGGCGATGCCCTGATTTTCACACCCTGCCCCGCTAGAGCCCAGCCCCCACGGTGGCCACCAATCACTGGCCCACCCCACCCCTAGAGCCCCAATCTAGCCCCAGAGTGGCTAGATAACTGGAAATCTCACCTGGGGGAACAGCCCAGGAAAGCCAAAGTGTACTTAATGCAGAACATGAGGCAAGCACATGTCATGACCCTCTCTCCCTTGGACTTTATATCAGCTGAACACCACTAACACGAGTAGAAGCTATATTCATTCTTTTCTATATTTTTTATCTCTTCGTCTCTCCTTCTAATTCTCTCTTCTTGGAGTTTTAAGTAACTTAAAATTGAATGGGCTTGGTGTTTTCTAAGTTGAATGGCCTAAGTTAATGCTTTGAGAAACGATTTATGTGGATTGAATGCTGCTCTAAACTATTGCCAAAGTTTTCTGATTTTCTGAAGTTGTCAGTAAAATTTTTTGTTGTTTTGACCTCTTGAGAATATCTTGTCACCATTTAACTCCATCTATGTGGTGTCCACTCATATATCAACTTCTAATGAAGACTTAACAAAAAATAATTACAGACATCTCTTAATTTCCCAAAATTAAATGATTCCAAGGCTTCAAAAAAAGAAAAAGCCCAATTTCATTTCCACTAAACCAGCTGACTAGAGACTTTCCCATTGTTAAGATACTCAGGACATCTCATCAGATTTCTTGAGCTTGAAAGACAGCAACAGCCCTCAGCAACCAGGTTACACATTATGGAGCAATTAAGTAGGTCTTTAAGGTGTCCTTCATAATTGACATGCACTCACACCCTATGTGAGACACACACACACAAAACAAGTTGTTAGGAGGATACCTCCAATAAACAGCAAGCACAGAACACCACTTCAGCATGTTGCTACCAGGTATACCTTGCTTGATTGCCTGAACTGTCTGCTCCTCTCATGGCTGCCAGACCTGGATCCAGACCCATGTCTGAAGACTGACTATATTGGATTTACAAGACAGATGTCTGCTAAGGAAGGCAGGAGCCTCCCCTGGAATGGAAAATGCAAACGCCCTCTCTCCAAATTATTATAATTTTGAAATTAAGAGGCTCTCAGGCAAAGATATGGGAATAAGAATAACAGTTCTTTAGTAGGAAAATTAAAATACAAATGCAATAGTACAAAGAACACTGACAGAGTCGGAATACAACTTGACACCCTGTCAGTCAGGGTGTTGGTAGCAGTNCCACCTGGTTTCAACAGATGGTGATATAATATATGCTTCTAGTTACATCCTGCATTGCAACCCAAGACAGTCCAGCTGCCTGTGTGGATTTGGGATGGTGTTTTTATGGGTTTTGTGATGATGCTGGTGGAGGACTTTTGTTGTTTGTTTTTTTTAAGGATCAGTCATTACTTTTATACTCTTGTCTGGTCCTGGAGCATCACCCATGAGGTTTGTGTGAGCGTCCTAGCTTCCACAGAAAGGAGGTCTGCAGGGAGTATTAATTTTATCACAAAAAGGCTTTATTAGAGGAGACAAAGCCACCAAAAATGTCTGGGAGAGTTTCTGATGGACATATTTTTGTTGTGGAGTTTTGAACTCCCACTGGTAATGTAGCATTAAAAAGTCGTTCATTTTTGTCAATTAGAATTTTTGGGGAAATACCGAGCTTGGTTGTGCTGGTGTATTTGAACATGAGTATATTTAAGCCATACTCAAATTGATTATTTTAGCTTCAACAGAAGTTTCAACAATTTTTAGTTTAACACTTTTTCTTTTAAAAATATTTTGGTTTTAAATATATATATATATATATATACACATATATATTAATAGGGTGTCATAAAGATGAGGAACGTGAATGGGAAAAGACCCTAGCCCATGAGTTAGAGCTGGGAGAGAAGCTGATTTAGTGAACAGGTACATGTGATTTTTATCTAACTGGTTTGTGCTGTAACAGCTGGCTTGTCTTGGTGAGTTTAGACATTGATGCGTGGTGCTACCAACCTCCTAATTTCTCAGAAGTGTTTTATTGTGGTCAGTCATGTTTCTGGCATTTTCAGGTTGCCTGTAGACAAGCACAACCAAAAGTTGGGTCCACTGACTATAAGTGAATGGCGATGTTTACTTCCGGTGTGTGTTTTAAAGTGATGGGTGTGGATGCTGATGTAGTCCCATGGTAGTATTTGGCACAGAAATTTTTCATACATGAATGAACAGAATGTTCAATCTGTAGGATATAATAAACTGGTAATTAATCCTTAGAACATTGTGGTGGTGAAGGTTCATTTCTCCCACCCACCTTTTCAGTTACTGCACATCTTTCTCACATCAAATGAGATATTTCTCACTTCTCAGGATGCCTGCAAGGCTGGATCTTCCCCAAGGCTTCTTAAAGTGGCCACCTGCTTGTATCTCACTAGTGGAATTGATCAAGGTTGTTTTCCCTCTGTGTCAATTAAACAGCTCTCAACTTTATGCCACTGAGTATTTCTCAGCCATTGGCAATTCAGGTCAGGGTGTGATAAGGAGGGAAAGAAGATGCTTTCTACTGTTATTGTAACATAGTGGGAATAACCACAACCTCTCTAATTTTATCTATATACAAATTGAAAACCAGTTGACCTCCTCATTTAAAGTCAGTACTGATTATAGGCTATAGCAACCACAATATATTTGAGCTTGCTTGAGACTTGGTTGGTTTGAGGATGGAAAATGTGCAGCTGGAGCAATACAGAAACCAGCAATGATGTGTTTTGCTTCCAGTTCCTTGTGTTGGGTAAATGCATGTTTCTCCTGCGCTAAGGTCAGTTCTGGACCACTGGGTAGCATGACCTTAGGTAGTTTAGGGTCTGCTGTAGAACTGTCTCTCACCTATCCAACCCAGGTGGCAGTAGTGGAGCTGGAATCTGGTCTGTGCCCTCAAATTAGTGACCTGGACTTGGCTGTTGTGTGCAAAGATGATTTTGAGTGGTGAGTCATTTTGGTTCTTGAAGGCCAAGGTTGCCCTTGACTTAGCCCCATGGCAGTGTCTGCAGGATCTCATGTAGTCCTGCAAGGATGTCTGAGACAACAGAAGCCCTCTTTAAGTGTCAGCTTTCACACCAATCCTAAAATGAATGCTCCTATTTGTGCATCCCAGGTTTTTAGAGTGCTTGAAATAGTTGAATATTCTGCACTCTGAGATTTCATGTCTTTTTTTAAGTCACTTCAAAAATCTTTCCTAAGTGTCTTGGGGTAATTTAATAATGATGCTTTATTCTTTAACTGTCTGCTTTATGCCCAGAAAACAAGTGCTGCAGCTTTAAGATGGACCTGGGGGGTTGAGTCAGGGAGCCTCGGGCTCCTGCATGGGCTCAGCTCAATCTCTCGCTCTCCGGAGTCGTCAGTGGCTACACGGATTGTTACTTTGCTTTTTTTTTTTGCTTTTTTTTTTTTTTAGGCAAGAAGCTTCTGGGGTGTTTTGGTTTTTTTTTCCTTCCCCCACCCTGGGGGGTTTTCACCCGCAAATATTTTCAGCAGTGTTTTTGTTGTTTTTTTTCTTTCTGGTCTGGGGAGCCTGCAGGGTGGCTCCAGCCAGTCCGAATCCCAGAAAGACTGAGTCAGCAAAAGAAGTGACATTAATCTCCACCAGCTTCACTGGCTGCGAGGAGAAGACCCACACCAGAAATCTAACAGGTTCCCAGCCGCTTGTGTACTCTGTTCTCCTCCCCTCACAGGAAAAAATACGGGCAGTCACTGTCTTTGCCTCTTGGCCGTGTGACTAAGTGAGGGTGGGGTGAAAGGTTAAATTTTCTTTTTTTTCTCTTCCTTTCTTTTTGTGCCTTGAGGGAACCCTTTTTTCTTTTTTTTTCTTTTTTTTTTGTTAATGAACAGGGATTTTTTCACTTTTACCCGCTGGTATCAATTCCTCTCATGGGCAGAAGAAAAGGGAGTTTTTGAAGCTCATTCCCTTTTAGAGTGTTTCCCCAGGGTGTTTTCTCCAGAAATTTGTCTCCAAAACCAAGACACCAAGCCTCTGAGCAAAAATTTTGGAGCAATTACCCTGACAATATACACCTAAGCACTTTGTGGGATATTTGGGTAGATGGGGTTGGTCAGGTGAGTTATTCTTGTTTTAAGATGACTCATCTTGCTCTTAGGGCTGCCAGCTGAACAAGAAACCTGCAGGTTGTGTGACAGCAGAATAAGTGTATGAGAATAAAGGAGAACATTGGACAGAGCTCCTTAAGAGGCAAAAATAGTTATATTTTGTTATAGTTATATATAATATGTCTCCTGCTAAACTCCAAATGTTTTCAGGTTTTAATAGCTGGACTCCAACAGTGGGCTAAGCAAAGGGAAAAACTGACTGAGAAGTTTATTTGGTCTTAGGAGAGGAATTAGGATATAGGATAGTGTCCTGGTTTAGGGCAAATTTGGGAGAGAACCTTTGAATGGGATCTCTCTAGAAAGCAGACCCAAGTGGTTCGGGAACAAGACCTCCTCATAGAGAAGTGGAAAAAACTATTTATTTAACAGGCAAAGCACTTTTTAGCACAAAAATTGAACAATAATAAAGAATAAGACTTCTCGCTGCTTTAAGAGATTACTAATCCAGAAAGTCCTATTTGTGGGTTACAGCTCAGCTTACTTGGTTTGTTATTAGTCCTTTTGGCGAGGGAAAATGCCACAGCCTGGGTCAGGCCCCAGTGGGCCACAGGTGTGAGCTCCCAGTGCTCTTCTGGGATTTTAGTCCACAGCAGGTTTGAACAGTTCAGGAAAAAAAGGCAAAAAACAGAGTCTGGAGAACTTTTCTGCTTCAGCTAGTAAAAAGCTAACAGAAAGCAAAGGAGAGCACTCTGACACTTTCCACACTGTAGACAACACAGGTTTGTGTATGAAGGAAAGCTGAAAACTCTTATCTTCATGTTTTAAAAACAACTGCCTTGGACATTCCACTGCTTCTCTTTCTCCCCCCTTCACTTTCAGATCCAGTTTTAAAGGTGCAAAACTTATTTCTGAGCTAAACAGATGAATGGAGATACAATTTAGTATCAACCCAGGACAGATAGGATAGGACAGGATAGACCAGAACAGAATAGAATATTTTGGTTGGAAGTGACCTACAGTGATCATCTAGTCTAACTGCCTGACCAATTTGGGGCTCACCAAAATTTAAAGAGTATTGTTAAGGGCATTATGCAAATGCCCTTAAGGAGTTTTTAGAGAATGTGGGTTGTTGAACATGTACAATTAATCCTCCTGAAGATAGAGGAGGTATTATTTTCCCCAAGCATAAACTAGATGACCAGAGCTGAATCTTATCTTCATTGAAGCCTCACACAATGTCATCTCTTTGAAAAGTGTAAATAGAACATGATAAAGGACTCGGGAAAATCTCAAAATCAGGGCATTAGGCATGGACATGGTTTTGCAGGGGTGCTTGCCTGTGTGATCTGGGCGCTGGAGCTCTCCTGGCTCACCAGTTTGGTGGTTTTCATTGCTATGGGATGTGGTTGCCCTTGACTGAAGTGAGCTATTAGTTGTTTCCAGGAAGAGTGTGATCACAGTGGCAGTAGGAGCTCAGGATCCTGTCTGGGGTCAGTGTCTTAGGTTGCAAATGTAAGATATGACCAGGAGTGTGTATTCTATTGCCATCTGTTAAAACCAGGTGGGGCAGTGTTCTTTATCTCTTCCATGATCCATCTGCCATCCAGGAAGATATCTTCTGTTAACAAGCCATTGAGTCTCACTGCATGAGTGATAAAATTACATCATCCCATTGTGAGATGCTCTGTCCAAGGGCAGGAGCCAAGCATTTCTACCTGAATATAATCTGAAGCTTTGGAACATCATAGACAGCCTTTTCCACTAGATTACAAGAGGAAGACCAGGCCCTTCTACACCACCACTGGACCTTCAAAGGAGGACTGAACCCTTCTACAGGATCACTGCTTCAACAAAACTACATCTGTCACTCCAGGAGGACTGCAGCCACCATTTAATCTGACTGCTACCAACACCCTGACTGACAGGGTGTCAAGTTGTATTCCGACTCTGTCAGTGTTCTTTGTACTATTGCATTTGTATTTTAATTTTCCTACTAAAGAACTGTTATTCTTATTCCCATATCTTTGCCTGAGAGCCTCTTAATTTCAAAATTATAATAATTTGGAGAGAGGGCGTTTGCATTTTCCATTCCAGGGGAGGCTCCTGCCTTCCTTAGCAGACATCTGTCTTGTAAATCCAATATAGTCAGTCTTCAGACATGGGTCTGGATCCAGGTCTGGCAGCCATGAGAGGAGCAGACAGTTCAGGCAATCAAGCAAGGTATACCTGGTAGCAACATGCTGAAGTGGTGTTCTGTGCTTGCTGTTTATTGGAGGTATCCTCCTAACAACTTGTTTTGTGTGTGTGTGTCTCACATAGGGTGTGAGTGCATGTCAATTATGAAGGACACCTTAAAGACCTACTT
>VWZN01016182.1:10030-39575 GCA_013396955.1 Regulus satrapa | reverse complement strand
GGTCCCGGTGCCGCGGGGGGCGCTGAGCGCGTCCCGGGACGCTGAGCGGGGTTTGCCGTGAGAAAACATCCCCGCGGGAATGGGACGGGAATCGGTGCTTGCTTGTGTCCTCCCGGCGCCGTCCCTTCACCTGCAGCACCCTGGGGTTCCTCTATCTTTCTGAAATCGGTTTCAACTTAAGCCGTGGTCATTGTGCTTCCTGCTGCCCGCTGATACCATCTGAGGATTTAGCAAGTACCGACAAGCCGTGTGTGCTCAGCACACAGAGTGAAACGTGTTTTGCAGGTGCCTAAAATCTAGTGCTGGTCTGTGTGGAGATAATCATCGTCCTCACTTGTTTAGGCCCCAGGGCTTTAACAGGTTCGCCATGATGGGTTGGGGCAGAAATATTTGTGGTTTTTATGGTGGCAGGATTTTGAAAAGGAAATGCAGTAAAGCAAGGGACAAATCTAAAGAATTTTTAAATCTTGGGAATTTTTATTTTTTTTTTAGCTTTTAATCTTTCTGCAGTTCCTGGTGAGCAGTTCTGCCCGAGGAGGGGAAGGGAATATTTTTCCAGAATGAGGTGACCTTGCAGCACAGAGGCACTCAGGGGTCCCCGGGGATCAGTCCGGGTTCCAGCACTGTCTCACCTCCTTCCCAGTGCCCTGCCCGGTGGCACAGTGGCTGAGAGGGACAGAGCCAGCACTCGTGGGGCCCAGCACTGGCAGGATGGGCTGGAGAGGCTCCCTGGGGAGCAGCACCAGGGGCTGGGTTGTGGAGATCATCACCAGGGGGACGAGGGGCGTGTTGTTCCCTTCTTCTGCACCCTGGAGAGGCCACAGCAGGCCAAGAGAGACAGGGGCACGCTGCAGTGGGTCCCGTGGAGAGCCACAGGAATGAGCTGGGCACTGGAGCCTCTGTCATCCAGAGACTGGGAGAGCTGGGACTCGGCAGCCTGGAAGAGAGGATGCACAAAGGGAGCTCTTCCCAGTCCGTGTTCCAGGTGGGAGGCAGTGAAGAAGGAACCAGCCTGGTCCTGGTGGTGCCCAGTAGCAGGAGATCCACTGGAGTCCAGGGAATTCTGTTTGTGCAGAAGGAAAAAGTGTTCACGAGGAGGGTGAGGGAATGGCAGGTCGTGGAGTCTGTATCCCAACAGATTGTGGTGGCTCTGAGCAGCCTGGCCCTGTTTTGAGCAGGATGATTGGTCTTGGTAATCTGCAGAGGTATTTTCCGAACTCTCATGAAAATCAAGGAGTTTGGATGCAGCTGAAAGTAGTAATGTGCTGGGGGTTGTTTTCTCACATACAGGCTGATTCTGGTGGTTAATATTGCATGGCTTTATTCATGGCTTGTTTCCCCGTGCCCTTGGCCTATGCAGAATCCCTGCTTGGTGTTTCCTCTCCATCCTCCCCCTGCCTTGATGGGGGCACAGGGGTGTTCCTGGAGCCACACCGGAGTAACCTCAGCTGGAGCCTTCCCGCTGCATTGGCACAGCCAGACTGAAACAATGTTTTTTGTGCCTTTCCTTGATCTGCCTTGCAGGCACTTTGCCAAGCCAGGACAAGCCCTCGCAGAGGCAGTCGGAGAGCACAAGCTGCAGCCCTTCCAGGAAGAGATCCACATCGGAGAGCACTTCTTCTCCAGGCAAGTCCTGCTCAGGGCCTGGGTTTTGGGATCCCTGTGTGTTCAGACCTGTGCTGACACAGCGTGGCTGTGAGAACCTCAGCTCATGGAGATACTGAGTTTTTCCACTGACATTTTGGGGTACAGGGGCTGTGGGAATGGGCTCTGAGCAACCCGTTCCAGTGGAAGGTGTCCCTGCCCATGGCTGGGGGGATCATTCTGAGATTCTGTAAAAGTGGAGTGGGAGCTCCCTTAGGATTGAACAGAGGAAAATCCAGCAGGTTGACCTATTTTGTAAGAAGCTCAGTTGTAGAAATCCTCCAGTTACCAGTATTCAGACATTCTCAGAGACCCAAATTGGCTGGAAATATGTAGTAAATCCCCAGGATTGGTGCTTAGAACTAGTTATGATTTCCATCTAGGAAGGATGTGCCAAAAGTGCCATTTCCTCCCTGCTTTAAACAGATGTTTGCAACAGATGCTCCATTCAGCCTGTGCTACAGAAAGTCCTTTGCAGTGGGAAAGGGATCTTCCTTGTTCCTCTGTCTCATTCACTTTCTTGCCCTCGCTCACTTGAAAGGGACAGCTGCAGTTGTAACTGGGAATAGGAAGTGTTAAAGTCGAGGCGTGTTTTGTGCAGGAGCCTTGGAATGACATGAATCACAAGTTTATCAACTTCAAAGTCTCCGGAGGGATGATGCAGCTGAGCTCAGGGGTTGTTGTGTTATCCGTGGGTCTGGAATGTGTGTGGGTTTCAGTGCTGGTCAGAGGGGAGCTGCAGCTGTCCCGGATCAGAGCCTGCAGGCTCCCAGCCCTGTGGATCAGTTCCCAGCAGCAGCAGCAGCTCCAGGGCACCCCTGGACGTGGTTGAGGGTCACGGAGCAGGTGGGTTCTGTGAGGAGCCCCAGCTCCATCCCCACGTGCCTCTGAAAGCCAGAGGAAAACAAAGGGTAATTTATCTGTATTGTTTCATCTGAAAGGCAGAGCTGAAAGTGTAAATCCTTCCAGTTGTCTCGGCGTTGTTGGGGTGTCCATGTCAGCTCACAGCAGGAGGCCTCTCTTGTCCTTTGTCACCAGGAAGAGCATTGTCCAGAGGAGGATTTTGAAAACATGTTTTGCTGACTCTTTCTCCTCCAAATTGTGTACTCTCTGAGGCACCTTTTCGTTTGTGCTTACAAACTCCTGACTTTGGAATCTTAGTGAGGAATGTATTCTCCAGAGTAACTCAGTTGGACTGCTGAGCACTGGAAAAATATTAGAAAATATTTAAACTAGAAAATACTTCAAGAATAGCTAGAAGGTTAGAAAATATTTAAACCAGTTGTGCTTTATCTCTGTCATCTAACAAGTCGAGCCCTTTACACACATTTTGTTGTCTTTCTTTAGCAGTTCCCTTGACACCAGGACGTGCTGCTCAGGCTCCAGCCTGGGCCCCACTGGGTTAAGCAGATCTGATCTAAGTAATTTGCCACAATTACAGTAGCATTTTATCAATGCTAATGTGCAGTTGTGATGTATTTATGAGAAGGCAGCATCCATTTCATTCCAGAAAGAGCAGAATTTCTTCTGATGGAATGTTATCACTAAGGAGCAGCAGGGCAGCTTTGGGAAGCTCTTAGTTTGGAACAAATCCCCTTTTAATGCAGCATAATCTACATGGTTGACCTGGAAACTTTCTTTTTCAAACACCAATCTTCAGCTCTAAAGCATATAACAGTTTTAAAAGTCAGGTCTAAATTTACCTCCTGTGTAAATTAGCCTTTCTCTTTTGTCCAGATACTTTGATTTACCTTTATCCAATCAGTTCTGCCATCATCAGCCTTGTCTATTTGATTAAAAAACTGCAAGAGCAATGGAAATAGTTGTTCCAGTACTTCCAAACTGTTAAAAAAATTAGTTTTAAAATATTTCAAATGTTGCTCCATTTTTATCAGGATTGAGTTTTTATGTGCACAGAGGGTTTTGTATTTTAGTGTTGAATAGAAAGAAATTTGAGGATTGTGTGAACCCTCATTGCTTTTTGCCGTTAGAAATGGGGGATTATGTGGGAACAAAGAGAAAATAATTGTATGTTAAAAGTGATGATATAAAATGTGATTGACTTGTGCCACTGGGTCCCTCTCCATATTGCAGAATCTGTCAACAAACATTCTGGGCAGTCCCAGCACACAAATGCCGTCAGTTGATGAGGCTGTTGTGTTTTAGCTCCATGATTTTGGTCCCATCCCCACTCTGATGCCTTGTTGGGGCTACTTAAAAACAGAGGCCAGGCGAAACTAAGGGAACAAAAAGCAGTTATATATTTATTGGAGGTCTTCAGGTGCATTTTGGGCAGACGAAGTCCCCCAGGGGCTGCACCCAAAGAAATGGAGGATAGGTCACCGGTTTGTACACTTGCATAAGTTCGGTCCTTTTGCATATTGGGGGTTAATCTTCCAATTACAGCTTGAGGTGATGAAGTCATTCACCCCAGTCTGGTCCCCAGCTCACTTTTGTTTCCGTTTCTGGGGGCCTGAGGCAGCGAGGCGTGCTTGACCCCAGGCCTGCAGAGGAATCGTCGTGTCTGAGCAGAATGGGGAAGCCACAGCTGAGGCTGTACACGGAGTTTAGAGCCAGACACCAAAGAATGGCAGGGTGACACGTGTACAGAAGGAGAAAAGCTGCAGTCCTAAGGCTGTGTGTGTGTTTCAGGGGCGGCGGGGCCGGCGCGGGGCGCGCGCCTGGCCGAGGACTCGGTGGACTCGCTGCTGCAGCGCATGGCCCAGCAGGACGGGCCGCCCGCGCTGGACAAGAGCCTGGAGGCCGTCATGGCCAACGTGTCAGCCCCTCCGTCGGCCAGCCCTGCCCGGAACCACTCCCGGGAGAGGGCCCTGGGCAAGCAGGACGGCCTGGGGGCTCCGGCCGTGGGCGGCAGCTCCTGCGGCGACGGCATCTCCCTGCTGCAGGAGCGGCTGCCCGGCAGCTACTCCCCAAGGCACCTCAAGAGGAGCGTGGTGGAGGCCATGCAGCGCCAGGCGAGGAAAATGTGCAATTACAACAAGATCCTGGCGACAAAAAAAAATCTGGACCACGTCAACAAAATCCTGAAGGCCAAAAAGCTGCAGAGGCAGTCGCGGACAGGGAATAACTTTGTGAAGCGCCGGCCGGGGCGGCCGCGCAAGTACCCGCTGCAGGCCGTGGTGTCCATGCAGGCCTTCCAGGCGGCCAGGCTGGTCAGCCAGGAGCTGGAGGACAGGGAGCAGAGCAGCAGCCCCCTGCACCTGGGGCCAGACACCATCACGGACGTCATCGAAGCCGTGGTGCAGAGCGTGAACCTGAACCCTGAGCACCGCAAGGGCTGGAAGAGGAAGAGGTGGCTGCCGGAGGAACAGGCCAGGAAGAAACACAAGTCTTTGCCCGAGGATGAGCAGGAGAGCAATAAGAGGTGATTCCCTTGCAATTTTGTACCTCAGTCGGTTTTAGAACGTTTCGGTCTTTGAGGGAATCCTCTGCTTGATTTTATTAAGGAGTTCAGTGTAGAGGGAGCCAACACGTCAGCATTAAGTGTGTTCAGGGCATTCCTAAGCTACTGAGCACACCCCAGAAATGAGAATCTCAGATAAGGAGCCCCAAAGAGCTGCGTGTGCCATGGGATCTGCTCATGTCCATCACAAACAAATACGGGCAGCACAGGATGTAAAGTGAGGTCAGGCGATGTACAGCAGATAAAAAGTAAAGCTAAAGCAGCAAGGAGGAGTTAAGGGGTGCACCTGTGCAGTCACTGGTAAAGGCATACACCTAAAATCTCTCTCTGGTCTCATCTTCTCACACTTGTCCCCAGAGTCATCAGTAAACAGACCAGACTCTGTCAGGAGTTCTCCTTTCCAGAAACGGGTGCTGTGAGGGTGCTGCTGGCACCATGTGCTCAGGGGCTGCTCTGTGGCTCTCCTGAAGGCTCAGGAAAGGGTTACCATGTGCTGGTGCTAGAGTGCAAAAGCAGAGAGCAAGAGCTGCCTTCTGAATTGCTCAGCTGAGGCTCCAAGGGATAAACATTTGCAGTACAAACAACATTCTTTTTGTAATAATAATATCACCAAAAAAAAATTCTTATGATTATGCTTAACCCCCACTTGATCACGGTTGTTGAGTTGCCTTTTTAAAGTAGTTGGGATGCCCAGAAATTCAGAAACACTGACTTTTTCTGCTGACCAGATTCGAGAGAGGAAGAATGAAACACTGTGAGAGGATCTTAATGGGGAGGTGATTTTTTTAATCTCTACTTTTTCTTCCAGTTTCTCTGAGACAGTAGCTGAACCTCCCAGTCCACACGAGGCCCTTGGGAAACCGCCTGAATCTGAAACCCCTGAGCAGCCTTTGCCTCCTCTGACCCAGCGTGAGAAGAAAGCCCCTCGGCCCCCGAAGAAGAAGTACCAGAAGGCTGGACTCTACTCGGATGTGTACAAAACAACAGAGTGAGTAAAACAGAGCAAAACTGCTCTCTGATGCTCCAGGGGAAAAGCTCCTTTCACCTGGAGCATAAAGAGCTGCCCCTCATGAGTAGGTGCCTGATGCTGGCGCAAGCTGATGTTGCACCAAAAGAATTTTAAAAAAAACAACAAAAAACCAAAAAGCTGTGCTTTCTCCTCAGCTCTGTGCAGCTCCCTGTCCTTGTGCTGTCCCTTCCTTTGTCCCATCCTGACGTCCAGGTGGGATGATGGTTGGATGGAGTCCAGCCTCCCGCTGGAGGCTTCCTGGAGCACTTAACCCTGCTGCTGTGGTCTGAGGGAAAATACCACACATCAAACGTGTAATTCCACAGAGAACTAATTCCCAGCCAGCACGGTGTGAGGGTAGAGACACTGGAAGCTGGAGAGCAGCAACAGAAATGGAACAGGAGAAAAGGAGGGAGGGTGATGGAGAGAACTGAAGGCACAGGGAAGACAGCGGTGGGTCTGGTCTTTGTTCCCTCAGTTTGTCTGAGACTTCAGACTGACATGTTGAGACTAACCCTGGTCTTCAGCCCCTGCAGAGTGGCACAAAATGTGCTCACCTACAGAAATGTCATTTGGGCATTGCCCTGTTACTGGGAGCCTGCACAGAGAGGCCAGTTTAGTTCTCCTGGTGGGGAGTGCACCACGGTGGGTGTTATAAATTGCTGGTGGTGCTGATATCTGTATCTCAAAATTTGTGTTAACTGGCATTTTCCCTTCACTAGTTAAACAATAGCACATTTTTATTGAGCCATCTTTCTGTTATTTGTCCAGTTATTAAAACAGATCCCTTAAAAAACTTCAGTAAACTTCGATAGGCTTCAATATCGTTTAATCTTTAGTATATTTAACATTTAGAAGTGTCCTTTGAATGTTGCAGGACTGCAATTCTAAATATAACCACATCACATTCTCTTTTCCAAGGTTTGTTGTTGGCCAGGAGGAGATGTTTATAAACACCAGATTACAGAGCTGTCACCTGCCTGACCCATACAACCATTCTGATTTCATACTTCTATTTTTCTTTCTGCAAATAGGTGTCTCATTGCTTTTTAAGCTCTGATTTCTGTTCTTTTTCTGCCTCTCCTGATGAACAACCTTCTAAAGGGCAGCACATGAATATTTGCTCTTAGGGAGGTTGGAGAGCAGGGCTGTACATGTGTCACGTGTCCAATTCCTCAGCAAAACCACCAGATATCATCAGCCAGTCGTCTTTTATTTGTGTGGTTTTAGTTATTACTTTTATATCACATGCTGGGTCGATGGTGTCCCATTGGGTGTTGCCTTAACAGCATTTATGGAGAAAAACCCCCTCGTGGGAGGGCTGGGATCAGTGTGATCAGTTCTTTGGCCATTTCCCTTAGTACCCTCTTGCCTGATGCTCCAGACATTTGTGCCTTACCTAAACCAGGAAATGTTCCTTGCAAGTGGCAGATGTTCCCCATTGTGATGTTTGGGTTCTGCGCTGTCCTCCACAGCCCCAAGAGCCGCCTGATCCAGCTGAAGAAGGAGAAGCTGGAATACACCCCGGGGGAGCACGAGCACGGGCTGTTCCCAGCCCCTATCCACGTTGGTGGGTACCTCACCTGTGTTTTATTGTTGGGCCCTGCACAGCTTCTGCCTTTCTCTGGGTTTCATCCCTTGCCAGGTCACTCGTGGCTTTCGGCACATGAACTTTGCCAGCTCATCCCTTTGTGCTCCCCAGTTTGACTTGAGAGGCTTTTTTTAACTTAAAACATTATTCTTGATTTTTTTTGTGTGTCAGAAAATACCATTCTAGTTGAAAACCTGCTTTAACTGTGACAGTTCTTGGATTAAATGCAGAGCAAGAGCCTCCACCTCAAAGTAAAATTACAGCAGAATAGCCACAGGCAATTATCACCATTTAAATCCCAAAAGCTGAGCATGGAATGATAAATTTCCCCATGTCCCCATGCACTTAATGGTGCCCGTCTTTACACAGGGATAAAAAGGTGGAAGAATTAAAAGCTTTGCTGTTATCTTTGGTTTTGCTTTGTCCCCGTTTTTAGGTCTCGGGTAGGAAAATGGGACTTAGGATTTCACAGAATCCTGGAATGGTTTGGGCGGGAAGGGACCTTCCAGGTGATCCGTGGCTTTCCGTAGCCCAGGTTGCTCCAAACGCTGTCCCTGGCCTTGAGCACGTCCAGGGAAGTGCCTGTGGAAAGAAGCCATAGCCAAAATCTGTCCCAGGCCTCAGAGGGGATGGAGCTCAGGGGGGATGGAGCTCAGGGGGGATAGTCCAGCACTCCCACTGTTTGCAGCTCCTTCCATTTCCCAGGTTAAACCAAGACTGAGTAATTTCCTGATTCTCAGGTAATTGTTGCAGCTTTTGAAGTGCTGTGATTTCCTGCTGCAAGTCGTGTCACGCCCTCGGGTTTGGGGAATTCCGTGTTCAGCAGGAATCCTTGTCCCATCCAGCACAGGCTCTCACTGCTCTGGCTCCTGTGGCTCAACTCTTTGGCTCCCTGCACGACTGCACAGCAACTGTGTGAATCAGGAGCCACAGAACAGGTTTCAGAGTTGAAGGTGACAATTTCCATTCTTCAAAATGTGCCCTGGCTCAGCTCCTTTTTGAATGGGGTGATAAAACCAGGTTCAGCAGCTTCCCAGCAATTCCACACTGCTGGTCCTACCCTGCGGCTGCTCCTGGGGTGCCTGGGGATGCTTTAACCCCAGAGCAGTGACCAGCACTGGGCTTCTGCCAGGGCACTGCGCTGCTGTCCACTCGAGGAGGGCTGGAGGAACCTTCCCTGTGCTGCAGGCCCGGTGCCAGGGCACCTGAAAGAGCCTTTTGTTTGGCCTGCTGAGGTCATAGAAGTGAAAGCACATTCCCGGCAGATTTAGCTCTTTCCTGGAACCTGCTAGGGATGAATAAGGCATTGAAAATGGAAAGTAATTTAGGGGTAAATTGTAAGGAAAACATTACCATTTTTATTTTCCAGTGGTAAGGGTATGCATGTGAATTTATATGAACCCGCAGAGCATTGCTGGAATAATATAAAGGCACTTGTTAACAGTTAGAAAAGCTGGGGGAAAAAAAATCAGGCCTGGGCTTGACACCTCATCCTAGGCACTCTGCTCCCCGCAGTTTTGTGACACAGGATTCCAGCAGAATGATCAGAGAATGTTGAATCTTGGCTAGAACTACCCAGTGTCAGCCCTCGGGTCTGGTGTGAATGATGTAATGGGTCTGTGTCCTTTAGGGGTGACAGGGAACGATAGAATAGAGCCAAAATGTGCAGTGAAAGCAGGAACTCCTGTCTAAAACGAGTTCCAGTTATTGCTGAAAGTACAGATCCCCTTGAAGCCTTTCCAAAAAATCTAGGAATATGTTTGCCAAGTCTGAATTCATTCTTAAATCTCTTCTGGTAAAGGTCACGGGAACAGGCTGGGAGACTATTTTCAAAACTGATTTGATTTCTTTGAGTACAATATTGTGATTTACCAGCCTGCATGGGCGGTGCAGGTCTTGTCCCAGCTGTTCAAGTGTTAGATTGTGCACAGGAAAACTCAAAACATGTCAGCTTGTTCTGGAGGAACACACCTGGAGGACAGGGCTGTGACAGTCCTGTCAGGTGCTGGGGTCAGTCCTGTCAGGTGCTGGGGTCAGTCCTGTCAGGTGCTGGGGTCAGTCCTGTCAGGTGTTATGGTCAGTCCTGTCAGGTGCTGGGGTCAGTCCTGTCAGGTGCTGGGGTCAGTCCTGTCAGGTGCTGGGGTCAGTCCTGTCAGGTGTTATGGTCAGTCCTGTCAGGTGTTATGGTCAGTCCTGTCAGGTGCTGGGGTCAGTCCTGTCAGGTGCTGGGGTCAGTCCTGTCCAGGGTTGGCTGTGCTGGGTCTGACCCAGCTCCTTCCCATCCCTTGCTGTCCATGGAAGCCCCTCCTGGGCGGGACAGGAGAGCAGAACCCGGGGCTGTGTCCTGGGGGCTCTTCCCTGAGCCTGCCCTGACATCCAGAACGCTCTCAGAGGGTTGTGCCCCTCTCCTTTCTGCTCTCCAGCCCTGAGAGGCCCTGTCAGAGCCTGGCCAGGTGCCTGGGAGCAGCTCCGTTCTCTCAGGACACGTGGCTGGGAGTGTGTGCCACTTACAAACCTTTTTGTTTCAGGGAAGTACCTCAGACAAAAGAGAATCGACTTCCAGCTGCCTTACGACATCCTCTGGCAGTGGAAACACAACCAGGTACAGATGGGGAGTCACGGGGCTGCCAAGATTGGGATCAGAAGGAAGCAGCAGCCCTCAGAGGGAGCCGTGTTCACACAGCCCGGCTGGGGGGATTTCTTGTTGCTGTGTGAGGGGAGAAGGGATTTGCATATGTATTTAATGTTGAAAATTCCCATTATTCCATCTCCTGCAAAATAGCAACCCTGTGAGTTTCTGCTCCGACAAAAGTCATTAGTTTGGCTGCAGACTTTTATTTTGGCAGTGCTGCTCTGTGCAGGGAGCTGGTTTCAGACACGCCTCGGGAGAATTCGGATGTACTGCCAGCAGCACTGAGAAATTTCAGGCCTTATTTTTCTTGGATCAATCCCAGCAGAGTGGAATTTATTTTTCACTCGCAAGCTGAAATTTTTGTACTGAGGAAAGAAGAGAAACTGTTTAACAGTCTCGTTCTTTTTAAAGAGCTTTAAATATGTGCAAGCTTAAAAATAGGATTTTTTTTTTTTCCCCCTGAGATGTTTCCACCAAGTGATTTGCCATAGGATTTAAGGCTGATTGGAGAATCTGCCCTCATCTCTGTGGTGAGAAAGTGCTCTCAGACATGTAACTGGAGCATGTAAATGAGCAGGACACATTCCCAGGTGCTGTGGCTCCAGCTGCACTCCAACACCCCTGGAATCTGATCCTCAAGTCAGGAGCACTGGGCACATTTCAGCCAAGGACACTTTCTTGCCGTGTACTGACCGTGGCCTGTCTCATCTGTTCAGTATTTTATAAGTGGCAAATACATGGAATCTGTTTCCTTGACATTTTCCAGCTCTCCCTGCACTGTTGGAGGCCCTTGCAGAGGAGTTTCTCTGCACAGGGGTGTGGAGTGCCCTGGGTTGTTCCTGTGGGGCCACAAGGGTCGCTGAGGGAAGGCTCTTAGTGCAGGAAATGTATGTGAAATAGAGAATAATTGAAAATTATTCCTTAAAGCTTGTTTGAAAGGCTGGAATTGATAGGAAATTATGAATTGTGATGTAAGCTCCCCTTTCCCTTGCCATCATCTCCATCTGCAGAGGAAGCTTCTCTGCAGAGAAGATGAATCTTATTTCTCATGGCTCCCACCTGTATCACTGTTCTTATAGAATCCCCGAATCCTTTAGATTGGAAAAAAAACCCCTTAAGATCATTGAGTCACTCTGATAAATCAGCACCTTGATTTTTTGTTTTCACTTTTTTAAGCATTGGCACATGGTGATTCCACCAAAGATGGTTTCTCCAAAGTAGGTATAAATGATTCCTCTTCTTCTAAGCCCTGTTCAGAGGAGCCTGTCCTCAGGACAGCTGTTTCCCACATTGTTCTGGGCAGACAGAATAAATAATGTGGTGAATCAACTGCTCCACTGTCTCACCAAGCCCAAATTCTACTTATTCAGACCTATTTGTGACCTATTTGTTAATGCAGTCTGAGCCTAGAGAAGAGAACACAGATTTCTAGTAATGATTACGGAACAGTTCCCTATGTACAGAACATAATTTCCCTGATCCTTTTGAATAACAGATGCATTTATGCAATGTATTAAAATTTTCTTTCTCTTCCTTTCAGTTGTATAAAAAGCCAGATGTCCCACTTTATAAAAAAATCCGTTCCAGTAAGTAAAATCTTATTACTAAACCATGATAACTGTGGAATTTTCATGTGACACTCTCCTTTCTGTCCTGCTCTTTGTCCTACCAAAGACACTCCCACCTGCTTTTTTAACTTTACTGGTTGGAATGAAAATGCTGTATTTAAACAGTTTTGGGGTTTTTTCACCTGAAAATAATTCTTTTCCCTTATTTGGGTTTGTTTGGGGGTTTTTTTTGTTGTTTTTTTCTTCCAGATGTCTATGTGGATGTCAAACCTCTCTCTGGCTACGAGGCCACCACCTGCAATTGTAAGAAACCAGAGGATGACAGTGGGAAGGGCTGTGTGGAGGATTGTCTGAACAGGTCAGCACTGGATTATTTCTCATCATATCCTAGGAAAAGAGTTGTGTTGGATGCACCCCAGCAACAAAGGCATCATCACAGGGAGGGAGAGAAATTCCCACTCTGACCCTCCTGGAGCAGCTCTGGGGTCCCAGAGTCACCCCAGATTGTCACTGCTGGGACTGACGTCCCTCCCAGTCCCAGCTGCTCCCAGTCAGACCAGTTCCCTCCCAGCTCAGCCCCAGGCTCTGGGCTCTCCCAGCCCTTGGGTGGTGGAGCAGCCAGAGGAGCAGCTCCAGCTGCTGTCCCCGGGGAGGGACCCTGGGCAGAGGCTCCCCTGGGCTCGTGTCCCCTCCCGGGCTGTGCCCGATGCCCTGGGGGGCTCAGAGTGGCCACTTGGCCTCGGGCAGGCAAAGGGTCAGTGCCAGCTCTGGGCACTCCCCAGGCACAGCCTGCAGGAGCTGCACCTGCCCCAGGTGATTGCTCAGCACTGCCCTACCCCTTTCTCCAGAGGAAGATCCCATTCAAATCTCCATTTTGCCCTTTGAATAGCAGTGAGAGCCAGGCAGAGAATCACTGTGGGAATTACACCTTGAAAACAAGAAGCATTTTAGTTATTGGATAACTTCTGCTTTGTTTAATTTGTTATTGTTGATTTATTTCTTTATGGATTGATTTATTATTGATTCATATATACATCATATATGCAATGTTGATTTTTATATTGATTTACTATCGATTAATATATTCTAGATACTATTTATGTGATGATTTATATATTTATATCCTGACTTCATGCATATGATTGATTTACCTCGCATGACAGATGCCAAGGGACGCTCTTCCCTTCCCTTCCCTTCACCTCCTCTGTTGTCTCTTCCAGGATGATCTTTGCAGAGTGCTCCCCCAACACCTGCCCCTGTGGGGAGCAGTGCTGCAACCAGCGCATCCAGAGGCACGAGTGGGTGCAGTGCCTGGAGAGGTTCCGGGCCGAGGAGAAAGGATGGGGTATCCGTACCAAAGAGCCCCTGAAAGCAGGACAGTTTATCATTGAATATCTGGGAGAAGTTGTTAGTGAGCAAGAATTCAGGTAGAAATATTTGTTTCCTGCTTTAGCATGGAAGGCTTATAAATGACTTTGAGCATCCGTGGTCATGGTGGGGATGTCCTCAGGCAGGAGCAGAGGGGAGGATGTGGGGGAAAGGAAGGCTTAGAATTCTGGGGCTTTTGGGTCACCATGTTTTTCTCAGTCCAGTAGAGAGGGGTGATTAATGCTTGAAATGTATCATCTGCCTCACCTGCCCTGTGAATGCAAAATGCCACGAGTGACTGAATCTGAAAGGAGAAATCTGCAGGATTTGGGCTGCACCAGGTAGAGCTGAGGGGCAGAGTGGGGCTGGAAGGGGCATGGGCTTCTGCACAAAGATGTGAGGGAGAAAGAACAAGTGGAAGCATTGATAACCATTGTAAGAAAGAGATTGTCTCGTTAATCCCGTGGCATCGTGGGATTTTTGAGGTTGGAGACTCCTGCTGTTCTCAGAGCTCCACCAGAAGGCAGCTGCATCCTCCTCGTACAGAGATAAGCGCTAACACTGACTCCTGTCCCTGTGCTCTTGTGATCCCTGGACGTGATCGCAGTCCCAGGAGGAAGCTGGTTGTTGTACACGTGCATACACAGACACCCCAAGGAATGTATACTTGCATTTTCTCTTCCATACACAGGTTACCAACATGAAATGTGTACAAATAATCTGCAGAACCCAAAAGGGAGCATTCCAGAAGAGCAAATTTCTAAATTCTAACCCAAGCTCTGTCAGTGGCCTTGACTTATAAAAATAGGTACAATAATGGTTTTCCTCCATCTCTAGGTGTACGGTTCTATAAAATATAAAAGATTATCGTTGCTTTTTCTTCAAAACCCTCTCTGAGATGTGCTCTTGCTGTGTCACCCGTGTGCTGTGTGGGGACACACGAATCTCAGGGCTCCCTGTGTTGCCCCGCAGGAACCGGATGATCGAGCAGTACCACAACCACAGCGACCATTACTGCCTGAACCTGGACAGCGGCATGGTCATCGACAGCTACCGCATGGGCAACGAGGCTCGCTTCATCAACCACAGCTGCAACCCCAACTGCGAGATGCAGAAATGGTGAGGAAAGGCGTCCTGCTCCCCGCGAGACCCGTGTACCCGGGGGGAGAGAGAGCCGCTTCATCCGAGGGAGTCGGATCTAAAAACAGGGAGGGGAATCAAGCTGTGAATAATCCTCACACCGCTCCAGAGAAGTCGTGGGGTGTTGATGAGTGCTGGATGCTTTGGAGACAGGATCCAAGTTTGCTGCTTGTCAGAATGGGGCATTTCCCTCCCAGCATTACTGGTTACACTGGGCTGTGTCCCTCCCGCTGGTTTTCACACTCTTAACCTGCTGCAAAGGTTGGAGCCTGGGTAGTAATTCTCTAAAACCATCTATCTGTATACATACCCTTTCTTTTTGACAAGTCAGGTATTTTTTTAAAGCAGGGAAAGAAGGAAGTAGTCGGATTCCAGCACACCCGTGTCATACCAGCAGTTTGTGAGAGCCAGACTAGGAGGAAGCACTGCTGAGGGATTTGTAGGGAGTGATCTGCAGGGAATGGCAGGGGGTGGAACAGGAGTCACTGTGGGGACAGTACATCAGAGTAGCTTGAGGTTCTCCATAATTCTAGATGTAGGCAAGAGTGAAGTTTTACATTTGAAAATCCAACACAAAAGAATTGAAGATACAGAGGGAGAGGATTCTGCCCCTCTGCCCTGCTCAGATGAGACCCCTCCTGCAGAGCTGTGGACCCCTCCTCCTCCAGAGGACGTGGAGCTGTTGGAGTGGGTCTGGAGGAAACACCAAATTAATTAGAGGGAAGGAGCAGCTCTGCTGTGAGAAAAGGCTGAGAGAATTGGGATTGTTCAGCCTGGAAAGGAAGGGCTCCAAGTGACCTAATTGTGTCCTCCTACTACCTGAAAGAGCTGCAGGAAAGATGGAGAGAGGCCACTTACAAGGGCCTGGAGTGGCAGCAGAGGGGATAATGCCTTCCCACTGCCAGAGGGCACGGTTAGATGGGATACTGGGAAGGAATTCTTCCCTCTGAGGGTGGGGGGGCCCTGGCACGTCCTACTCTTGTGTGGGAAATGTGGTGTTCACTTTTTAGCCTTCAAAGTTTATTGTAAGAGATAAAAGAACTGCACAAGCATAACCCAGGGCACAGCAGAGGCGTTGCTGCCCGTCTCTAACACTGCCCCTCTGTGCACAAAGATGATTTTAGGTTTCATTTTTGGGGTATTTGACTGGATTTTCCCCACAGGTCTGTGAATGGTGTGTATCGGATCGGGCTGTATGCGCTCAAGGATATGCCTGCTGGGACTGAGCTCACCTATGACTACAACTTCCACTCATTTAATGTTGAAAAACAGGTAAAAACCCCACCTTGAGACCTTAAAAAAATCTCACTAAGGCCTAACAGTTCTGTAAAGTGTAAAAATTAACAGATCCTGTCACGTTGTATTAGGCAGACAATGTTCTTTTTAATATTGAGAGAGAATCGAAATGTTTGGGGTTGATTGGATTTTATTTTTTTTCTCTCAAAGCAACTCTGCAAATGTGGCTTTGACAAATGCAGAGGAATAATTGGGGGTAAAAGTCAACGCATGAATGGACTCTCAAGCAAAAGCAACCAGCCTGTGAGCACTCACAGAAGACCTGGGCGGTCGAAAGAGAAGAGGAAGTCAAAGCACAAATTAAAGAAGAGAGTAAGTAGGAAAGAGAGAGTTTTGGTGGGTGAGGTTGATGGGAAATCTACCCTGGGCCACCAGACCAAAAACTAATGTTTTTGTAAATTTTAAACTTGGAACAGAAACCCAAACTTTAAACAGAAAAACAGTAGAGTAATGCTGCAGGTTCTATCTCAGGGACTGCTTTGGCTGCTTTGCTGAGTTCTTGGCCCAGTTTTTCCTGTCTATCAGAACAATCTGTTTTCCAGAGGGGCCACATCCCTGAGGAACCCAGTGAAAGTGTGAACGCCCCGACCCGGCTGACACCTCAGCTGCAGATGAAGCCCATGTCTAACAGGGAAAGGTAAGGGCTGAATTTCGGGGGGATTTGCCTCAGAATTGGACTGCTGTGCCAATATTGATGTCTTCTTCTGTAAGATGGGGCATCCTGAAATTCCTGAGGATGCAGCTTTTAGTTCTCCTTTACCAGCCAGGCTGGAGCTCCTCTCCCCCGAGGAGAGAAGGCACAGGGCACACCTCAGAATATCCAGCTTTTCCCCCTAAAAAGAGACTCCTGAACAGCTCCCTACTCTCGGCAGGAACTTTGTGCTGAAACACCACGTGTTCTTGGTGCGGAACTGGGAGAAGATCCGGCAGAAGCAGGAGGAGGTGAAGCACGTCAGTGACAGCATGCACAGCTCGTCGCTGTACACCCGCTGGAACGGGATCTGCCGCGACGACGGCAACATCAAATCAGGTGAGGCACGGCCTCCCCGGGGCTGCCGGGGGCACGGGGGGTCAAACTCCGGGCAAATCCAGAACTGGAGAGCTCCACTGAGATCCCTGAGCCTTTCGTAAGGGCTGCTGCACAGGTCGAAGCTCCCAGGGGTCACTCGAGTCCTGGGAGAAGTCATCCCGTGGTGTTTTAACAAGAGTGGTCAGAGGAGGAGGATGATGGCATTTAACAGCATGGCCGCGCTCTGGTTTGCAAGGTGGGGATCAGTCACAGGTTGGACTCCGTGGTCTTGCAGGTCTTTTCCAGCCCCAGGGATGCTAGGGTATTATTCTGTATTGGGAAGGAGTTCTGTCCTGTGAGGGTGTGAGGCCCTGGCACGGCGTGCCCAGAGCAGCTGTGGCTGCCCCTGGATCCCTGGCAGTGCCCAAGGCCAGGCTGGACAGAGCTTGGAGCAACCTGGGATAGTGGAGGGTGTCCCTGCCATGGCAGGGGGTAGAACTGGATGAGCTTTAAGGTCCCTTCTAGCCAAAACCAGTCTGTAATTCCATGATTTTCCATGGTTGGAGCCCAATGGAGAAGAGTTGTTTCCTGCTGTCTGTGTTCCTAAACCAGAAACACTTGTGTAGACTGCGTCATTTATCCTCACAGTTTCACAGCTTTCAGGCCTTTAGAGAACAAAGGTTTTTGGCGTGCAGTCGCTTGTGGGAATGAAGCAAAATAAGGGAAAAATTGCTGCTCCTATTCCAAAAACAACCCTGTTGGTGGGACCATCATCCTCACAGCCTGGCAGGGTTTGGCCCCCCGGTGTCAGGCACGGGAGAAGCTGGACAGTGAGTATTTGGGGTGAATTCAAAGAGATGTTTTATTTGCTCCAGCAAGGTAAAACATTCCCATAACCAACTGCTCCCTTTAGGTGAGAACTGACATGGGAAAATGGAACTGAAGCCTTGGGGCGTTAGAGCAAGGCTCTAATATTCCTTTAACAGCCAGCGGCGGAGTCGCTGCCCCAGAGAAGACGCTGTGGTTTGCTCTCTTGCAGATTTCTTGCTTAGAGAGAGGGATTTCTTGGTGGGGGTAACTGTCTCTTGGCCTCTCCAGATGTGTTCATGACGCAGTTCTCGGCGCTGCAGACGTCGCGCTCGGTGCGCACGCGGCGCTTGGCCGCGGCCGAGGAGAACCTCGAGGTGGCTCGCGCCGCCCGCCTGGCTCAGATCTTCAAGGAGATATGTGACAGCATCATATCCTACAAAGGTGAAGGTGATTCTCTTTAAAAAATCTCCGTGGGCACGTTTTCAACCTCTGGAAATGGACTCTCTGAACTGGAAGTGCTAGAAAAACATGGGATTGTAAATAATTCTTTTTTTTTTTTTAAATTTCTCCCCTTACCAATAATCACTTTGCTTTAGCCTCAATCCCCTGCTTTACCACCAGAGTCTGCAGATGTTGCTGTCCTTTGAAATTGATTTTTCAAAATTCCAGAAAAAAATCAGAAACTGTCGTCCTTGTGCTACCTGTACTCCAGTGACAGGCACTAACATCTAGAAATGTAGAAAATGCAGAAGCATTTCAATTCCCCGTGGCTCAGATAACAGAAAAGTCTTTTTTTTAACCCAGATTGGATGTTGTTAGCTGCTTTTCTTTGGAAGGTTCACTCCAGGTATGTGACTAAGCTCTGTTCCTGTTGCAGACTCCTCCAGGCAGGCGCTCGCAGCTCCTCTCCTGAACCTGCCCCCAAAGAAAAAGTAAGTGCTGCCTTCCCAGAGCTGCTTTCTCTGGTGGATTTGCACAGTGGGAACTGCTGATGAACCTGATGTTGTGCCAACATTCCTGTTGTAGAAATGCAGACTATTATGAAAAGATCTCTGACCCCTTGGACCTTGCCACGATTGAGAAGCAGATCCTGACTGGTTACTACAAAACTGTGGAAGCTTTTGATGGGGACATGCTGAAGGTCTTCAGGAACGCAGAGGTGAGGCTCTCTCTGGCCTGAAAGCTGCTGCAGTGGCAGCAGGGATGTGCCCTCCTTTAATGCTCTTACAGGAATAAAAAGAAATTTATTCCAGAGGAAGAGAACTTGTGCTGATCCATTCCTGATGAGGCCTTAATAGCAAATCATGAGCTCTTTGATTGCCTTAGGTCAGAGAGAAGGTCAAGGACACTCATAAATAACTCACCTACAGAAATTTCCATTCCTTTTGGAAGGGGTACCCTGTTTGTCAGTATCAGATGTCATGGAACCACAGAATCACAGAATGGTTTGGGCTAGAAGGGACCTTAAAGCCCATCCAATTCCACCCCCTGCTATGGGTAGAGACACCCTCCACTATCCCAGGTTGCTCCAAGCCCTGTCCAGCCTGGCCTGGAACACTTCCAGGGATCCAGGGGCAGCCACAGCTTCTCTGGCCAACCTGTGGCAGGGTCTCCCCACCCTCACAGGAAACAATTTCTCTCATATATCCAATCTAAACTTCATCTCTGCCAGTTTGAAGCAGTTTCTCTCTTGTCCTGTCACTCCAGTTCCTGATGAACAGTCCCTCTGCAGCTTCCCTGGAGCCCCTTCAGACCCTGCAAGGGGCTCTCAGGTCTCCACACAGAGTTCTCTTCTCCAGGCTGAACATTCCCAGCCCTCCCAGCCTGGCTCCATAGGAGCGGGGCTCCAGTCCCCTCAGCAGCTTTGTGGCCTCCTCTGGACTTGCTCCAACAGTTCCATGTCCTTCTTACACTGGGGGCCCTGGAACTGGCCACAGCACTCCAGGTGGAGCCTCAGGAGAGCAGAGCAGAGGGAGAATCCTTTTGCTTGTCCTGCTGCCCATGTTCTTTGGCCGCAGCCCAGCACAGGGATGGTTTCTGGGTTGAGATTTTGCTCCCCCGTCAGCCCAACTCCTCCTCCCAGGGCCGCTCTCAGTTCCTCCCCTGCCCGTGGCACATCCCCGGACCTGCTGGCCAGCGTGGGGAGAGACTGAGAGCGGCTAAACGGGGGCATGGCTCGCAAACGAAGCACTCTTTTGGTTTGTTTTCTTTTCTTTTAAAATTTTTTCAGAAATACTACGGCAGGAAGTCGCCGACGGGGCGGGACGTGTGCCGGCTGCGCAAGGCCTACTACAGCGCGCGGCACGAGGCGGCGGCGCAGATCGACGAGATCGTGGGCGAGACGGCCAGCGAGGCCGACAGCAGCGAGACCTCGGTGTGCGACAAGGACAACGGGCACGAGAAGGACGAGGACGTCATCCGCTGCATCTGCGGCCTCTACAAGGACGAGGGGCTGATGATCCAGTGCGAGAAGTGCATGGTGAGGAGCCCGGAGGGAGCCCGCGCTCTCTCTCAATCTCTCCCCCTCTCTTCCCTGTTCTTCAAGTGGAATTTTTCACCCGCATGCTTGGTAGTGTTAATTAACTCTTCAGGCCTTCTGCTTCCTCTCCACAAGAGGAGAGGTTCTCTTTTTCACGGAGAAAATGCAGCTTGCTTGCATTGAGAGAGCAGCTGAAACTGCCCCAGCTCCTGCCGTCGGGAGAGAGAAATTAATTTGAAAATGTTGGGGTTTTACACTTATTGTTGCACGGAGATCTTGTCTCTCTGCTGACGTGGTGTGAAATAGTTCATAGAAAATCTTGAATTTCCTTAATATGTGTTGATAAAATGGAGTTTGAGACTATAACCTGTGCCAGGACTTTCTGACTGGGCTGTGCCTGTTTGTCCAGGTCTGGCAGCACTGCGACTGCATGGGCGTGAATTCGGACGTTGAGCACTACCTGTGTGAGCAGTGTGAGCCTCGAGCTGTGAACAGGGTAAAGCAAGACTCTCCTTCCCATCACTCTTACAAACTACAGCAGTTCCCTAGGGTTGTTTCTTTTTTTAATTTCGTATTTCGAATTTGTGTCTCTTGGGATTGGTGACGCACCCTTGCTTTAGGCTCAGTTCCATGAGGGGTCAGTTTTTCTGTGCCTATTTCCAAAGGGGTGGCAGCCCAGTTTTGCACTCAACGTGGTGGGCGGCTCAGGGTTCCCTTTCTCTTTTCCCTGCAGGAGGTTCCCATGATCCCTCGGCCCCACTATGCCCAGCCTGGCTGTGTTTATTACATCTGCCTCTTGCGGGACGATCTGCTGCTCCGCCAAGGTATGTGCTGGCTCTGGGGCCTGCTGGGGCTTCCATCAGCAGGGATCTCTGGCCTTACCCTGTCCAAAAACACTGGCATTTTTCACAAGTGGAAGCTGCTCTCTCTGTGGTGCTGGGAGTGATACACAGTCAGAGTTCTCACAGGCTGTCCATGAAGAAATGCTAATTAGCACAGCCAGGGCTGTTCTGGCCAGGGGAGGACGATGCTGAGCCAACTGCTGGTAGTTAATATTTAGAAGTAAAGGCCAAGAAGGCTGATAGACCTCCAGTGTTTTAGTGCAGAATGGTCATTAAAACATCCAGCCCATTGCTTATGTGTATCAGCTGCTGTGGTTTTTTCCTTGGAGACTTTCTTTTTGAGGCAGAAGGACATCTGGAACATCTGTATAAACTGGAACTGAAATAAAGGTTCCTGATCTTTAGAGCAGGAGAGCATCTGTCTACAGCTCCTCCTGCATGCTCCTTTTTCATTCAGACACAATAATGCTGTGGTTGTTTTCTTCTCATGGGAGCAGTGGGGAAAAAGAGGTGAAACGTGGGACCACGTTGTCCTCAGTGATTCCCTGGCATCTTTTCCCCGAGCTGTGGAACCTGCTAATTAATAACAGCAATATCCAAACACCCATAACTACACATTTGCAAAAACGGGGGGAAATAGAGAAAAAAAGCCCAGGAGTCATTGTAATTTAATGGAAACATGAGAACAAATGTTCTACCTGATTCAGAAAGGCAAAGGGAATGTCAGAAATTGCTATGCACAAAATAGCAGTGATTGTGCCTTTCTGTAACCTCCTGGGGTGTCTGTCCCCTGCCTGCCCTGTGCTGCTCTGACATCCCACTGCACAGAGGATCTCCCTACCTGTAAAAACAAGGATAACGAGGATAATCCGATCTGGATCACCTTTTCTGTGGACAGAGTGTGCCCGAATAATTTGGAGGGTGAATGTTGAAGGTCTGTGAAATGTGGCTCAGGAAGGTGCAAGAAGGCAGAAATTAGGGAACAAACAGAAATTAGCTGGCAGCAGTTAAACTCGAGGAAGATTTTTTTCACAAAAGCATAACCAGACTGTGGCAAGCCTTGCCACAGGAGGGTGGGGAGGTCAGAGTATAAATGGTTCCAAAAAAGATTAGACAAATTCTTGGAAGAAGGATTAATCCCCAAAGCTCTAGCCTTTGGCTCTGAGAGTCCATAAACAGCAGAAAGGCCGTTGACGTTTAGGGGCTTCCCTTAGGAAATACTTTTTGATTGCCAGCAGTGCCAGTTTGTTCAGTCCTTTGTGCATTCTCTTTACCTTTCCCGAACTCTGCATCTCATTGGAATTGTGCTGGAATGACCAGAGGCTTGGGGCTTCTAGGATTCATTTTCCTAATGGCAACCTTGTCTCTAAGCATCTTCTCTCTCAAAGATTGGTGCTTTACACATTGCAGCCATCACTAATTCCTGCACCTTTTCCTAATCACGACTGACATGCTTGCATATCCTGTGGTCCGTCGTGGTTTTGATTCCTTACAGGTTGGTGTTTTCAGTCTGGGCATGCAAAGTTATGGGTACTTTTTCTGTCAAGCTGCTGTGAAAAAATCTGAGCGTACCTGGCAGGTTCTGCAGTTGGGTTCGTGTCTTTCCTTACACTCCAGCTTTAGGTGCCTCTGCTCTGTTCCTTTTATTGATTATTTCCTCCGGTTGTGGCGTGCTGGGCAGGGACCAGGCTCCTTACAGGTGTGTCCTTTGTGCCCCTGGACAGGTGACTGTGTGTACCTGATGAGGGACAGCCGCAGGACCCCCGACGGGCACCCGGTGCGGCAGTCGTACCGGCTGCTGTCCCACATCAACCGCGACAAGCTCGACATCTTCCGCATCGAGAAGCTCTGGAAGAACGAGAAGTAGGTGCAGGGCAGCCCCCGAGGCTGAGACACCCCCCTGGCCTGCCTGTCAAAGCACAGGGATTCCGTGGAAGGCTCGTCTTTAGAAGGCAGGAATGAGCAAGGTCCAGGTGCAGAGGTTGAGGGATTCCCAACTGAGGAAACGTGAGCTTGGAGGTTTTAAGCAAAGGGTCAGAGATAGAAATGGATGGATTTCCTCAGTGGTGGAACAGCCAGGGGTGCAGCGACAGCTGGGAGGCGACTCAGTGCCGTGCCCTGGCCAGTCACAGGCTGCTGTGCTCACAGAAACCACGCTGGGACTGTTTGCCCTCACGGCAGGCAGGAGGTGGAGTAGGAACACTTGTGTGACTGCTGCTCATGGCAGCCAAGTGCAAGGGGGGGAGCTCGGAACAAAGCAGGGGGCATGGAGAGAGCTGTGGCATGGGCTGACGTGTGTTTCTGTCCCCTTTGCACCCCCAGAGAGGAGCGCTTCGCCTTTGGCCACCACTACTTCCGTCCACACGAAACCCATCACTCCCCGTCGCGCAAGTTCTACCACAACGAGCTCTTCCGGGTGCCCCTGTACGAAATCATCCCCTTGGAGGCCGTGGTGGGGACGTGCTGCGTGCTAGACCTGTACACCTACTGCAAAGGTGAGGATTAAACACGTTCCTGAGCACGTGGGCAGTGGCCTGGGGTGGTTTAAGCCCCGCTGAAAGCTCGGCACTACCCAGCCGCTCGCTCCCCCCGGCATGGGGAAGGAACTGGAAAAAGTTGAATCCGTTTTGATGGCAGGGAGGCCGAAGGGTGTGAAGGAGCAGGACGTTTACATCTGTGATTACCGCCTGGATAAATCAGCTCACCTCTTCTACAAGATCCACCGGAACCGCTACCCCGTGTGCACCAAGCCCTACGCCTTCGACCACTTCCCCAAGAAACTCACACCCAAGAGGGATTTCTCAGTAAGTGGGTTTGCTCTCAGCTGCCTGGCCTGTTTTAGGAGGCTGGATGGAGTTCTGGAAAGCCCCTGGTAAATGAAGCTTGGTCAGCCAGAGGGAGCTGATCCTTTAGGTCAGCCCTTCAGGGCTGTGCTCCCAAGGGACAGGACAAGAGGAAGGGTTGGGGGAGGCTCAGGGTGGGCACAGCAGGAATTTCCCCATGGAAAGGGAGCTCAGGGCTGGGAACTGCCCAGGGAGGGTTGGAGTGCCCATCCCTGGAGGTGTCAGAGGAAGGGTGGTGGTGGCACTCCGAGCTCTGGGTGGGCACTGGGCACAGCTGGGACTCCACGGGCTGGCAGGGTTCTCCTACCTCAGTCATTCCATGAGTGCACAGCCTGGGGGAAAAGCTGGCTGGAAAGCAAGCTTGGAAAGAAACCTGGGTGTGGTGTAACAGAAGCTGCAGCTGAGAGGCAAAGAGGTGCTCGAGGGATGGTGATGGTGAGCTCAGAGAGGGTCACAGAGCAACAGAGGCAGCAGATCTGCAGACCCTCTGCAGTGAGGGTGAGCTCTGCTCTGCCTGGAGCAGAGGTTCTTGTAGTGGCTTTGGAGAAGGTTCCAGACTCGTGCTGTGCAGAAAGCAAAGATAATTTTTATCATGATAGTCTGTGGCTAGGAATTTAATGAGAAGATGTGAAGAATCGGACAAGTCTGGCTCTAATTTATCTTATATTACATGATTGTGCCTCCTCCTGTGAAGTGTCTTTGAGGTACACCAGAACTTCAGAGTGTCCTGCATTGGCATTTCCAGAGCATTTGACAGGCCAGAACTTCCTTCCACCGTGAATTTGATTTGGTATTCATCATTACCTTTATTGTCATTGCAGCCTCATTATGTGCCAGACAACTACAAGAGAAACGGAGGCAGGTGAGTCTCCCCTACCAGATTGTTGAGAAGAGATGAAATCATTCTGTTTGTTTGTTGTGCCCACTCTCCTCCTGCCCCTTTCTCCTGGGTGCTATGGAAATAGGAAGTTTAAATTATTTAAAGCTCTCTAAACTTCAGAGAGATAAAAGGGAACAAGTGAGGAGGGATAGGCAGCCTTAATGATGTATATCAGGAAAGGAAAGGAGCCATTTGAAAGTCAGAAAAAAGCAGCTGAGTGAGGAGATGCCCAAAACAGGAGGCTCCAGCTTTCCCAGATGGAGGAACCCAGGTCCTGGACCCTGCCCTGTCTGTGGGGCAGTCAGAGCCCAGATCTGCTAGAGCCTGCAAGAACATCCCGTTAAGGGCTGGGCCAAACTGCTTTTGGAGGTAATATCTTTTACAACTGAAAATACAAAGCCACTTGTTTCTCCAAGCTGCCTTTGGTGTGGTGCAGATAAAGTTCTAGCCTTGGTGGGTGTGAGTGCAGGGACTGAGGGAAGAAACTGAGCTCCAGGGAGCCCCTGCCCGTGGATGAGCCCTGGACTCACTGGGCGTTGTCCTTCCAGGTGAGTGTCTGAAAATCTGCTTTTAACCCCCTCTTCCCTGCAAGGTCATCCTGGAAATCCGATCGCTCGAAACCCCAGGTCAAGGATTTAAACCCAGAGGAAGATTCCCTGCCCCTGATGGAGGAGGTGCTGGGGGCCCCTGAGCAGGCTCCGGGGGAGCTGCCCGGCCCCGAGGAGCCCGACAAGGAGCCGGCGCCCAGCGAGAGCTGCGAGGCCGAGAAGAAGGGGGACGAGAGCCCCTCGGACACGAGGCCGCTGTGCAGCCCCGAGGAGCGGCGGCACCTCCAGAGGGAGAGGCTGAACCAGATCCTGCTCAACCTCCTCGAGAAAATCCCAGGGAAAAACGGTGAGAGTTCAGGCTCTGGTTGCACAGCCCCGGGTGTGCTGCGGGTTTGGGGTGACTTTGCTGAGCTCTGTTGGTAAAATGAATGTTTTTGTCTGAATTTCTTGCTAGTGAGCATTGGGAAAGTCAGTTTTCTTTGCAGCCATGTTTCCCTTTGCAACAGAAATCCACTAAATCCAAGTGAAATTTCTTACAACTTCGACACTGTTTTGTATAATATTTTTAATTTTCCACCCCATCTAAACTAATTCCCCCCCATCTTCACACTGGTGAAGTGTGTCCCTGCTTTTAAATTAAAGGCCAGGATGAGTCCTGGCCTGATTCTGGCAATGTCAGACAGTCATAGACTGACGCTTCATTTGGGTTGGGGGGATCTTTGGAGGTTGTCTGGCCCAGCCATGGCTCGGGGCTCGGGTCACTCAGCACCTTGTCCAGGGATGGAGGGAAACATCCTTGAAAGAGCCGGGAATGGGGAAACAGCAATTTCGTGTTCAGGGATCGATGGGAGGTGGCACCCAGTGCTCTGCTCCGGGTGACAAGGTGGGGATCGGTGCCGGGCTGCGCTCGGTGATCCTGGAGGTGTTTTCCAGCCTCTCTGGCTCTGCAGTGACTGAACCCCCCCCGTGTCCCCGTGCTCTGTTGCAGCCATCGATGTCACCTACCTGCTGGAGGAGGGCTCGGGCCGGAAGCTGCGGCGCCGCACTCTGACCATCCCCGAGAGCAGCTTCAGGAAATGACCCGGGAGGGGCAGCCGAGCTCTGGGGTCTGTCACTGGGGCTGGGGCCAGAGCCCAGCCCGGGCAAGGAGGGCAGCAGCAAACTGACAAAACTACAAAACAGTAGCACCTGGGGGGCCGGGCCGGCGCGGCGCCCACCCTGCTCTGCAGTGCTCTTGGTGTGTGTGTTGGTGGGCGTGCCTTGTATTGATGTTAGGTACTGAGGAAACCTCGTGGTTATTGTCCAGGATGGTCAAATTTAATTTATTTTTGCTTGATATTCCCACTCAGAGGAAAAAAAAAAAATTTAAAAAAAAAAATTAAAAAATAGGAGGGCAGAGGAAAAGGACTGAGTTACTCTGAGGAGGATGTTCCCCACGGTCACTGCTAACCTGGGATCGTGCCAGCCGCCCCCGGCGCCGCCAGGGAAGGGAACCCAGGAATCCGGACAGCAGAGGAAGGGCCCGGTGGCTTCCAAGGAAAAGCTGCCCTGAAGCTGTGGCCTCTGATTTGCACAAGT
Source organism: Regulus satrapa (assembly GCA_013396955.1). Taxonomy (NCBI): domain Eukaryota; kingdom Metazoa; phylum Chordata; class Aves; order Passeriformes; family Regulidae; genus Regulus; species Regulus satrapa. Next base: position 12,914 of record VWZN01016182.1, on the reverse strand, counting down.
TCCAAGAAGAGAGAAACGTCCCCAGACGAGCGCGAGGTTCGCCGTGGGCCGGCCCGAGCACGTGTCCCTGTGGTCACCTGTGCCAAGGAGAAGCTTCCAGAGGCCCTCGGAGCGGGGCAGGAGCGCTGGGATGAGCACTTGCTGTGCGGGGGGAGGGGGCGGGGTGTGAGTTTTTTCACTTTTTTTCTGCAGAGAAATTTTATAAAAGCGAAGTCAGCTCCTGACGCCACCATTGCTGTTGGTTCTTTTGATAAGCTGTGGTTCTCGTGTGTCTCGTGTGTTGTGCAAATAAAAATCTGTTAAATGAAAAAAGGAAAAAAAAAAAAAATTTAAAAAAAAAAAGGAAAAAAAAGGAAAAAAAAAAAAAAAAACCCCCCGAGGACCCTTTCACTCCGTGCCCGTCAGGCAGTATCCGAGCGAGTGTTTGTCGTGAGCTGTAGAATTTATCAACTGCTAACACTACCCTCGTGTGCTGGTGGTCAGCTGAAGGTCGGGGCAGCGGGGCCCGCTGGCCACAGCCCCACGGCCGCAGCCCCGAGCCCGGGGCGGGCCCCGCTGCCCCCGGACCGGGGCTTTGCTTTCCTGTCTCAGACGTACACATGCATATCCAGTCCTGTTTTAGGTGTTCTTATAAGAAATCCGGTTTTTAATGTGCCAAGTTGTATATATCTGCTGCGTGGATGTAAAGCAATACCGTAGTTACATGTTCCTTTTTATGGACCAAGCTCGTCCTAATGTACATTCTTGTTATTATTATAATTATTTTACTCTTAGTGGAACATGACTCATTCCATTAACTTTTATGTGTTGATTTAAAAAGAGAAAAACAAACAAACAAACAAAAAAAAACACAAAAAAAAAAAGAAAGGAAAAAAACCCTTTGAGAAAAAAAAATATTTTATTAAAAAAAAAGAAATAAGAAAATAGTTTGGAATATTTTCTTACTGTAGAGAAGCACTGTACAGTACCAGGAACCCTGAGTATAAAATACTCGTGCGTGTAGTAGGAATATCGCATGTCCAAACCCTCGAGTTGTCTCATTTAGTTTCAAACAGAAATCATTGTCTCAAATGGTGTTAAACACTAAAAAGTTTTTAAAAAAAAAAAAAAAAAATAAAGTGCGTACAGAAGCGAGACACTAGCTCTGTCATTTTATCTTTCTTTTGTTGAAAGACTAAACAAAATGTTTTTTAGACAATCAAATGTTAGGTAAGTGCAAAGACTTGTTTTTCTTACTGGTGTAGAAATTAATGACTTTTTTTATTTTTTGGTTATTTTATAATACTGAGCAGACCCGTGTGTCCCCAGGATCGCCGCCGGAGCCAGGAAGCACTACGTTACTGCAAATAGAGCTGAACCTTAGTCTGCATGGGTGTAGGCTGTGTGATTGCTGAAAATAAATGCTGCTAATATATTTCCTTTTTACAAAGCATATCTAAATAGATCATTGTTTTGATGTTAATCTTTGTAAATTATGTATTACCAATTTTAACATTGGATGTAATTGCATAAAAAGCCTGCATCTCAATCCTGAGAGTCTAGTATTAAATGGAAAATCTTTTCCTACGGCTGGCTCGGGGGGTTTTCTTTGCTGATCTGGGTGGGAGAGCGGATGCCAGGGGGCAGGAGTTTTTAACTGGGCAGGCTGGATCCACGGGATCCAAGGGATCCACGGGATCCAGGGGTCAGTGAGGGTCAGCCAATGCTGGGAGCTGCCCGTGGCTCATGGAATGCCCCAGGCTCGGGAAACCGGGGCTGGATAAAAGCTGGAAAGGCCCCGGGGGTGCTGGGGCAGCAGCTGGACACCAGCCCAGGGAAGAGGCCAGGAGCAGCCCCAGGGTGGCCGCTGGGCCAGCGCAGTGACCGCAGCCCTCCCTGCCGAGGGGCCCCGGGTCGGTCTGAGGCATTTTTCTTTATGACAAGAGATTGAGGGGCTGGGGCGTGTCCAGGGAAGGGAGCTGGGAAGGGGCTGGAGAATTCCTGAGGGAGCTGGGAAGGGGCTCAGCAAGGGAGAAGGAGCCTCGGGGGGAACTTCTGGCTCTGCACAACCGGCATGACCCCATTTCGAAGTCCAGAAGCAGCTGCAGGATTCAATCAGACCTCCTTAAGGCAAGCCAAGGAACGTGTTCCAATTAGGATATAACGTCACTCGTCTGAGAATAAAAAAAAAATTCCAGAGAGAGACGTGAAAATGAGAGCAGCGAGAAAGGAGAGCAGCTCTGGCCCGCAGCAGAGCGCGGCCCAGGAGGGCCCCGGGGCTCGGGCTGTGCGGCCACACCTTCACCGGGAAATGGGAATTCTGAGAGGCAATCACAAGCAATGACACAAACCTGAGAAACTCGCAGCCATTTAGCCCCTGCTGCCAGCCCCTGGGCCGTGAAGGGATTCCTTGAACTTACATAAACAACTCCACCAGTGACCGGGGCTGTTCCCGTGCGTGGGGCTGGGCCCCAGCAGCTTCTCCCGGGACATTCCTGGCTCTGGGAGGCTGCAGCCGCCTCTCCCACGCTGTGGAGGAGCCTGAGCATCTTCTGCCAGGATCCGAGGCCTCCCTGCTGCCCGGGCCGGCAGCCGGGATGGGAGAACCAGCCCGGCNCCGGGCGGGGAAAGGAGCCCTCCGTGCCCCGCCACGGGCCGGGCAGCAGCTGAGGAGCCGCCAGCCAGAGCAGCGGGCCCGGGGGACTCGGTGGCAGACGGTGACTCATGCAGCAGTGACAGGGGCAGGGTCCCCTGGGAGCCGCCAGCCCCCGGAGGTGGCGGAGCCCTGGCAGGAGACATCCCCTCCTAGAGCTGGCACCGGCTCCGGCAAGCTCAGCTGCTTCCTCAGGTTCCCTCCCGCCTCCTCACAAAATCAGGGACGTGTAACCGACGGGAACGAGGCCGG
>VWZN01016179.1:63271-75638 GCA_013396955.1 Regulus satrapa | reverse complement strand
ATCTTGTACTAGCTGGATAAAATAAAACCACCAAATATTGTTTGACAGGCTATTACCATAATTTTTAGGTACTTTTAGTAAATTTTTAGTACTTAGTAAATACTTAAATTTTAGTAAAAATATACTACTAATAAAAGTATGTACTAGTACTACTAATAAAAAATATTTAGTAAATTTTTTAGTATTTAAATTTTTGTGTATTTTAGATTTGTATACTTAACCAGTGATCTTAAATGTCCTCCNAATTTTTATGTAAAGCATTTATAGATATAGTTGCCCTTTTTTTTTGTGTGCTTTTTTGTTTTGGTTTGGTTTTGTTTTTGTTTTTGTTGGGGTTTTTTTATTCCATTTTATGAATTAAACCCATTTTCTCATGTAAAACATGGAGGAAGAAATTTTTAGTGGCACATAAACAGGTAGGGGGGAAAAATGTTTCAAATAATTACTCTGGTAACCAGTTGGGTTGTTGATACTGGGTCTGGTTTTATGCATCAGTGAACATAATGCACTTAATTGGTGTTTATTCACTCCAAGTGTCTCAAACAGTAAACAGGAATAAAACTGTTCAGAAGTGTCTGCACGTCATTTCCTCACAACTTGCCATGACTCCCCGGCGCTTCTGGTTTTGTTGGATTATTAGTCTGTGAAGGAAGAGATAAAGCATTTCCTTGTATTGAATTTGAGCACGCTCTGTGCTTTGGGCAGAATGAAATATTAAAGGCTGTTTGCGATCTCACAGATGAGTAGGGCAGGCAAACTTTCGCACGCACACAGAAGTGGGGAGCAGTGAGTTAGAGATATCTAAAGGTTCCTGAATTCAGGAGATTTGTTCATGGCGGTATTTCCCTCCCACCTACAGGGATGCTCCACCCACATGGTTTTGAATGGCTGCTTTAATTATTTTTCTAAATGTCTTGAGACCTAAAGTCCTTGTTAATCCTTCTGTTGACTGTGGCTTCTTAAACTATTTCATAAACATAATAAACATTGCTAATTGTAATGAACTCTCCCAGTCTAACATTCCTGAAACAGTGGAACCTGCAAGACGTGCTCCTGCAAATGACAGGGTGCGGATGTACTGCTCTCGTTTTCATTAATAGAACAGATTAATTACAGTTGGGAAATAGTGATAAATGATAGAGCCTACATGAGAAAGTAAAATACTTTGGGGTACTCTGGTTTAAATACAAGGGGTTGAGTGTGGCATGCATCTTCATTTCTCATTATTTTTGTAAATACATTAAATAGCATACATAATAGTATACTGTCATTGTGTTATGTAGTAAGGTGGCCAGAGAAGGATTTCTGAAGTGTTAAGTAATGTTCTTAATACTGTGTAATATGACACAACTGGTAATTGCCCTATAGAGGGATGTTGTCCATGGCAAACCTTCTTTATTAAAATTATCTCACATCTTGGCTCACTGCTGAGACCTTCCATCCCATGGATGGCTGGTTTTACAAGTTTGGCCTTATCTCTCAGCCTGCATGCGTACAGGAACCAAACTGAAGTGTATCTATATTACTTAATGAGAAACTTTGTTTTAAGTATAGGAAGGTCTCCCACTATGAGGCTGTCAGCTACCTAAGCCCTAAAATCCATGATAATTACCATTTCTGTAAAATGCCCCTCATTATGGCACATAAAATGCCTGGCTGCAAAGAACTGCTGTGTGAAGATTGTGTGCTGCATAGCAGTCAGCATAAAATAAAACTCCTGAGTAAACAGTAAATAAATAGACATTATACTTGATACCATTTGCACGTTTTTTTGATGAAGGAGATTTCCAAATTGTCTGGCAGTGAGGCAACAACATTTTCATGCGTATAGTATTCACCGCAGAGGAACTTAGTGGTTCTTCTGCAGTCTGGTGAGCCTTTCTTGTCTGTTACAAATTAATGTGCTGGCTCTTAGAGAAGGTGGTGCACAAGGAGTTAAGCAGGGCTATTTGCCCTCGATCAATACTGGAAAAAATATTCAGTAAGAACCTAGTAACCTTCCAAAGAACTTGCTTTGAAATATTCATACAACAATAAAGGTGAAAATCCGTGTCTTTATTTGAAAGGAACTTAGCAAAGATGCTAAGGAAATGTGGGGAAAATGTGAAAACACTTTCCTCAATTACCAATTGTTAGCTCAAAGCAAGTAATGAAATTTTTTCAGAAAATAGATGCATGATTATTTATTGTCTTTGGCCACACTGATTTGCTAAATCATATGGATGCTATTAAAGTTTGCTGTTTTAAGCAACAACACCCTCTGCTCCCCTTCACCCCTTTCTTTCAGTTGTCGTGGCTAAATCCCAACAGCTTTCAAACCACAGTTTGAGAGATTATGCATTTGAGTTATACATGTAATAGTTTCATATTTCTTAATTTTATCCCCTTGGCTATCTCCACCCCTTGTATTTTGGAGCTTTTCTTTGTAGCATGGTCTGCAACTCAAGACACAAAACTGAATTGTGTTATTAGAGGTGTATTGTTGGTTCAAAACTCATTTAACTGGAGTGTGGACTATATTTTTCAAGCTGAAATATTCTCTGTATCCTACATTACAATGTCAAATTGTACTAGTGGATTTTCAAAGGAAAAAAAAAAGTAATCTAAAACTGTGTCTCTCAGCTGCAGTTTTTTTTAACAGTTCCCTGCTTATTTTAAAATAGCATATGTTAGAGCTGTCCCACATCCTATTACTCTGAAGGCTGGTGACAGAAACGCTGAATCAGGCAAAGGATATTACAGAAAACTTGGAATATACTTAAATCCAGATATTGCAAACTTGTTCCTTAGCTATTTCTTATGTGAGGAGGTCCCTCTTTTGACCTTTACTTATGCATTTTGAATAAAGTATCAGATGCGTGATCTTTGGCTTTGGTGAGTTAACTCTGAATTCCATGCTAGGAGCAGAATTAAATTCTTGGGAATATAATTTGTAAAATTTGGTTCTTGGAAAACAAAACCAGTTGTCCAAGTGGCACCAACAGTGCACCGACTGGCCTAGCAGGGAGAATGAACTCTGTATAGTTTATACTAGAAAACGGATTTCTCTAAAATGCTGTTCCTCAAAAAGGCAGGTTTCTCTTTCTCTCTTAAGTAGTCTAAAGCTGTTTGATTGCAGCCTTTTATGACATTAACATTGCATTCTCCATCTGAAAACCCATTTTTAGCCTTTCCTATGAACGAGTTAGAGGGGAAGGTATCTGCGGGGTTTGCAAGTTTCTCTGAACTGTACTTCGAAACTTGCATCTTCTCACATGTGATTCTCTTTCTGGTTAAAAACCTCCGTTTTAAAACTCTGTTGTTAGATCAACTGCAGCACTGCAAATGCCCTCCCCATCATGTGAATGGGGGAGTTTTCAGTACATTAAAAGTCTAAGCCTTCCCTACGAATGCATCACATCCACCAGCCACATATCACTGCTAAAAGAAACATGGCATGCAGGTGTTTAAATTATTTACACTCATAATCGGCCTTTATGTTACATTGCTGAGCCAAGGCTCTGTTATTCTAGTGCATAATTGATGGTGCTCAGTAGTGGAAAAGTTAGAAAAGCGGAAGTAATGTGATGCGAAAGTTGAGTGAGGCAGCTCCAGCTGGCTCAGCTGCCTGGACCAAGCTGCCCACGCGGCCACCTGGAGAAGGCAGGGGAGCAGCCTCGGACCAGGCATCACGTCAGGAGCTTGGCCTGGCATTTGAGGGGCAAAGGATTTCTTCAGTCGAGCCGTGTGGCCAGCAAGGGCTAGGACACTTTTGTGGTTTGTCACAGGTCATGTCTGTAGATCCTCTGGAGGAGTTACGATTCCGTATGCCCGAAAAGGAGGAGTTCACTGTGAGTCCTGCCTGACTCTGGATGGTGCGATGGCAAAAGGGCTGTATTGCCCTAGTCATTCTGGTTCAGAGTAGAAGTAGTTTTTTCTAGAACAGACAGTTCTACAGCCAGGTATATTTTATAAAGGCTGCAGACCTTTGAAAATTCTGACCACTCTAGCATACACAGGAATCTCACAAACAAAAGGATCCAAAGATTGGATCCAAAGATTTTGTAATGGCTTTAGTAATTACATTTAGTAATATTAAGACTATGGATGCCAGTACATTACAGGATACACCCAATTATTTTGAAAAATCAATGACATAATATCAAAAAACTTTAGTTTATAAATTCATAAAGCAAATTATTATATTTTTTCATAAATATTGAAATATTTTTAAAAGAATGTATGTGATTTCCAAATATGAACTAATTTTAAGCGTTCCTTTCTGCCCTCGCCTCCCTCTGTTGGACTTTTTCAATATTAAGTCAGTACTTTAATTTTTCTGGTCCTCCAACATGGTACATGTATGGAGTGCATGCTAATGCACCATGATGTGACAGAGGAAGAATGATTATAAAAAATAACCTGCATATTAAACAATAATGATTGCTGGTTTGGGCTTTGGTCTGTATCTAATAACATCTGTAAAAGTTCAAATTATTTTGGAAGAGCATCAGTTCTGTTGCCAATTTATTTAGAAGAATGTCTTAATCACCAGCCCCCTCAGCATTTCTTGGTCATTATCATCAGGATATAAAAAAAGATTTTTCACTACAGAAAGAAGCAAGATGGTTGTAGCAAAAAGTTAGTTGCTTTGTTAGCTGCAAGTTGTTTTGATTAATATTATTGATCTCTAGGTATACTGATTTATATATCTACATCTGTGTGTATGTATGTATGTACCTATACATATATTTATTTGGTAACACTATTTGTCTTTGAGGCAAGTAGTGCTTAGCCACGTGGTATACTTGCAAGTAGACCTCTTGTGTAACTGGCAATGAATAGTGCTAATGAGCAGGACTTTCACTCTTGTGAAAACAGGGACTGAGCCTGTGTAAACAATACTGGTGTAGCTGAAATGGACATATTGTGACAAGGGATACATAGCTGAAATAATGTCACTTTTGTGCACCTTGCTTGTATTTTGACAGGGATTGGTACACTTATAATAATTGGAGCCCTTGACATAAAGACAGTGTCTGGATGCACATGAATGGATTATCTATTTTTATACCAAGTAAAATTTTATACTTTCTCGTGTGCATGCTGTAAATGACTGCTATTTAACCTCGGCTTGTATTACCTTGATACACAGGGGTAGTGCTAATGTTGGTACGTTAATGTAATGTTGTCACTGTGTGACAATTCTTCAGGTGATAAGGTGTCTAATAACTCACGTTATTTCTAAGTAGAGAAAATAAATGTTTCATTCCCAGATGCTGTTAAGCATTGTACAGAGAGCCCAAATATTTCCATCCCTAAACTTTAATAACCTTGTCCTGTTAATGGCTCTTCTATTAATTCTGTGAGAAAAAACAAAAAAAACAAAGAGGAAGAAACAAAAAAAACAAAACAAAACAAAACAAAAAACACAAAAAATAAAAACAAAAGAAAAAAAAAGAAAAAAAAGAGAAGGAAATATTGCAAGGATTGTTAGGGTAAGTAACAAAAACTGTACGGAATTATATTTCATATATAATGCAAGAAAACACTGCCTTGTAACATTTAATGAAGCAATACAAATCCTTGCAACTTCTCTGATGATGGTGCTATAAAATGCCCTAATATGCTTTAATGAAGGGAACCTGTGTGCTGTTGAAAATAATGACTATAGCAAAGTCTTGTGCCATAACATTAGGGAGGCAAAACCAGAGCAAAAAATAATTAGACTCTCCTTAAGGAATGTGTTTGCTTGGCACTGTGTTGAACAAGAGCAGTAAACATACAAAAGTAAGCTGTAAATTTTTTCAGCCAGAAAATATTTTGAAGAATTTTATTTTTCAAAGTTATCTTCCCAATTATTTTTTTGTCCCAGAATAAAATTAGTGCTTTCAGATCATTACATACCACTTATACATTTATCTCTTTTTGTATAGATAAATTATTATATGTTTGTACAAAACATTTTAAAAATATTCTTTCTGTAACACAAATATATGAATATTAGTCTCTAAATCAAGACTCCAACCTACCTTTGGCTTTGAAGAAGAAGGTGGAAGAGAAGACTTTGTGATATGAATGGGGTTCTGCTTTTTCTTGGCTTCCATTCGTTAATGTTTATTCAAAACATCTTCCTGAGTTTTGGTTCTCTAGTTAAGGATTTACTTAAGGATTTAGCAGTGGCAGAAATTCATGCCCCCGATGAAGGACTGTAATGGCAATGGTGATGAATTCAGCATTAAAGGCTGTGTCAGGAACGTTCTCAAGTGCCAGCACTTTAAAATCCAGATACGTAGTCTGCTTTGTTAACTCACAGTGCAGTTACTTTACTGCTGAGTCAGCAAGTGAAAGTAGTTGCAGTTTGAGAAGCTGGGTATTCAGTTAAAAGTTTTTAAAATGTGACATACCAATCTATGAAATATCTTCAGGTGTATACTACTGATATGTGTGGGTTTCTTAATGCATTGTTTATGTCCTAGGATGACAGTGATTCTAAGTTCTTTGTCTTGTTTTAGAGTTACTCTCTATTTCTAAGAAACTTTTAGGACCATATCTGTATATTATTTTTAAAATAAATGTATACATATCTAATGTATATTTTAAAGATATATGTTTAGTAGCCACAAATATGTATGGATGGGAAATTAAATAGTCTCTTTTCTACTTTTCCGGAAACGAAATGTGCTCTGTAATATCAAATTGGTATCAGTTATGTTCCTTGTTAGACTGTAAAAAGAAGGCTCCAATCCTTTAATACTTCACTGTAATTGTTAATTAGCATTAAGTTATAGGGAATCTGTCTTGTAGAGCTACATAACTTATTGATTCAAAATTAAACTATTAATTACAGAGTTATAGGATCTACATGTCTTTTAAATTCCTCCAGGAGTGGTGACTCAGTCAGCTCACTGGGCAGCCTGTTCCAATGCTTGACAACTCTTTGATTGAAGAACTTTTCTTAATGCCTAGTCTAAACCTCCCCTGGTGCAAGTTGAGATCGTTTACTATCATCCTGTCACTTTTTGCCATTGGTTAGAGCCTTAACCTCATTACACCCTCCTTCCCAGGAGTTGTGGAGAGCAGTANCCCCAGGGCTTTTCCACCAGGCAGCTCTCCAGACACTGCCCCAGCCTGAAGCACTGCAGGGAGGGGCTGCTGTGACCCAAGGACACCTGGCCTTGTTGAAACTCATTCTGCTCTCCTTGGCCCACAGATCTGGCCTGTTCAGAGCCCTCTGCAGGGCCTTCCTACCTTCAGGCAAAGTATCCTCCAACCCAGTTTGGTGCATTTGACTTTGGGTATACTTGATGCCCTTGTCCAGATAGTTGATAAAGATAAAAAGACATGTATAAAAGCAGGCCTCAACACAGGGTTCTGGGGAACTAAAGTGGTGACCAGCCATCGACTGGAGTAACTCCATTCACTACTACTCTCTCGGTCTGGACATTGCACCAATTTTTCACCCCGTTGCACTTTACCTGTCCAAGCCATGAACACCCGGTTTCTGCAACAGAATGGTGGGGGAAATGGTATCAAAGGATTTACTGAAGTTTGTTCAGGCAGCATCCACATCCACTGAGCAGGTCACCTTTTCACAGAGTGAGATCAGCTTAGCTGAGTAGTACCTGACTTTCCTAAGCCTGAGCTGTCTGGGCCTGATCCCTTGGTTGTGCTTTGTGATGACACTCCAGACAATCTGCTCCATGACCTTTCCCAGCAGCAATGTCAGACTGAGTTTTGCAGTTCCCTGGATACTGACCCTCTTAGGTGGATGCTGTGTTTACCAGCCTCAGGTGAACTGGGACTTATCTACCAGGATTGCTGATAAATGATAGGATGTGGCTCAGTGATGGCTTCCTGGGACCTGTGGGTGGATCCCCTCTGGCCACACACCACTTGTATGTCTAGGTGGCAAGTCACTGACCATGTTTTCTGCTTAGTAAAGAGTAGCTAATATTTACAAGTGGGGTGGATAGTGGGGTATGTCTTGAAATCTGCCATTTTTGGTTTGGTGAGGTTTGGTTTGGGTGTGCTTTTGGAGTGGCTTGGAGTGGTTGGAGTTCAGCCTGGGACATGGCTAATGAGCTGTCTGTGAAAAGGGTGACTGGATCTCAGGACAGTCCAGGCTGGAAGAGACTTCAAGAGGTGTCTAGCGCAGTAAACGTGCTGTAGCTGTGATTGTCTCTATGGCCTCCAGCTTAGCTCCAGTTTATCTGGAGCAATAGCACACAAGACAATAACACATACCATACATAAACCACAAGACCTTACAGTGCTGTGCCCAGAGGGGTCTGTGCAGGGTGTCCAAACCACTCATCTATCACAATGAGTCAGGAGGGACCAAGGGTTTTACTTCTAAGATGGTGTCTCCACCTCCCGACTGCCATTCTGACTGCTCGGGCTCACTCAAGCATCAAATCCTTTCGTGAGCACAGGGCTTGCCCTCTGCACGCTATCACTGCAGAGCAAGGGCCATGCTAGCACCCAAAAAAGAAATTAAGCCAGAATTGCTGTGTCATTCCTGCAGTTAGTAAGTTCACTGTGCAGGAGGTAGAGGCTTCAAACAAGTACTTTGCTCTCATTAAGTAAATCTAAACTTACTTTAAAATCGTAATCCTTAGGGTTGTTTTGTTGTTTTAGATTTCTTTTATGAATTTTTCATGTACTATTTCCCATGCTGCTCGATGTAATCCATTTTCAGGTGTAAATCTCAAGACATCATCATAGCAAAACTTAGGGGTTTTTTGTTTGTTTGTTTGTTTGGTTTTTTACTTTAATGTTGTGCCTTCTAAGAAAAAAAAAATTGAGACATATTTCTAGAGAAAGGCTAAATTTCAGAAGCTGACAGTTGCCTTCTTGGCTGCTTTAAAAATTATAGTAGGTAACTCCAGAACTTATGTCTAAGATGTGCATTTCAATAGTTAGCTTCACATATAGTTTTCCTCTTTTACTTTCTTGGTAGTTAGATTTTTTTCTTTTTGTGTCCTGCAGTGCACTTCTGTGTTTGATTTTGTGGAGACGGAGATGTCTTTAGGTGGAGGATGTTTATTAAAGTCTGTAGACTGTTTCTAGGGAATTTTGTATCTACATGATCCAGATAGCTTCATGGCATTTACCTGGATTCTTAGTGGCCTTATTTATGACTTGTGCTTGTGGAAAGCACATAATAAGCTGGGGAGAAAAAAATGCAGGGAATATTATCCTGCAGATAAAGAGAGGTGGTGTATTTCTGTACTTAGCTTATCTTTTTCCACTGGAGAAGGAAGAATTAGTGCATCCTTCAGGGGCATATAAGATTTTTCTGCCACAGTGGTTTATAGCCCGAACCAAGTATTTTTTGTAGCTGCCAACTGGGTTTTTTAATGCCTTTGGAAGTAATAAGGCAGGATTGCAACCATAAATTGTTGTAGTTGTAGCTGGTTGCAGGCTTGCCTTCTTACTCATAGTTCTTTATGGAAAGTTATGTTTAATTTCACTTAATGAATACTCAGGACTGACTCCACTCAAATGCTTTGATGAGCTGTTAAATTTACAAATGTTGTGCAGTTGTAAATTACCAATAAAGATTAGTAAAAGGAGTACCTTGACATACATTTCACATGATTTACTGTTCATCAGTCTTTCTCCATCCACCCCCAAACAGGAGGCGCACAAATGGTGTGAGAAGATATGTCCTGCATCTATGATGATTCTTACTTCTGCATTAAGGTTAACTGATTTTTAGTGTTTTGACTTCTTTTTCTCTTGTGTTTCTCACAAGAAATGAGCATAAAGGTGTCTGCATGTTAAATAACTCACAAACAAATAGGAATATGGGACTTAAAATACAATGTGGTAATTGAATCAGATAAAAATACCTTTTCACTTGCAGAAGAAGTCAGATAATACTTAATTCCCAAATATTATTGAGTATTTATTTTAAAATATGAACATAACTAAGATTGATTAAAGTCTTGGTTATGAAAATAATTTGTTTAATCAAGTAGTCATAATTCTTTGCCTTTACTGATCCTTTTTAAGTGAGAAAGGAATATTTCTAAAGACATATGGATTCTACGGACCCAAATTGTTATTTACTTTGTATATATAACTGAGAGGCAAAAGCAGTTTGTATCTTTTTGAAACGATTTTTTTTAATTGGTAAAGGGGGTCAGCTTGGGCAGCAGAAGAAATAATTACATTTATTTTCTTCTGATTATTTTCCAAATTTGTATAAAATAGCTGTCAGGCTCTAGGATGAATTGTTCTCCTTCTTATATTCTTGGATTTCAGTTGAGTTTTAGATAAAGAAATCTGGCTGCTTAGATTACTTTTTATCTTGAACATGTCATGTTGTTCTCCCTTCATCCCCTAAAAATAGTCTTTCATTGCACTTGCTTTAATAAATGTAAAAGCTGAGGGTAATAGATTAGAACTAAATATGGTACTGATGGTGCTGTATATGAACAGCTCACTTAAGGAGTAAGAAATTGCTTTCCTACATATATTTAGAATAAGTTAGTTTTCTAAAAAAATATTTTGCTTATTATTTTTCCTAAAAACAAGTGATAGTTCTGTAGTTTTTAGACAGAGATTTTGAGGAGGGGATAAACTGCTGTGGTAAAGTTCTTTTGAAAAGAGCAGAGTGTGCCTGTGAGGACTTTTAAAAGTATTTCTATCCCTTTTTAAGACAGTAGGGATTTGTGGGAAAATGCTCTTTGTCATAAAAAGTGAGAGCTGGAGAATTGTTAACATAATTTTTTTTTTTTAATTGGATGAATATTAAAATTGTGTTGCTATTTCTAGATATAAGTTAAATTTATGCTGATGATCCTATCTATACCTCCTGTGAAGACAATAAAATTTGCAAGCAGATGGAAAGCTCCTATAAAGAAATCATATGGGAAGTAAATGTTTCACTGAATATAGATTATGTGACAGAATTTTTAGTGGAGTCTCACAACAAAAATTGGGTTGTTAAAGTACACTAGTGACCTTTACATATATTCATAATTATATTCAAGAATTTTCTGACTCTTGTCTTCAGAAACATTTTTAAAGCCTTTACAGATTGTATGCTAAACAAAAACATACACTCCCTTATTATTTTACGCAAAAGAAAGAGGGAGAGCCTAAGGGAAAAAAAGGATTGCAAGTAACTATAAAAATCCTGATTGTAAAGATATTCCATATATGGTCCATCCTCTTTGAGTTGATCTAAATTTTTTTCAGTGCCACTTCTGATTTAAAGGACAGTTCTGAAAAGATGATTGTAATTTCTCAGAGCAGTTGTGTGGAGTTTTATTTTCACGTTTTAAGGGACATGCAGCAAAATGCTGCAGTTTTTCCTTCTAAGTACTTTTTTTACTGGGTGAAGACGAACCCTTCCTTGTACCCAGTGTTCATCCTAAGTTTTGACACCGAGGTGTGAGATGTATTTCAGATAGATTTCAGTGTTTACAGTCTGAAATTTGCTTCCTTGGACTGTCAGCCTGAGACAATAGGCATGGCTCTTGCTGACGCAGAATAGCGGGGGAGAAGGACTGTATGGCAAGTTTTCTTTGGAAACCGAAAAGGGCTGAGGAAACCTCAGAAAGGACAATATATAAAGGTATTTATCGGTCAATATATTAGTATTGCTGGCAGGTTAGTAACGCCTTTGAACCGTGAGCACCTCTCGCTGTCCTGTTGAATAGCTCACTAAACTATTGCAAGTCATAGTTGGTCTTCTCTCAGGCACGAATCTCAGCTGTAAAAGCTGACGTAGAATCTTGGCTCTTTGCAGTTCTTGAGCGCTCCTGCCAGTTAGTGATTTTTAAATACATGTTTGTGTTCTGGTGTTGGTAAAAGAGTGGAAAATAGGTGATAAAGGAGATGGGGGAAACCAGAGACTGGTTAAGGCTGATCTGAATGTAGTAGATTTTTCTAAAGATAGTTAATTCTTTGGAGGCTGTTGATACAAACCAGGTGGAGTAATAACAGAGTATCTTACTGACTAGACAATTGAAGTTAGGTTTTCATTTAGTAAATGGAAAGAAAGACCAGTTTTTTGTCCTTTTATTTTATAGGCTTAGAACCTAAGGAGAAAAATGAACTGCATTTTTTCCTTCTTAGAGATGCAATTTTCTGAAGTTCTGCTCTGCCATTTTTGACAACTGTATTTTGCAGTGAACAGTCTGTTCTGATAGAGGGTAATTGAAGAAAAACTAAGATATAATTAATGCCGTTAATACATATTTATTTTATTTTGTGTCCTTATTGGTAGATTTTTGCTTCAAAACCAAAAATGTTCTGCCTTGTGGATAGCTTCACCTTTCAAAATGTGTGTGAAAGTCTCCCTACCTTTTTTGTTTCTGGTCATGGCTACTTTAATAATGATATTTAGTAGGAGGTATCCAATGAAGGGAAG
>VWZN01016179.1:50266-60566 GCA_013396955.1 Regulus satrapa | reverse complement strand
TTAGTTAGAAATCTGAAAGCCTGATTTAAAAGACCATTGATCATTTACCTAATGGGAATTTTCTTTAAAAGCATTTTTTACCTTATTATGTGCCTTTCTGGTGCTCATTTGGATCACTGCCCATATTATGCACTTTATAGTAATAAGAAACCTACTTATAATTCCAAACAGTCTGGGAATAGACTAATATAATAGACCTAATAACATGAAAAGGTGATGTAAAGATTGTTCAGCAAGGTGTGGTGCTGAAGATATATAATCCTTTTGTTTTATGAGAGGATATTTTGCATTATGACAGGTGGCTTTTTGTCCCAAATTTTTTAGCTATACTATAATTTGCATTCATTATATTTTATTAACCCTGTGACACTTAAATATCAGTAAATATCAAATAAGAAGACAATGTGAAGGTGAGCAGAACAAAAAATGGCTACAAAATAGCCTATGAAAATTGAAATAATGTAATTATATTAATATGAAAAAGAATATTTGAGTTTTTAATCAGATTATGTGCTCTCTTTAGTTTTAAAAATAAACCTCTATCTAACTTATTTTCTTTTTTACCTTCATGATTTGTCAAGTTTTGTGATCTCTACATTTTATACATAAGTAGATATGTGGAAATGTCTGTCCAAATGTGTTTGTCTAAGTCTCTTTGAATCTGTGTGCATATGGATATATTCTTTTAAAAAAAACCAAGCAAAACCCTTTTTATCCAATAATGCAATGGCACTAACTTTAAATAAATGTAATTTGTAAATATACTTTTTTTTTTTTAACATGACCATTAATTTCACTGCTTCTATGGCACTATATCAGAGAAAGGAATGAGAGGAGCTGTTTAATATTCTTTATTTTGATTTTCTTCCACTTCTTCTTGTAACTGAAATGTAGGCAGAACACTTTATGCAGAAGAGGGAGAAAAACACTTTTTGATTGAGCAGATGTTTTGCTTTTTCTCACTTTACCTTTTTGGTAGCAATGTGGTGTCCTGAACAAAAGCATGCGTTGGAATCAGTGAGACATCAAATGAAAATAATTTCATTTGACCAATTCATAATTTCAGAAAATGAAAATAACCGAGGACAAGATTTTTTTCTTTTTTCCTACACTTTTATTCTGTGCAGTTCAATTCCAGTGTTTCCACCCCGCAGTGGTTTGTGAGTCTGATTTACGGCTCACAGCCCTTTGTCAGTCCCCTCTTCTTCTCCCTTTTTTTTTGGCTTTGTGTGAACATCACACGAGTCAGTAAGGAGTTAATATCCAATGAATACTGCTAGGAGTTTCTCAGCAGTGTTTCGTGCAAGGTTTTGGTGTTTCGTGCCTGTCACTGCCCCTCTTTCACGCCTCT
The DNA here is from genome assembly GCA_013396955.1 of Regulus satrapa. Taxonomy (NCBI): domain Eukaryota; kingdom Metazoa; phylum Chordata; class Aves; order Passeriformes; family Regulidae; genus Regulus; species Regulus satrapa. The sequence continues at coordinate 59,215 of VWZN01016179.1, read as the reverse complement.
ATGGGTCTGGAAATGTTTGGAGACAGAGTGGGGAGCGGGTTGTGGGCTTGGTTCTGCAGCCCCCTGACCACCTGGTGCATCGCCCACTGACAGTGCCTTCCTCATGCTGCAGTGCCATGCATGGCACGCAATGCTCAGGGGAGCGCAGCAGGGACAGTACGTCCCAAATCCACCCTTCCAGAAATTTCTCTGCAAAGCCAAGCCCTCCTCTCCTCCATCGCAGGGCGGGGGAATGCCGACCGCATCGGGGCCGCTGTAAAAGTGCCAGGCGAAACACTGATAAAATGTGGGTGACGGCAGCGGTCGGTCATGTAATTGTGTTTTGTTGCAGTTGGCTCATAGGAGTCTTAGATTCGATGCCTGAAACCTTGTGTGCTGCATTGAAAATGGCAGACAGTCTTTTTCGTGGCACTCTTGCTATGAGCGTAGCTCTCTGGTAGCTGTGCATTTTCTCATCCTCTGCGCAATTCTGCAAAGTAAAACCCAAAGCACTGGGAGAGAAGCACCCATGAAGCAATGAGGAAAGGGAGTGGTTCAGCATTTTTACACGATAAGATGTAAAAGCTAATAGCTCAGCAGTTTCAGAGGTTGTTTTGTTTTCTTACCTAGATTTGTTAGTATGACTTTGTTACAAAGACTCTCTTTGAATAGCGAAACCAGTTCATGTATTTGCAGCAATGCTTAGGCTTTCAAAGACTGACTTATTGGAAAATATGGAAATACCAATAATGCACTCTTTACTAGTCTGTCTCAAATGGGTATTGTAACCTCTGAACCTGAAAGAAAAGTATGTTATACTTCCTAAGATTATTGTGCTCGGCAGAATTTCTCTGTGCATTATATTTTCTTTGTATGTTCAGAAATGAAAGAATCTACAGAATTACAATGAAACAACATAAACAACAACAACAAAAACCCACCCTCTGGAAGTCGGCACAGATGGCACACAATGCTGTAATTTTTTATCTCCAAATGAAAATTGTTGAAAGATGTTTTCCTTCTATACAAATATTGCAGTTTGGTGTGGTGTTTCATACCTTATCAATCTATTTAAGCCTGGAAATAAAGAGTCTATGTTTTGAACAGATTTTGTTATTTTCTTAAATATAAGACGTGTGGCCATCATTTTGGCTGTCCTTTACTGTCATTAACCTGTCCTTTACTCTCATTAACCTTATTGGAAATTTTTCTCTTTTTTTTTTTAATTTTCCTTAACTTTTTCTGTTTTTACTTTATTTTGGGGTTTTTTTTTGACAAAATAAATTTTATTTTTATCATAATATTCTGAGTTGTTCAACTTGATAATATTTTTTTTTTAAATTAGCTAGAGTGAAAATAAGGGAAAAATAGAATACAGACTAGTTTAATCTGAAAATATTTTATTGTATAGAAAGTAATGTGCAAAAGAAATCAATAACCCGCTTTCTATTATTATTATTTATTATTATTCTTTTAATTTCCTCTGAATTATTCTTTACTAAGAATGTTTCTTGTAAATTGTTCTTGTAACTGTGTTTGACTGTATGCTGACAGAAAGCGATTTTGCCAGTGATTCAGCAAGAATCTCAAGCTGAATCTCCCAGCTACCCTTTTCTTTGGAATTTGTTTGGAGTGGTGACTAAAAAAATTGTTATTTGTTATCACTGTTCTTTTTTCTTAACCGTTCAGGCTGGCATCTCGGCTGCTTGCCAGTTTCACTTTCATTCCAATCAGGAATTATTTGCTTCATTCCTACTTGAACCTGCCACTCCTGCAGCTCATGTTTGTAACAGAGATGGACAGATCAAAGGAGTCAGAGCCCCAGGAAGGGGGAAGTAAGGCAGTCCTCATTGACACAAAAGGCAATTAATTTTAATTGTTATTATTATTTCTTTAATCTATAAGAGACCTTTGGTATTGGAAATTGTGTGAATTAAGTATTTTCAGTGATAAATCATGAGTGTTTAAGGATAACAGTTTTTTGCATGGAGACTTGGAGCCCTGTCCCAGTACTGAATACAGTATAACCAAGGCTGCTTGGCATCCCAGCGGGGGTTGAGGAGGAGGACTCGGACCAGTAGGTCCATGCTGAGCACGACAACTTGTTGTCACAGGGCAGAGTCCACTGAACTACCAAAGAGTCAGGCCTGCCTGTAATGCACATACCAAGTACTTGAATATTTGCTGTGAAGGAACGAGGGTTTTAGCTAAAACTGTTTTAATAACTGTTTTAGATTAACACCAAACAAAGAAAGGTACTTGGTTTTGCAGTAATTTGTCCCAGATGCTATTGTGCATAGGTCTGAAGTTTTCATTTCAGTGGAATGAATATTTTGGTCAGAGCCAAAATCAGAAACAGACGGGACGGTAAGGAGAAAGAGCTGCACCCTTTGGAAGAAAATGAGGATCCTTGCCTTTAATTAGCAGGCTTAATCTCTTCTTTCCAGTAAGTGATATGATTGGTTTCCTTTTAAAATTGTGTCTTTGTTGTTTGGGTAGTAGTAAAAGCAGTCCATTATTTGCCCTTCTCCAGTTGTTCTGCATCCCACGGTGGGTTGCAGTTGTGCTGCTTCTCTTTACTGCCACGCTGTGGAAAAAGAAGCCTGGCTGGGATGCTGTACTGTATTTTCCACAGCATGGCAGTAAAGCAAAACATTGCAGCTTTATTTCATTTACAAGCAGGGTTGGCTCTTCTTTTTCTTTCCCCCTTTTCATCACCCTCATATTAAGCCGCCAGTAGATGCATCCTTACAGTTTTTGTCTGGTGTAGGGGTTGATGTGCTACTCTCTCATACAATGTCTATGTTTTGACTGAAAAAAATCACTATGGAAAGCAATGGATTTTAAATAATGTGCTTCTGATGTAAGCATGTAGATGTGAATTTAAACGTCAGTACCATACTGGGAGTCCGTATGGGAAAGAATGGTGCTGAGAGTCATATTTGAGAGCCTGGGACTGAGAGGCATCACGTGGCAGGAGGAGCATGCTGAGGGAGGAGAGCCTGGTGCTGTGCAGCACTCAGGCCGGCATGAAAATATTCCTTGAGAGGAGTAGTCTGTTCTGGGGGGAGCAAATGTGCTTCGACAGAGTCTGCATGGAGCCAGTGATTTTTGATTCTTGAGTCTTGGACTCTTGCCAGATTAGCTTTTGGTGACCAGATGGACAGATTTACTGAATGACACTTAGGTAATAAACCCAGAGTGTTAGCAGTTTAATTTTAAATGTCTGATCCACTAACCCTGTACTGTAGATGTAACTTGCAAAAAAGTGTGCCATGTTTGCCATCTACATGCTGATATTTTGATCAATGAAGAAAGATGGTGCTAATATCTGCTTTATCTGCTCTCTCCTGCACTGTTTTTTGAGTTATTTATTTATGTTTTTTGGTCTTATTCCTGTCTATTTCCAGTTCTTACATTTCTCTCTTTCCTTCAAAGGAGTAAAAGAATACAGGAGTAAGCACTGGGGAAACTCACAGCCCCCCCTTTCACCCTGCTTTGAAATGGAGGAAAAGCAGTTCAAGAAATATTAGGAGGTCAAGCCTGCTCTAAGATACTACCAATTAAACAGCATACAAAGGCACATGAAAAATATTTGGTTCTCTCACCTATTGCACCTTAAGTGACACTAAGTAGTACTTCTTTCTTTCTGATTAATCTCATGCATACAAGAAATAATTGGTGCTTTAATGTAACAACAAATGTGAATAGCTGTCTAGCAATATTTAAATTTGCTTTGTCACAAGACAAAATCTTTTCAAGTTTCAGCCTCTACATTCTCTGCTCCTGTAAATAGGAAAATAAATACATGTGACAACAATGCTATGACAACTATGGGGTTTTTATTGTTTTGTTTTTGCTGTGTGAGGGTGTGTTGGGTTTTCTTACTTTCCTTTATGTGTTCAGTTTGGGTTGTTTTCCCCTTGAGGGTGATAGGGGTAGCTCAGTGGCTTAGCTTTCATCCTGGTTTTTTGGACTCTGTTAGTTCTTAATTAAATTTGTGGCAGAGAGCTTTGTTGAATATTGCATCATGTGATGGTGAATGGGTTTGTGTAATACTAGTATAATATTAAGCGAATATAGTACTAAAATAGGCTGAGAGTGCAGGGTGTTTTCCAGTATGAGTATGTAGAAAAGTGCTGCTGTCTCTTCCCAGAGGTTATTAGGTGTTGCTTTAGAGTGGTTGTACAAAAACCAGATTTGGATGTTTTAGAATTACTCCTGCATCATAACATAACAACAGGAATGGTAGTTATTACTAGAAGAACCTGTAATTTTCTGGGAAAACTAGTCTTTTTTGTTATGTATGTTCTTAGCAAGGAAAAATACCTTTCCTGCCTAAAGTTATTAAGAGTGTTACAGTGAGATTGAGAGTGAGGTGTCTTTCTTAAGAAATCAGAAGTCAGGTGAAAAAAATTAAATCTTCAACTATGAGTATATTTTCTGGTGTTTATTACAAAGAACATGAGAGCAAAACACTCAAAAAAAAATAATTCTAACCTTTTTCTTAATTGTTGTCTTCAGAAGTTTTTTAAACTTAAATATCACTTTTTAAAGGAGTGAACTGAAAGACATGATCAATTGTTTCCAAAGAGATGAGAATATACTTAATCACAGACAGTAACAGACAGGGCAGAGCAGCCTCTGACTGGGGTCCCAAATACCTTGATGGTGGGAATATTACATTTAGAATGTTTTTCCACTGAAGCTCAATGACTTTTTTTTTTTTTTTTTTTGAAAAGGCTGTGAACATGCTCACGGCAAACTTAAAACCTACTTTTATGTGACTGTTAGACTGCAGAAAGGCATATTGTTACATCATTGTTTTTGCTGGTATCACTTGTTGAGGTGCTTTCTGCAATAATAATCTGTAAAACTAGGACAAAAGCACATAATTACACAGAAAAGCTGGACTGTGAAAAGCACATGGATGCTACTAAGATGTCTCTGATTCATTTTCCCAGCAGGGAAAGTCAAACCGTTTCAACAGTTAAAGGAAAACCAGTCTCAATTGCATCTGTCTGCTTTGACCAGGCACTCTTGTTTTGTTTTCCTGTGATTGCACTTAAAACCTTTTCTCCTATTCTGTCTCTGCATGTGTTGATCATCTATGGAGTCTGGTTCACCTTTCTGACAGACTCCTTCTTAGGAGGAATCTTCGGCTCTTGTATAATTGGGTTTCTAAACAGTTCTGATTTGTCTGGAAGTTTTGAGTCCAGATATTTGCTTTTTGAATTATTGCTACATAGGTGGAATAAGCCTGGAGGGAGAGACAAGAGGCAGAGAAGAACTGAATAATAAAACGGGAAGAGGCAGAGTTCAGGGGGAACTGAAGATTGTCAGCTCTTCGGTGATTTGGAGCAGCTTGTGCTGTGTCCCATCCACTGGTTCCTTGTTTCCTCTTCCATTATCTATGACTGTGGCTTTCATCCCACCCTAAAACACCTGAGGTTTGACATGAAGGTGAAGATGGTGGTAAGGTACAGGAGGCTGTCATGTCCATGAGTACTAATTTAGCTATTAGTTAACAATAGCTGTTGAACATGTTCTCCTTCAGTGCACTGCATGGAGTATTACATGGGAGATAGTCATGAGAAGATTTGAAAGGGAAGAATTCCTCCAGGGCATGAATCTTTTTAAAATTTTGGATTCTTAGTACCATGCATGCTTTACTTATTGTATGTTAAATTCAAAGATCTGTGGAGGACTGTAGAGGTTTTTGTTTGGTTTGGTTTTTTCTGGATAGGCAACAGTTTTGTACATAGTAATGTGCCTTGTAACATTTGTTTTGGTCTTTAGAGGGGATGATGAAATACAAGGAAAGTTTGATCCAGCAACAGAATTACCATCCACAAAATTGTATTGGAGCATTTGACTTCCAGTTTCAGTCAATAATTACAACTGATGTTCTGAAATTGCAGTTGTACAGTATGCTATGATACTTGGACAAGGAAAAAAGATAGGGTTTTTTCTTGAATAAGTGGCTCTACCAGTAGTGTTTATTTCTCAGACTGAGTTGCCTCTCTGGTACAGATTACATTATATTCTTATGTGTGCTGTGTGTAGAGGAGAGATCAGTGCTCACTTGCTGTTGCTTATGCATGCACACATACACATGCTTACTTTCTCTCATAATTTAGGGGGTTAAGGGAGGGAAGGAGAATAATATAAACAGAAAAACCACATCCTGACAGCTGCCTTCATTTAGTCCTCTTTTCCCCCCAGACTTTTAAATCTTATGGTGGCTCCTAATTTGTCCCACATGAGTCTTCTCCCAGTGGGGCTGTTTTCCGTTTCCTTTTTGCTTTCATTTGATCCAAAGTAAACAGTTAACAAAGAATAAACCAATTCAGACAGCTGTCAATGGACCATCAGCTTTCAGGTGTCTCAAACAGGAAGAGGAGGGCATATTATTTTGAAGGTAAGAAGGGAAAATGGCACTGGAACCTGATGCCTATGTGGACCAGGAAAGCATATCCACGTCAAAACTACTGAAGACAATATGGTGACAGTATGTCCAGGAGATAAATTTTGGGATGCCTCTTAGTGTTTTTTAACATGTGTACAAACCTCTTAATGTAAAAGGCCTTTTAGATTAAAAATACATTGGGTGCATGATTTATGAGGAAAAATCACAACAGTTTACTATTAATTCATGAGATCACAACACACTTTCCAAGGAGACCCGTTGGAGGATACAAATGTTGCTAGTGCCAAGTTGGTAATGGTGTATTTGTTTGCTGATTTTTAATTTGTAGTTCCCTTAAAGTCTGAATGTATCTTTTATGTAAAGGAGTGTCTAGGATCAGGGTAGATAACCCAACTTTCTCTTAGAGATGTATAGAGCATGTTGGAACAGCTTTCTCCTGCCTGTCCACTTAGGTTATTTTCTTCTAAGTATAAATTACTTATCTTGCCTGTAAGACTCAACAAAGTAATTTCTCATGTCACTTGAAAACTTCTCTAGTCTGTGTTAAGGAAATATCTAAAGGATTCGTATGACATTTCCTCCAAAAACAAACAAACAAAAAACCTCACCCCCTAAAAAAAAAGAAAATTAAAAAAAAAAAAGAAAATGAAACCAAAAACAAACCAAAATTTGACTGCAGGTCAGTCTTGGCTCTGCCTTCCTATATTAGAGTAAAACCTATCCCACTAGCTATCTATAGTGGTGCAAAAACCTATCACTCTGTTACTGAAGCTCTGCTTCCACTGAAGTTTGGAGCTCCGTCTACACAGACACCATTCCTGTTATTACCTAGCTTTGGTGGCATATTGGAATATTTTTCCTCCTCATCTCTTTGGCAGTTTCTGTAAGAATGATTTTCAAGTAGATGATATATGGTATATTTTTGTAATGAAGCTCTTGGGACCTAGTGCAGTGTTATGCAGGTTCTCCCATTTCTCAGAGGAAGTGATACAGTGGAAGAAAGTGAGCTGTGTCTTAATTTTTACTTTCTTAAATTTCTATTATGTGGAAATAACTAATTGTGAAGTAATTCTGCACTGATAAATAATAATGCAATTTGCTTTGAACACCTAATTCTTTCTCAAGCAAACAGTCCTATTGTTTTCATCTGAACTTCAGGGGAAAGTGCAATCCAAGGGAGATTAAAGCTCCTAAAGGATGAAATAAACTCTAGTCCTTACAGTAGTGATGTAGAAAAGGAACATAGAGAGGCCTGGGGCTTGGAAGTGTTTGCCAGGAAGTTAGTTCTGCTGAAAATCAGGAGAGCAATGTATGGACCTTGAGATCTGCCAGCTCTTGTGAGAGCAAAAAGGCAGGTTAGAGGAAGCTTGGGGTCAGGACATCTCTGGGAAAACGTATGCACAGAGGGCTGAAAACAAACAGACAAGGCAATCTTAAATATACACTGAGTTTCAGAGAAAGCAAGCAGGAGAGCCTGTAGGTGGCATAAGGTGCCTCATGTGTGGTTTGGTTTTTTTGGTTTTTTTTTTTTTAGGAAATTGCACGGCTGTCCAGTGAAATGTCAGAGAAACACAAGGATCTGTGCCTATGATGACTGCTGCAGGGATGCTGCTAGTTGGAGGCTGAGCTTAGGGGCAAATACAGTTGTCTTCTGCGGTGAGGGCAGCCGAGGTATTGAACTGTAGTTCAGTATAGACAGCAGGTGTGTTATCTGTGTGCTGTGCACTGTTAACAGTTCCAATTTTTAATCTTATTCTGCTTTTAAAGAGGAATTTGTTTGTTTGCTTTTTCTATTTAGCTAACACATTTCATACTAGTTGCTGTAGCATGACATCTGGCTAGGTGAAAATACCCGAAATTTCTCTCTGCCCTCACAGTGTTTTGCAACTGTTTCAGTATTTGTTTTGTTCAAAGAAGTGGGATTTCAGTAAACTTCAACAACAAGTCAGGCACATGGTGAGATTCTTGGGACTGTTCAGTGCAGAGCCAGCAGTTTTCTCCAGTGATACTCGTGGGTCCCTTCCAGCTCAGGATATTCTGTGATTCTCTGATTTCTGTTGGACATTTATGTCTAAGTGGACAAGTTACCTTGTGAGTTCTATGCTGTTTTCCCTACTTATGCTAATGAGCTAAAGGAAGCATATCTGAGAGGGAGGGAGAACTGATGAGGGGACCGGGAAGGAGGAGCCCTTTGCTGGAGTTGGGAGCTGTAGCAATAGGAAGGCACACAAAATCAAATATGTTGTGCCCGAGCAAGGGAACAGCGCACGCACCACATGCACACACAATGTGTGTACACAAATGCGTATATTTATGCCCCTGTGAAGAGGTGGTTTATATTTATGCTACTATCACAGGGGTAGGTGTTGAAATAAGTATCAACAATGCACAGTTTATGAGATTTGTATCTCTGGCATCACTGTTTGCCCAACTGGGTACAGTATTGCATGCCTGTCTCCTTCAAAACATTCCTTTCATCTCCAGCTAATGCGGCTTAATGGGCCTGGATAAGGACTGAGTAAACAGAAGCAGAAGTTGCG
>VWZN01016179.1:26387-50233 GCA_013396955.1 Regulus satrapa | reverse complement strand
ATGTGTGCGTGTGTGTGTGTGTATGTGTGTGTGTATGTATTTAGCTTCACTGTTTTTAGTCTCCCCCTGCCAGCTTGGTGAAGTGGCAATTAGAAGAATGTTGCCTGGAATAGAGGAAGGGCCTTGAGTGGCTGTCATCTCTCACCTGTTTTTACATGCTTTTACTTTAGCTGAATCATTACTTTCTCTTGAGTTGCCTTAGAAGTGAATTCAGCACTGCTGGAATAAGATAAATACATCAACTCTATCTATGCATATTTACCAATTTCTGTGCTTAAGTGTGAGAAAAGAGAAGGGGTACAGATACTGCAGGCTGATTTTGGAGAAGATGAATGTGAGGAACTTAGTTGGGAATTAGATCTTTTGTCCTATTATTATATTCCCACCCCCACCCCCTGCTTTGAATTATCTTAACATATTTACAAATGAAACATAGTATGAGTTTCATTCTTGATGTGGCAGAGCTTAATAAGAGAATCGAGTATATTTGGGGTATTGCTGGGATCTTTGCTTTGGACCTCTTCTTTAGATTTTTATAAGATTATATTTATGCCCCTCATCTACTTCTCCCTATTCCCAGCCCTTTCTTCCAGCAGAAAAACAAGAATCCTTCTTTCCAAGTTCTTAGAAAGCCACCTCCTGCCTCGTACTCCATTTTGTACCCTGAGCTGTATGAGGGGACATAAAGACGTGTCTACTGCATTGTGTTATTTGTTTGAAGAATAGAGTAATACACATTCTTCAGGGATTTTCACAAAGTTGAAGTGAAGGTAACTGAAGCAGCTTGAAAGAAAAACAGTTTTCTGTTGTTTTTTTTTTCTGTGCAAGCTAAAGCTGAGGATGCAGCCAGACCACAGCAGTCATGTACGGTGAAAGAAACCACCACTGTTCAATGTTAGTCTTGTTTCTTGTCTATTCAGTGTCTTAAGCTGCAAGTAATAGATCTTGGTCTCCAGTATGGCGTGTGGCTGTTTCCCAGTGAATCCCTGGTCTACTTGGTTGTTTCTGCATTTATTAAATGACACAAATAACCCTTTGCAAAGAGTTGTTGCCTTTCCCATTCCTTATGAATATGAATTAATAATTTTTTGCTCTTAATTAGGTTCCGTCTACTGTTCCTGTCTTGAATTCTAAAGGTTATAGTTATTACCATATTCATAAAATCACCCAGCTGTGTAAGAGAACTCTAACAACAATTTTAAAGCCAAGTTCCTCTATTATGCCTTATTCAGTATACGTTTTGCCACCAGTGATGGGCAAGCTGATCATGTGGGCCAAGCCCTGCCAGTGCTTTTCTGTTGTATTACAGTAAGAAATACACCATCCTGCCAAGAGAAGTATGTCTGTATTTCAATAAAACTCATATGGACTATGGCTTCCAAGCACAAAATCCCCAAATATCCATAGCTTCTGGATGAAAGTCTTTTTAATATTCTGGCTTCTTCTAAATCTGCAGTGCTTAGACTCTTGTTGCTGGGTATTATAAATTGAATGCCTAAGAATATATAGCGGTATTTAGTTGAGAGTGAATTTGGCATGAACAGGCAGCCTTGGCCTTGTGTCTCAAGAAATCTGAAAAGAAAGCCTGAATAGACCAAGATGAATACTATGTGAGGATTGAGTGTTGATTTATATTCCTATGAAGGGAGAAGAGCACCAGGGATCTGATTTTATGTGCATGTTACTTCAGGTACAAGACCTGCAGCTGCAAGATAATAATATCACAGTCTTCGGCACAAGGTTAAATTTTTCTTCTCTCTCACCCTACTTGCACATACTCTTACCTTTCTCTGCTTTTCTCTCCTGTGTTCTCACTTAGTCTGTAGCAACTATCTGAAGGTAAGGCTTACTTTCATCTGCTTGCCAGTCATCAATTTATTCTGATCTAGGCTTACACCAGTTGTCTTTTAAATGATAGTATGTTTGTTAGAAGAAAGAAAATAAGAACATCTGTAGATTGCTTGCTGGATATAGTCCCTTTCTTTTTAGGATTACCTGTTTGTTCCACTGATACCTAGATATTATGGTCCCTGTCTGAAATTCTGTTTTAAAAAGCTGGTTGAATGTGTTGCATTGTGGGTGATTCCCCACATCATCCAGTGATGTTGTCTTTGTTTCTGCCCCAGATTCTCTTTCCCCTCAGAGTCTGCAGTCCTAATTTATAGGTTGATTGGAATGAATGTGCAGCATGATAGATGATTTTTGGCATGAGCATCAGGCAGTTCCTGCAAATCAGAGACTTGAGAGTTGCAGTCAAACAATTCTTCTCTGGTTGATGTTAATAGCTTATTTCCCCGGGCAACCTGCTTCACCCTTTCACTCAAAATTACTGCTTGTTCAGTGTTGTGTATTCACTTATCCCTGTGCCAGAGGTTACCAGCTTTGTACCTAGGTGCTAAAAGGTAATACGTGCCTCTTCTCCATTCACAAGTCAGTGCATTAGGCTGAGCTGCTGAGAAGAGCAAGTACACTGAAGATTCTGTATGAAGATGGCTGAGAGGTTGCTCAGTAATGAAGGGGCAGGCTGGCAGCTGGTATTCAGCTGTCCCAGCATGGTTTGCCAGAGACATCTGTCAGTGCCCTCAGTCCTTTGTTATCAACGTGGTAATTTTTTGCCTGCCTGCAGTGGTGAATTACAGTGCTCATCCCCTGTCTGAGTTCTTGTTTGGATCTATTTCAGAGGTTTTAGCTTCATGTTATTTGATAATGGCCAGGGAGCTCTGGAACAAAGTGGGTTAAATGCTTGTTAATTACTGTTAATACCCTTCTAGCAGTTGAAAATGATGTATACTTATTCCTCTCTACCTTACATCTCAGTTGGTTCCCTACCATGCTGCTTGCCATACTCTTGGCAGAGGCAGGCAGCAATATACTCATCACTTCTGTCTGTGACCTAAAACTGGTAAGAAGTGTATGTTTGTGGAGTGCAGACTGAGTTGATTTGTATACTTGACATGCCAGTCCATTCAAATACTGAGGTACTGGAGGAATAATCTTAGCTATGTTGCCACTTAATTAACTCTTGATGTAACTGAGAAAGTCTGCACAACTGTGTAATTTGCATGCTGACATCTGTTTCAGAAAGTAGCAATTTATTATGTGAGATAAAAATGAGACCACATTTAATTTCAGCTTTGGTAATAGGATTTTTTTTTTTTACTACGTTGCCAATGGTAGAGGAGCCATGAGGCATCTCCTCAGTAGGTTTGTTTGAGTAACATAAATTTTACCCACTTGCAAAAAGAGCCCTGGGACATGGTTATTTGACACTAAGCAATATATTTTGTTTATCTAACAGGCCTCAGTGGACAGAGTATATTTGGTTCCCATTTACAGATTAGTCAAAAGTATCTGTTGCAGATGTTTTGCCAAGTTGCTGAATTCTTCCCTGTCTCCATTGTCTTTTGCTGTCTTTAATGACCTCTTGGAATTTTGATAATTTTAGGCAACATCTCTTTGGGGGGCACAGAGTAAGTAGAAAGTGCCTCCACCTGGCTACATTGTCTTAGTAGCAGTTATGCTCAGGATTTGGGCTTTGCTGCATGTCTTCTTCCATCTTTAGTTTGTGGTTAATATTCTTGAATTAGATGAGGATCTGCTCTGGATTTACGCATTTTACTGAACCGAGCAAGTCTGCCTGGACAGAAGTACATGTGTATGTAGACAACTGATGGGTTTGTTTATATTCTTGAATTCAAGATGCTGCTCTAGTAACTACAGTTTTTTTGAGTTTTTTGTTTTTGATTTTTTTTTTTTTTGACAGAAATATCAGCTCCATAGCTTAGAAGGGTGAAAAGCTGTTGAACTAATAAAGGGAATAGTTTGGGGTTTTTTAAATTTTAGGTACCTCTTATTTTTAATTGAAAATTACAGCAATTTAAGTCTGATTTGAAATATAGAATACAAGAAGGCATAAATTAATGCTCTCTTGTGTGACTAATGTCTTCCCTTTTTTTGTGTAAGATGAATGAATGGGAAGAAAACCAGTAACACTTTTTTTTTTCTGACTTAAGTCATAGGTCTAGATAACTGGTAATTAGCAGCTGGAAAAGACAAATATAATTTTTGGCCTAGTTACTGGAGAAGGTGTGATGGGGATGGCCCCCAGCAAAAGTGACTGGTGGCATTTGGAATTAAGTCCTGCTTTTAGGGGGATTAGTAGCAGCTGCTGAAACAATGAATAAACAAGGACTTAAAGCTAGGTCATTTTAGAATGTTTTAAATGATAATGAGGAAATAATAGCAAAGGATTTACTTCCTTGCTCAACAAATGCAAGAAGTGCCCCTCCTTTGTTCCACTAGAGTTTACTGGAGCTCTTGTGAAGCACAAAGGTGTCATCTACACCCTAGGAGGAGAAGTGTGTTTTTGTTGCACTGAAGTATGCTTGCATAAAACTCACCATGGAGCAGATAATCTTGAGAGCTATCACATGGCACAAGCAGGACAACCAGGGAATCAGGCCCAACCAGAACAGGTTTATGAAAGGCAGATGCTGCTTGGCCAACCTGGTTTTCTTCTGTGACAGCGTGACCAGCTTGGTGGATGAAGGAAGAGCTGTGGTCTTGTTTGTCTGCACTTCAGTAAAACTCCTGGCACCATTTTTTACAGCATTCTTCTGAAGAAACTGACTGCTTGTGAATTGGACAGGTTGAGTGTTCACTGAGTGAAAGACTGGCCTGGCTGTCCAAGCCCAGAGAGTGGTGGTGAATGGAGTTACATCCAGCTGCTGGCTGGTCACCACGGGGGCTCCCAGTGTTGGGGCCAACCCTGTATTATGTTTTTTATCACAATCTGGATGAGGGGATCAAGTGCACTGTCATCTGCTGGAGGGCAGGACAGCTCTGCAGAAGGACGTGGACAGCTTGGACCCATGGCCCGAGACCAAAGGTCTGAGTTTCAACAAGGCCAGGTGTCCTTGGGTCCCTGCAGTGCTTCAGGCTGGGGCAGTNGCAGGAGCAGGGCAGGGCCCGTCCCCCTGTGCTGGCACTGCTGAGGCCACACCTCGAATCCTGTGCCCAGCTCTGGGCCCCTCCATTCAGGAGCAGCACTGAGGGGCTGGAGCGTGCCCAGAGAAGGGGAAAAAGCTGGGAAAGGGTCTGGAGAACAATTCTAAAAAAGAGTAGCTGAGGGAGCTGGGGGTTGTTTAGCCTGGCTAAGGGAGGCTCAGGGGGGACCTTATTGCTGTTAACAGCCCCCTTGAAGGAGGTTGTAGTAAGGAGGGGGCCAGACTGTTCTCCCAAGTAAGAAGTGACAGGATGAGAATAAATTACCTCAAATCGAACCAAAGGCAGTTTGGACTAGATATGAGGGATAATTTCTTCACTGAAGGGCTTGGCTAGGTGTTTGAACAGGCTGCCCAGAGATGTGGTGGAATCGTTGTCCTTAAAAGAGTCAAGAAATCCTGTGGATGTGGCGCTTGGGAATATTGTATGGTGTTGAATATGGTGGTAATGGATTAATGGCTAGATTTGATCTTAGAGGTCTTTTCCAATGTTAATGATTCTATAATCCTTCTTCTCTGCCATGAAATAAGCTAGCAGGTTTAGGTAGTGTCATCTTCAGGCCTGATGTGAGGCTGCAGGTGTTACTTATCATAGGAGAAAATAAAATGTTTTCCTTTTCTCTCCCAAACAAAAGGGAGTTCTGAGGCAGAGACAGACAATGAAACACTGCCTGTGCCATAAAAGCCAGAGTGCTGTATGCATTAGTGCTTCACAAGAGTGATCAGTGAAATTACTAGATGTAATTGATGTTTGTGCAAAACAGGGAGCATTTGGTTTTCTTCCTTCTTGTGGTTAATGTTCAGTGTGATAATACAAATGAGTCCTCCACACTGCTCCCTACTCTGCTATGTCACATGTACTTTTTATCTTTTCCCTTTGTCTTGTGGGTACTAGCAGTTGGTAAATGGCTTTTATGGAGGATAATATATTTAGAAAGCAATTTCCATTTGAGATTTTTACTGCTACCTCTCCCTTTCTGTGACCTAGGGAGTGGAAGGCTGATATAATACAGTTATCTTTCCAAGCTGACTCACTTTAAAGCATGCGCTTGTAATATAAGGTTTTTAATAATCTCTCCTGCCACAGAGCAGAAACTGGTCTCTGAATGAGGACAACCAGATGAAACTTGCTTCCGTGTTAACATGGCTTGGGCAGAATCAGCCAATTTCAAGGTGGATTAGTGTCAGTGCAGTGAAAACAGGATAAGGAAAGTATGAATATAGGGAGAACTTGAGTGTCACTTGTGGAAAAAAAAGAAAAATCTGCATGGGATTATTTCCCTCCCTCCCTCTCCCCAGTTCCAAAATCTTGTCCTGTCTCATGAGCCTTTTGTGCTTTTAGGGTAGGGCAGCACAACAGGACAAAAGTGAAGGGAGAGCTGGCCTCCTGTTCAGTCGAGCAGAGCACAACTCTGGCTGTTGTCTCTCCATTTCTGCAAGACTGCAAGTCCAAATCAACAGTTTTCTGTTCCTGGTGCTCCTCCCGGGTGCTGCTCTCTTTGCTGTCCTGTTCAAGCGTGGTTCGTTGATGATCAGGCTGAGGACATATGTGAGGGTATATTTTAAAGAGAAGAAGCCTTACATAGTAACACATTTTGAGAGATTTGCATTATCAGAGTTTTTAAGCTTAGGATACCAGTTCTTTGGCAGAGATCTTTTTGTTCAGAGTCTGTCTCGTAACCTTTCTGTGACAGTGGTTTGGGCTGCAAGTGCATCTTATTTGTTCTTAGGAGAGGTCCTAAGAGCTGGGACTCAGCTTGCAGCAGTGAGTTTGATAAAAAATTGTATGTATTGAAAATCTACCCTTGAGAACCTGACTGACCAGCCTGGGGCTCATGTCATCTCTAACTTTTGGTGTTTTTGCACCTCTATGATGGTAGTCCAGAACCTGATGTGTGTTTGAATGGTTTCCTGTTGCAAGTTTGGTGTGTGAAGCTGGTTAACAATTTCTATTCTGTTAATTATACAGTCTATCTGAATATTCTCCTCCTCCAAATAATCTTTATCCATGAAAACAGTAAAAAGTACAATTTGTCTTGGAAATCTTATTTCATGGCATTTGCAAACAGCTTACTTATTCTTAATATTCTCTCAGGCATGAATTTTTTTAAATGGCCTTCTAAAATTATCTTAGAATGAAGTTTATAAAAAATTGAGAGCTTGCACATTTAAAATGATGAAGGAAAATAAACCCACAGAAATTTCCTTGCGATTTCCATGTTGGGAGTGATAGCTGGGGTTCTGCCTTAGGAACAAAAGATTAGCAAGAGGCAAAGCTTTTTGTAGGATTTCTGAAGTAATGATGTGTTTGTGCCAACTTGCAGCAGTTCATTGAAAAGCATAGAATATATTACTGGATCAGCTTGCTCCTTAACTGTGCAATTCAGGATAGGCATAAATGTGTTTCATATTAAGTGGGGTCATACGTTGATTTATTACCTGATTGATGTCATCCTTCCTATTGAAAGTGGTGTGTTTCCAGACTCCATTTCCTAGTAATGGTTAGTACATAAGTTCTCCAGGGCTATACTGTGGAGGGAGTTTCTCTAGGGATGAAACACTTCTGGAAGAAGGCTTCTCTTTGCTGAGAAGCTGCATGTTGATTGGCAGTGTTTTCTAAGCAGGTTCAGCCAGCAGCCTTCACATAATTCACAGAGATTTCTGTGAAAGATCAGCCCTTTTTAAGAGTGGCTTTTATTCTCCCCAGTTTACATTTTGACCCTTTTTGCAAATGTAAATTATCCCAAGAAATTTCTTTCACTTCTCTTGTCCTATAAAAATGGATGCAGATTAAGAAAGAGGGTATTTCAACTGTAGTATTTTGGACCAGCTTCTAACTTTACTAACCCTATTTTATTTTAATCTTCTGGCACACAGTGTAGATCTTGGCAAACTGAAAAGCTGTGGTTCAGCTGTTGTTTCCATTTTATTTTCAAAAGATGTGAATATGTTTACTCAAATAATCAAGAGCTGTGAAAAGAACATGATAAACACTTTCTGCATCATCTTTTCTCCACCAAATTATTTCAGGGTTATATTTAATACAAAATAATTACTCTGCATTTCAGGAAGTACCTAACTACTTGCTTATAGTAAGGTAAATATAACTTGGGGACTCCACTAATTCTTTGGAACCATAAAAGGAATATTTACTGTCAGTTCCTTAAACTGTCCTAAAAGCCAGAATTCCCTTTGTCTGTTTTCTAAAATTATTGGATGTGTGTTTATGAGCTTTGTTTTGTTTTGTTTCTCTCATTCTTTTTTAATACAGCAAACATGGCTGTAATGTAATTCTCTGTTTGTAATATGGAAGCAAAGAAGCAATGATTTTACTGAAGTTACTTTTTCCAGAGCAGAATCTCTCAAGCAGTTAAGCTTGCTGTTGTTTTAGAATTGAGTGCATGCACCATAAGCAATAAAATTTCCAATTCAATGGGAAACATTGTCTTTGAACTGAGCTGGGGAACAAGTTTTCTAATTTAAGTCCTGAGCATGACTGTTGGTAAAGGTAGAAAAACATTGTGCTGGAAGGGTTATTTTCAAATTGCTTGATATCACTGAGGTCTTTGAAAGGAGCTCAGAAGAGCCTAGTTCTGTTCTAGCTATTCTAGTGTTATGCAAAATCGGTAACAACAGCTTGCTCTCTTCTGTTGCTAATTTTGGTCTGTACTTATGCACCTGGCGTTACTGCAATTGCTTTGCAAGTTTTATAAACTTGCAAGGCAGGAGTCATTAAGCATCTGTTTGTAACTATGGAAGAAATGCTTTTGATTGTTTCACAGAGAATCAATTTTTTAATTCTGTTTTGTTTTTAGTTTGGGTGTGCACAGATTAGCTTGAGCAGCAGTATTGGCCCTGTTTTTCACTGAATCTGATCTTTAATTCCAGTAATAACAATATTGAAGGCTTGTAAGAAAGTTCAGAAAAATGTTGCAAATAGAAATCTATGTTCTTTCTTGGTGTGCTAGCCTGGTTTTTGGCATTTGGAAACTTACATTAAGAAAAAAGGAAATACTTGAGGTGGAAATTCAGTTAAAATGTTGGTTAAAAAAAAGATTTGGAAGCATTTTAGCTTTGATTTTTTTACATACGTTGAGTTTCTTCTCAAGGTATGAGTTTTTTCACTTTGCTAAACACTAGTATTTTACAATATTATTCTTATAGTTGTAAGGAGTTAAAGCAACAGGAGGAGAAACCTCTAGGGCTCTTGTGGGATGTGTGACTAGTCTTACTATGTGCTTTGCTGTGTATATGCAAAGTCTTTAGTAAATTAATTCACACATCTTGTTTTCTTTAGGAGTGGGGATATGTTTACCTCACCAAAGTGTTTTGAACACAGAAATACTGCTACACTGTATGAATAAACCTTCCATCTTAAAGCAAATCAATAGACAGATACTGATATTTTGATGACAATGGATTTTTTGTAGCTAAAGATCTTTACACTATTCTAAATGTAGAGAAGAAATAAGTAGTAGAAGCAGATTAAATATTGAAAAAAAAAATGAATGCATTTGTTTAATTTTCAAATTAAAACAGCTGGGTAATAGAACTTCAGTATAAAGTTGACATGGAGATGAATTCACTTAAAAGGTGTTTATATGGATAAATTTTTATTTTTGTTTTTTTATAATCTTTGACCTTCTACAGTAGACATTGCTTCAGCTGCTCTGTGTGTCAAAAACTTTTGAGTGTGTTAAATACTTTCTTGAGGCTTCTGAAATGTGATTTTATCATCTTTATGATGACAGGAACTTACATACTGCTGAATGCCTTGCCAGAGCATGTAAGATGTTTATGTTCCATCTAGTCAATGATATGTTTTTAATGCCTCTCTGAGCATTTAAAAGCTAAAGATTTACTAAGAAAGAACATTATTTTCTCACAAGTTACAATTGCTCTAAGCAGAAAAGAGTGAAAAAAATCATCATATAAAATTACTGAACAAAGCAGCAACAGGGTTATAGTTTAATACGGTCTTACATGTGAAGCCAGAGACCAGAAGCCATGCCTCCTAAAACAGATAGGTAGAGTGCAGCTGGTGCTTCTTTAGCCTCCTGGGGTTTGCTGTTGCTCCGTTTCAATTTCCCCTCATCCTTAGTTCCCAGTTTTAGTCTGGTGAGGATTTGAAGGACTTTTGCAGCTCACTGCAGGGATCTTTCAAAGATATGCAGGGAAGCAGCTGAGCCATTTGAGCACAGAGAAAGCTTGAAAATGAGCTTACCTTGAACAAAACATTTTGCTTTGGTTAACACTGAAGGTAGAAGGGCTGCCTGCTACTTTCTTCCAGACAGCTCCCTCATTGAAGTGGGAACCTTAACTTCCCATCGGATTAGCTGGCTACTAAGCACTCTGCTCCAGTGCAGGCTTGTACAAAATTAATTTATTTGCCTCTTCCAAGTTTGAGGATTGTCTTTTAACTAACTTAAGTTTTACAAAACATTTAATACAGATGTCTGCTAAGCAGGATTGAGTAACGCTGTCCATTTTTTCCCCTTTAAAAACAGAATGTTTGTATATACAGCGAGAAAAGTGCTTCTCTAATCAGAGGCCTATCTACAATCTGCACTTAAAAGATGGCATCCCCACCCTCTGCACCAGCCAAATCCCAAATAAAAGGCATAGCCATCAAGTTTGAAATTAGGCCCTTGGGTTGTTTTAAATTCCAGCGTGCTGAGATTTTTCTCAGCTTTTGGATGATAAACAAGATCTGTGATTTCCATCAATTATATAATTTAACGTTTGGCAAGGTATATGGCTTTGTTCAGAAAGGAAGGATGAGTTCTATGATTGAAGCTGCTGAGAGACACCTTTAAACATTTAAACAACTAATGTCTCCTTTCATGTATCTACTAATGCAGCTTCTTTATGGTACTCAGCTATTTAAAATAAAATTGTCTTTGCCTTTCTAAAATGTGTCAAAACACTGTGCTCAGATTTCTTTTAAGCGCGAGAGGCTGAGCTGATATCACTTTATATTTTGTAAAGATATTCTTTCTTATTCTGTGTTGGACAAGTGTATTTGGATGCAGTTCATCTGGAATGTTAGGTGCATAGTAGAAAAGTCCCACTCTTGTGAAGAGCTGCTCTAATTTCCAAGTGCTAATAAGCAAAGTGCAGCTCTGGTCTGTCAACAATATCTCTTGAGGTTTTAATAGATAGGAGTCACTATCCTTGAGACAAAGACAGATGTGCTTCCCCTCCTCCTTACTGAAAACACTGCTGGTAAACAGAGTCCATGTAAAAATACACAGATCCTTTGCCAAATTCCAGACGGATACTTACTGTTCATGTGTTTGTGATTCATTTGTTCAAGAAAACAATAATCAAATATGAATGACAGCTTCAGATGAACTTTGAAAGAGGCACAAAACAAGAATGCTGTTTACTGCTTTGGAAGTGAGGATCTTGGCTTAGGTTTTGTAATGTGAAAAGAAGTGCTGGCAATGAAAGGTAAAAACCTGTTTGGTTGGCCTGTGGTCTTTTTGATCTGTGGACACAATTTAGCATACCATCTGGGGAAAATGTCATCTACTGGCATAGAGAAGAAGTAGATAAACCAAGAGCAGTATCCAAATACACTTTCTGTTTTTCTGTTGCTCTTGTAGCTGTTCAGTCTCATTTTGATTTAAAGGACAAGAATTCTACATCTGCAAGGTACGCTGCGCAGCTATCTCAGCCACTGAATACAAAATTGCAGGGATGTATTTAATGATATTCCTAGTACATTGTTACCAGGAAAAAAACCCAACAGAAATTTGGTTTAGATTTAGGTCCTTGTAAACTGGCTTTTATTAAAAGGAGCACCACAAACAATGAAAAGAAGTTTGCTACTTTTAATATTACTTATTTTTAGTTAGTCGTTACTGATAATGTGTGCACTGCTGTCTAGATCTCATAATAATTGTGTTTGCATCATGCATGACAGACTGCACTACTAGTCACATTGGTAAACTGAGTTATTTGGTTTGTTTGTTAGACTACACTAGCAGGGTTCTTGGTAGACCTTCAGTTTGTAGTTTGGGTTGGTTTTTTTTGGTTGTTGCATTTTTGGGATTTATTTGTTTTTTCTCCTTTGTTTTGTTTTGTTTTGGGTTTTGTTCTGTTTTATTTTTACAAACCGATCTACAGCTTTTCCTCTCAAGATAGAACAAACCTTCTGATTTAGTCCTAAAAGAGACTAGCTTTCTGCAACTGGAAAAGCAAAATATATGTAAGGAATTTCCAGCTGTCCCACTCATCTCTAGAATCTAGTACTCCTTTAGTAGTAGTCAAATACCACATCTTTCCTTCCTGTAAAATTCCTAGCAGACATACAGTAATTCAGACTTCTTGTCTTTGGGTTTTGCAGTTCTCTGCTGAGTATACCTGGAAATTATAAAATAAACAGAAATTAATCACAAAACTGGGTGAAAATACAGTACAATGTGACTAAAGAAAAAACAAACCTGTATGTATATAGATAACTGAGGGCTATGCAAGAAGGAAAAGGGGAAGAACTTAAAGTAAGCACATGATTTTTAGAGAGGGAGCCAAGGCTTCAAAAGAATCTAAAGAAATTTGTCTTTTCCAAGGACATTTAGAAATATTGGGCAGTTTGTTACTGAACATACATACTGAAATGCATGTTTCAGTATGTCACTGAAAGCAGAAAAAGAAGCTACCAACATAAGTTGAACATTCAAAGGCAGTTAGATCTTTGTGGCTTTCTTCCATCCTCTGCTGTGCTGAATTAACCTTCTTCTAAATTTTCCTTGTTTGTTGACTGAATATAATTACTGAGAATTTGAGAAATGCCAAAATTTCATGATATGTTTTTAGCTAAAGCTTATCAAGCTGAAGGGATTGCTTTCCAGTTGCTTTTCAAAAGCAACAAAAAGAGTATTTGGATGTTCTTGCAGAAGGTTCCACTGCCTACAGCTGCAGGTACAGGTAATGAGTTTTTAGAATGAATGATCAAGCTTTGGTTCCCATAATTTGAGTTGAAAAAAAGCACTACCAGTAAAGGTGTACAAACCTGCCCGGGCTTACCAGGGTGATGCGAGGCTGCTTTGAGGAAGCAGAGGAGGTGCCATGAGGGCAGTGACAGTAGCAGTGTGGCTGTTGTCTGAAGCAGCAGCATGGGCAAAGATCAAGTTTGTTTCTGAATCCTCATGAAACTGATTTTCTCCTGTTACTTGGTGCTGATCAGCTCTCTGCTTGAGAGAATGTGGGGAAAAGTCTTTGGGAGGATTAACTGTCCCCTCCTGCTACAGTGTAGCCCAAGGTGACCCAAGTGTGGGACTGAAAAGAAATATTATTTAGCAGTCTGTCAAGCCCCTCATTTATCTAATCTGATTATCACAGAAGGTTTCAGAACTGGTGCAAAGTGGTAAAATAACTTGGCTAAAATACCCTTGTTGTCTTTTATAAGAGAACACTTTGTGGCAGATATTTTTACAACCCAGAGTCCTAATATTAATTCTAGTATTTGACCATTCCTCAAAATATTTTACAAACAAAACTGTATCATTTACTCCTTCCAAAGGAAGTCTATAAAGCGATTACTGAGTAAATTATCCTTTTTTTTTTCCCCAGACCACTGAGGAAAATCTGGTACTATGACGTCATTTTCTTAGCTCACTTCCTTAAATAACATTCTAAAGTTATATGATTGCTGAACTTTTCTAGTCTGTGAATCTGAATGACACAATTGTAATGTGGAAAGTACTATAAATTTGTCTTTACCAATCTAAATGTTTGGAAATGAAAGATGATCACATATAAAATGACTTACTAATGGTGGGAGGCAAGAGGGGGTTAGTTAAGGAAACAATGTCTTGGTAATAGCTGCTCTGTTTCTCCACATTTTGGACTGAGCCAAAATGTTGATCACTTTAAAATCTGGTTTGTGTAGAGCACTTGTTAAGCTTAGATTTGGGGATGATCCTTTAATGGCTGAGGTTTGGTGTGTGTTCAGCGCTTGAATTTACTGTGAGTCTTCAGAGACCAGGTCAATTTATAAGGCACAAAGATGCGAGGTCTTGAAGGCATGTGCTGGAGGGGGTGGTGGCCTTTGGGGAATATTTCTTGCAGGGGAAGGGTTACTATGGTGATGCCAGTAAAGCAAAAAATGAGGTAATACTTTTTGATGGTTGAAGGGAGAAGTGAGTAACTCTCACAGATGACTTTTTTGATACTTGGGCACTGAAGAATATGGTTTTTGTTTTTTTTTTTTAATGTTTAGCCTGATTGATCGGTTACAAATTTCTGTCTGCGAAAGTTGCATTTCACACAATATATTTTCACCTTATGGACCACTTTGATTAATCATCCATGTCTTCCCCTGGATGAAAGGCAATGAAAGGCAAGAGTTTCCCTCTTTGCTGTATTTCAGGGATTAATGGAAAATAGTGTCATGCTTTGTCAAGGGATGATTTTTCATATTAACATTTGCAAAGCAGAGACAATGCCCAGTGCTGTGGCTCTTTACCATATTAAACAGGAATGTCCTTCAAAGTCTTTGTCAATGGTGGTATAAATCAAAGTGAAAAAAATGGTGCATACTAAATTTAACAAAACTTCATTTTTTAATACGTAAGTAGACTTAACTTTTTCCCTGTTTTAAGTCCATCAAGATCAAACTCAAGCAGGCGTTTGCATCCACAATTGAAAATTGACAACCTTTTCCTTTAAGTTAATGGTAATCCAAACTCTCCCCCACTGCTTTTGTAAATATATCTTTTAAAACCTAGCATTAAATTTAGGTTTGCCATAAGTATTTTTTTTTCCCAAACTTTTTTGTTCTTTTTCTTCTTCACTACTTTCAGACTCAAAGCCTTCTTTTAATAGACATTAGTTAAGGCCTGGAATTGAGTAGACATTTGTGAAGGAGACTTGAAATTTGGAACAGAATTGTCCTTTATAGTTTTTCCATGGAGGAAAAAAATCTTTTTATGAGAATAAAGACTTTAGCCTAATCTCTTGCCATCTGGAAAATGTAGAAGCCAGAGGTTGTTGGCACCAGGTCACATCCCTTATGTAAACTGTCAAATTCTTTTCATATTAATGGGATATCAAGTTAAACCCATGAGGTTTGTCATTGGCCAGACTAATTTATTGATTTTTTAAAAAACTGTTTCTTTTCTTAATTTTGTTTCTGCCTTATTAGTACTTGATAGCGTTGACTGGTTTGTGGTAAACATTGATCATCTCAATTTAGTGCAGCATTTCTTAGTCTTTCTACATTCCTCTGTTCTGTAGTAGGGGATGATGCCTTTTAGAACCCTTAATGTGAAATCTCCATGAAGGGGAGAATTTTCTCAAGTGACTTTTGCAGCTAATTAGTTTGAAATGAAGCTGGAGACAACTGTTAGGTGCAGTGAAATGGCCTGACACATGCCACCATATATAATTCTAGGCTTCAAATTTCTGGATGCGTACCAGGATCCAGTGTGTGGATGACTCCTCTGCAGCCTTAAGCACAATCAATCAAATTAAAGTTTCCTTTTTCCCCCTCATCAGAAGGATTTATTATGGTGTTTGCTGTTGCTTTTTGTTTGTTTGTTTTATGAGGAGGCAGACTGGGGGAAGTAGGTTTGCCATCATATCACACTCCCCTTCTTGGTGCTCACAATATTCACATAAAAGTGATAGCTTGACTCTGCTCATTACTACAGGAAAACACACAGTGTGGGGATTGGACAGAAACAAATAATGTTTATAATCTTTAATTTTTAGTCCCGGAAGGTAACTGCCTCAAAAACAGTCCTTAAGCTCTTAGCTATATTGACGGCTTTATTCAGAGAAGGTACACTTGCCAACAGCTTCTGCTACCAAAGTTGATATGTATTGATTTCTGTTTTTTTCAGAATTTTCTCACAGTTTTCTCCCATCCTCAAAAAAAAAAAAAAAAAAAAAAAAAAAAAAAAAANAAAAAAAAGAAAAACTATGAGCTCTGTTTTAAAACTTTTGATAGCCTAGAACATTTCAGCAGTGAAACCCTTATTATTACAGAAAGCAGACTTTAATGCTGTATGCTGAGAATAATGGCCAAATAGAAGGAAACCATAATGTTTTATTGCCAGGAGCTTTGCATCCAGAATATTGTGCCAGAAGGTAAGTGTATGCAAGAGAACAGCATAGTTGCTTTCGCTACTACTTTTTTCTTTCCTTTCCCACTCCCTACATGATTAATACCTTATCTAAAGCAGAACAATAAACCAAGGGCAGGCAAACTAATGGATGTGATTTCTTGTTTGCTTTAGTCATTATGACTCCACTCACTTGCAGATTCCACTTTCCCTTTGAGATGTTTTCTGTGGGGGAGAGCAGTCATAGGGTAAAGGTTCCCAGAGCAGCCAGCACCTCCTTTCCCTGGGACATGTTCTCCAACAGGGGATAGGCTCTCCCCCTGCCCCTGCTACGTGGTATGGCACATATGAAGTAATGTAGTTCAGAGGAGGGAAACTTCCAGGGCTGGCAGTGGCAGCTCTCAGAGTAAGCTTGCCTGGTGCTTGTTTCCAGTGCCAGCATTGTTGTCGGAGTGGGCAGAGCCAAGAGGAATAGACTGGTAGATTTAGTTAAGTAAGCGTTTCCAGTTGACAATGGTGGGAATGAGCTTGAGGACAAGCTCACTGCCTGTGTTACATAGGATTTTCTGTCAAAACCCTGAGGTAGTACAGAGGCATTGATAAAAGGGGCCCCATTCTGGTGCTGCAAAGTACCTTTGTCCAACTCCAGTCACAAAACAGTGCGAAAAGGGAGGATTGAAATAAGTGTGAAGGTGGAATGATGAATAGGAGTATGATGGAAGGGACCTAAGATAGAAAACTCTTATATTCAGAGTATTTTGTATTGCAAAACTCCAAATAATGTGCTCTAAAGTTGTCTAGCAGGATGTAAAATCATTTCATGACTGTGCCTCCTATAGATTTGCCTACATAATTTCAGCATTTGCTCATAAGTTTCAGTTAAGGAAATGTATTTCTCTTAGTGCTGTGGCTCTGCTCTCCTGTGGGACTGCAGTCACTTGCTGCTGGCAGCTTGAGTTGCACTGATTTGCACTGACAGGAAGCTGGGGCTGAAAGAGTATTGCAGCTTAAAGTCTGTTATTTTACTGAGCCATTTTCTTTGCTTCTATCTCTTGGTAAGATCTTGTACAGTTGATCAGGTTACAGCTGATCAGGTAAGGATTTCTTAGCAAGGCAGAGTGCCAGTCAACACTGGAAGACAGCAGGAGGTGCCCTGGGCAATTAGAGACAGATGTGGGAAGGGTGCCGGATCAGCAGAGAGAGGAGTTCGCACAATCCACTTGAATTTCTCTCCTTTTACTTAATTAGTCTACACCGAAGCAGTTCTAGATTTTTTTCTCCATATTTCTGATCCCTTTTGCCTCTACTCCTCCCCAACCCAAACCCCAACTCTAGCACTACCTCTGCTCCTTGCCCGCCCCAAAGACACTCTGTACTCCTGACTGAAGCTGGGGAATTGTGCTTTATTTGTAATATTTACTACCCTATGTCTGTTCAAAATGCATTTCCTTCGCTAGGTTTTCTGTGGCACTGCTCTCACAGAGATTTTGCTGGGCTGTGGGGAAATTGCTGTGTATGAGTAATAAATATCATCTTTAGAGAACAACCATTACTTTTCAGACAGTAATACTCCCAAGTTATGTTATGTAGTTGCTAAAATATGTCAAGCCTTTCATTTCTTGGGAGTAAAGGAAGCTTGTACCTGTGTTGTGTATTCCTCCTCACACAAGGGTGTATGTGCACTCCTTTGTCATTATGAGAATTATTGACAGCCCTTGCATTTGAAACATGCCAGAAGTTCCAGCATGAGAATCCCACTCTTATCTTTTTTTTGTAGTGTGGAGGGGAATGTGGATTATCAATTTTGGTATGATTTTACTCAGAAGGCAAAGTACTGACATACATTTGTTTGCTGTTACATTTTAATTGTCAGTTTCTAAGGTGGGTGGCATAATTTAGGATCATCCCTCGAAAACATTAATAACAATAAAGCCATTAAATAAATAATAAAAATACTAGAAAAGAGAAGGAAATATAAGAGAAAAATAATAGAATGAAATAAGATAAAATAAAAACAAAATAAAATAGAATTCTCTTTAATTTGCTTTGGATGTGTTATGCTGTACTCAGACAACAAGCCACCTGCACAGTGAAGAGTTCACTGATGGTGCACTTCAAGCTTGTAACCACAGTGTGTTCCTTTATCTCTGACTGCCTTGGCTTGAGTGACTGACCCTGTGGGTTCTACACGCATGTCGGATTATTTGTATCCCTCATGCTGGAGCGCTTCCCGTTCTGACTGAGACAAACCAGAGGAACAGCAGGTTGCACAACTTTTGAGGAAGCTTTTTGCAGAGACCACTCTAACTGGGAGTGATCCCCAGTAACAGCTGTTACCAGTTCTACCCTTAGTCATTCACTTTCACTTACAAATCTAATCAAAAAAGTTAATGTTAGCAAAATGTACATTCTACTGAAGCAATTGAAATTACATGCTTCAGACAATTAACTACTCTTGCAGAGGGTTTTTTTTTTTGTAAATTTTTATGTATATAATTGAAAATTTATTCTGCTTTAATTGTTTTTTCTCAGAAACAGTTGTGTGACTACTCTTCAATTTAGGTTAGGTTCACACCTATTGCATTTTAATGTGCTCACAATTAATGAAAATGTGCATACTGTGTGTAAACTCACCTGTTAAAATTCCCTAATACACAAGGCCTTATTGTTCACAAATTAATGTCATGAATCCATTTGGATGTCAACCAGGAACTTGTTGTAATTGCTTACACATAAGTAAAGTCTTTCCTTGTGTTTTAATTAGCTGATGCAAGGGATTAATATGATTACATGGAAGGCAGCACAGTTTCTCTCTCAATAAATCAGGCAGCGTGGGTGCCAAATCAGCCCTCAATCTCATTTGGGCAGAGTGCTTTGATAAAGGCACTGATCAGACAACTAAGGCTTCCTGTGGCAGCAGCAGTGTAGATCATTCAGGTTTGCTGATACTGTTGATGTGCAATGCGGGATATTAATCAGGACTAATTATATGCATTGGCTATGAAACAAATTCAAGGCCACTGCAGGGCATGCTTCTGTATGTAATTGCTGACTTTAAGGTACTGGGTTAATTGATAGAAATTAAGAGTACCTTCCATTTACTGATACTGCATTTTGAAACACACCAATTCCTTCTTTGCTATTTGGTTCATTTAAACACATGCCAGTGTATGGTTAGTAGACATCCATTACTCTGCCTATTTTTAGCTTTCCAGGTTTGTACCTTTCAATTTTCTCTTAAACCTTTCCAGAGAGGCAGCAAAGAATTAAATACTTCTAATAATGATAGTCAGCATGGTTTGAGACTGCTGTGTGCAGTGCCCTTTAGCTTATGTTAGGCATTCAGAAGAACTGAAAGATGCTGCTTTACGAATAACAGTGAGGGCTTCTTCTTTTGGTGTAGGTTAGAATGTTTACCCTGTGCATTTGATAATGTACTCCAGGTGTTTTGACAGGCCAGCAAATCTATATGTATAGGAGGTGTAATCTCAGTCCAGTGCACTCTCATATCTATGTATCTATGTATGAATTTGAGTCAGTGCTGTCTTTCTGATGTATGGTGAGCTAGCTTATTTGGGAGGGCTGAGAGGTGATCTTCAGCACTTGTCTGTACAGAAGGTAAACTGGAGTAAAGAAAGTTCATGTATTCTTTGACAGAGATGAATTGCAAATGCTTGTGAGTTCTTACTATCTTAGTCCATCAAAAGTAAGCCCTGAGATTGATTACAGATGTGCATAGGACTGTCATTGAGAGTTTTAGCTAGAATAATACACCAAGAGAAGAGGATTCAAAAAATATTTCTCTTGCTATTTTACTATGCTCTTCTACAACTGTAAGTGGAAATGGAAGAGTGAGATCTGAATATTTGGGTTAAACCTACTTTTATTCAGGTTTCCAATCCCTGCCTTCTTAGTGTGTAGTGTTTGCTAGATGAACCAAACAAAATCTATTAATCAGGTCTTGTTCTTTTAATGTGTTTTGATGTCATCTATGCAGGAATGAGAAAGAGGTTTTCTGTCTCTCTCAGGTCTGTTCAAATAATAATTGCGGTATTGGTAATGGAGCTACCTTCTTTCTTTTTGCAGAAATACTTGATTGTGTTTCACTCAGCACCATCCATAACAAGCAGGAAACTTGCTACTGTCAAAGCCTTTTTCTCTAAGTCTGAACTTCTGTGGCATACATTGCTTGTAGATGGGGTGTGAGCCAGTCCATTCCCATTGTCTGTGCAGAACTAGCCACGTGAATGCCACAAATTAATCACATCCAGTGTGAGAATAGAAAGCTCTTACCCACTAACACGTTTGTGAAAGCACTTTGAATCCAAGGGAAAGAACCTCTCAAATGAACATGAAAAATGTTGGGCTTTTGAAGGCCAGGAATTGTGCAGCCTGACCGGACCTGTCTGCTGCCATGTGGGGGGAGTGAGGGATGGGAAGACTACCAGCCTGGGAGGTTTTCTGCTAGATGATCTGCTTTGACTGACTGATGCTGGGGTTGTAAATGAGTTGCTGGCTACAGCCGTGCTGGCGCTCAGAGCACAGTGCCAGCTGTCTGGCTTGCTGGGGAACAATAGCAGTATGCTTTGGTGTGTGAGAAAGGGACATTCAGGCATAATGTTTTATTAGACTTTGGGATAGCTTTTTTTTAAATTTTTTTTTTTTCAAACCTCAGGATTCTTAGATAGGAATTATACAGTGTAATTTATAATTAACTTTTTCTCCATACCTATTTGTGCATAAAATTTCCGTAAAAACTGTTCATGAATTGGTCAACATTATGTATTCCAGTATTGTCTTCCCTTTCCTCTTTAATTTTTACCATCTGAAAGCTGATGCAATTTTTGAAACATTCTCTTTTTATTATTTAGAAGGAGGAAAGAAAACCCAAAACACTCCATGACCAAGCTGGGTTGGGAATACTGGCAAGAATAATTACTGTATATCTTTGGGTCGTGCCTCTAGTGCTGAGTCTGAAGATAAGAGTATTGATGTCCTTTTCCTCCCTTCTCCTCAAGACCCTTGGCCATAAAGGGATGAGAGAACTTTTGAGCCCCTTTGTTTTTTGGGATTCTTGGAGTACAAATTCTTTGGAGCAGAAGCAGTTTCTATTTAGGTGCATGCATGAAAGCAGACACATACCAATCAGTCAGAACATACACATAATTTTTATATTTATAGTTTATGATAGCAGTGAACATAAACTGGAACGGTAGCTAAAAGGCATTTTAAAGGGTGCATTAAAAGCATGGTGTTTGCCTCTTCAAAAAACTGCAATTGAATGATGTTTTCTCTAATCTTTTGTTTCAACATTTACCCATAGATGCTAAAAAATCTTGTCTAATGGAAAAATTGTACTTTTGACAAACACAGACTTCACTGTGGAAGGCCAGAAATTGTATTAGCAAAGAAAATTAAAGATAGCATGACATTTACATAAAGATTATAATAAATACAAAGCATCAAGTGTGCATACTTTTTTCTGCTTTTGTCTGATCACCAGAATATCCTAGCTAAATGGAAAGTAATTTCTAGTGTGCAGCCTGAGTTCTTGAGCTGCAGGCTTTCTCTTAAATGCTTGTAATCTTTGTTTTTTGCATCACATTTGTACTTTTCTTCCTTCTTTCCTTTTCTCTGCACAGAAAGCACACAGAGCCTGAAGGTGAGGGCTGAGGGGGCTGCACAAATGTCCTACAGCATCATGGACATTTTTGTGGCTTTCCTTCGGACTCCTCTCACACCACTGCTGCCCTTCAGATCTGCTGCAGCATCTGTACTTTTCCAACCTCCAGCCTCAAGTCACTCTGAAGGTCACATTACAGCTAACCCCAGAGAGCAAACACGAAGTAAAGGGTATACAGTTTCTCAGAGAGATGACCCTTCTGCACTTGGCCTCTGGAAAGCTCTGGTATAATGACAGAGCTTAACAGCTTGTGCAAGCACTAGTGGCTTGGGGTTAGCCCTGTTAAACAAATGGCTGTCTCACATT
Source organism: Regulus satrapa (assembly GCA_013396955.1). NCBI lineage: Eukaryota > Metazoa > Chordata > Aves > Passeriformes > Regulidae > Regulus > Regulus satrapa. The sequence continues at coordinate 28,169 of VWZN01016179.1, read as the reverse complement.
ACTTGCTGTCCCTATCATATCCATAATTTGATATTCAAGAAGCACCCTTTAGGAAGTCATGAAGGAGGAGGAAGTAGATAAAAGAATTGCAAAGACTTGGTGCTTTGTTACTCACAGATGTCATTTAGAATCTTCTTCTGTGTATTTTTTTTTTTTTCCATCTCTGTATGAAATTAGCTTGTGGATGGTACTGTATGACCAAGTGAGCATCACTGTTTTCTGAAATGCTGAAAATGCAAGAGAATTGTGCCTCGTACTTACTGCAGAACTAACTGAAAGACACAGATACCTGAAACCATGCCCTGAACCTGTGTAGGTACAGAATTTTCTTTATCCCAAATTCAAATCTGGTATTGTTTTAGGGAGAAATACATGAGCTGAAGTAGGGAAAGGCTGTTTTTTTTACTGTGTGAGATGTAGTTAGCAGTATGGTAACTATTAGATACTTCTGTCACCAGAACAAATTTTTGACTTCACTCATCCTTAAGGGTGGTGACAGCCGTGTCTTGTTTTCCATCCATATATTTTGGACCACTCGTATTATCAGTAGCTCTTACTAGTCTCCTTATCACTCACTGAGAAACCAGAATTCAGAAAACCATGTAGAAACCCTGATGGTGTGTAAAATACTCATCTTGATCACTGATGAACTCTAATTCCAGTTTCCTAGGTACACTAATAAAAAATTATGGAAAACTGATACCAATTCCATCTGGAAAGTCTTGCTGTTAATGTGAAAAGCTATCTGATCTTTTCCCATCTTCTCACTTCTCATTACCTCTTCTTTGTGTCAGCAGAAACATATGTTTGCAGCAGTGTGGATCTCTCCCAGTTCTAAGGGATTGTGAACCTATTTCATAAGTCAAGTGTTCTTTGTAGTAAAGGTATAAATAGCTACTGAAATAGTCCAGCATGGCCTCAAGTGCAGGAAAGGAGAATGTTTATTATTTCAAACCCCTTTGTTTAAACACAAGAATTTGGTTCACTTCTTATGAAAGGTTTGTTTTGTTGGTGTTGTTGCTTGGTGTTTTGTTTGGTTTGGTTTTTGTTTGGCTTCATTTTTTTCAGTATGGTTAGGAAAAATGTTTCAGATATATAATCACTTGATAGATATCAGAGGACAAATAAAATTTTATAGCTTGAGGGGTGACATTCTGTGATCCCGTTTTTTGTATTTTTTACTGTAGTTAAAGCTGAAATGCCCTTTAACAATGACTTGCATTTGTACAGGGATATTTATTTGAATATTATATTTTTGTTAGCTGCCAATGATTCTAGTATTTGCAAAGCACGTTTGCCTCTGTTAGATCCTGAGATAGTTTTGCACAGGTATGCACAGGTATGCTCTCAAAGTCAGAGGAATGCTGTTCAGCAGTTAGACTTCTCCATGCTGCTGTATTAAAGCCAGCTGGTATCACAGGGACTAATGCAGTATATGAGCTGAGTACCCTATTCTGTCGTGTTGCCCATTATGCAAATATTTCTTATGACATGATAGATTTCTTATGAATAGATAGATTTGTACTGCCATTTGCTTTGTAATGTAAGAAATTTTTTTTTTTTTTTTAAGTTAAGTTCAGGGAACTTAAACCTTAATGACAGGTGTCTGTGGAATTTAAAGTAAATTTTATATAGCACCTTTCAGTTTTGGTTGGTTTTTTTTGTTGCTTTTTTTTGGGGGGGTGGTGGTGGTTTTTGGGGATTTTTTTTTTGGTGTCTCAGAGTACTTCATGGTAATTGGTTAGTGACTTGAACCGAACTGAATACATTATATCTAATGCA
>VWZN01016178.1:14427-41972 GCA_013396955.1 Regulus satrapa | reverse complement strand
CTGTACTAAGCATAGATTGGCTGACCTCTGTAAACATCACTATGTTATGAAGAATTCTCCCAGCATTCTCAAAAGAATCGCAGGGCCAAGTGTTTGGCCCATGTTATAGGCAACATCTCACCCTTCTTTCTATTGTTAAAAAATAAGATGTTTGTAAATCCTTTCCACGTGGCCCCTGTTGAGGGAAGGAGTACAATCTGTACAAACAAAGAAGGAGATCTGAGAACACCTTAGAAGATCAGGAGGCTGTCATTTCTGTTGATCCTCTGAGAAATTAACTACTAGTTTCAGAAAAACCTAATTTCAAAAAACCACCACCAATTCCAGCACAGTCTTTCCAGGTACCAATGGCTTCTTGCCCTGAATGGGCCAATGGCCTTTTTTGGTGGTGTTTTGTTTTGTTTTGTTTTGTTTTGTTTGTTTGTTTGTTTGTTTTAAATATGTGGCAAAGGAGACCCAAACCAGAATGCGCAAAGGGTCAGGCCATTTTATCATTCCATTGGCCTATGATACCTGTAAGGTATGGATTGGTAATGAACAAACTGATATCTCTGAAGTGTCTTCAGGTCAAAATCCATGAATTGCACCTCTGCAAATATCAGCAGGGACAGACTGAAAGAGCACCTGGGCTATTGGCCTGATGCCGGATGGAACAGACACGGGTGTGTCTGACCAAGCTATAGCACTGTCTCTGTCAGCCTGTCCAGCATCTGGGACAGCTCTGAATTTGGGAAAAGCTGTTTCTTCCCACAGCTGCACACCCTCACCCTCCCCCTGTGCCTCCGCAAGGGTTAAACCGAGCCTGTTCTCAGTTGCTTGAAGGTTTTCCTCCGCCCCCTCCCCAGTGTCTTTTTGCAAGTCCCAGTCCCTATGTTCAGCTGGGCAGGAGGGGGGAATCGTCCCAAGCTGCTTCAGGGTTCTCCCGCGGTGTTGATGTCCTCTGCGGGGGCTGAAAACAGCAAGGCTCGCTCTGGGCTGGCGAGAGGAGCCGTGTTAGGAGAGGTTGGAACGGCGGCCAGCCGGGCAGGCGGGGCCGGTCCCGGGGTGGACACNGCAGCCATCCGAGCCTGCTGAGCCGCTGCTGCTGCATCTGTGTTAGCGATCGCGCGTGTGTGAGCCGCGACCTGCACAGCCGCTTCCACGATGGATTCCGGGAGAGGGAGAGGCGGGCGCGGGCACGGCGGGCAGTGGCTTGGCCACTTGTAAAGGGTCTCAGTTTCTATAGGTTGCATCAAGAGTCTGCCAAGTTCTTATTAACGGGAAAATGACAAGATCTCCTTGAAGTACTTTCTCCATAAGGAGTAAACAAGCCTTTTAAAGGCTCGCGGGCAGGAGACAATGTCCTTTTCAATTGGCCAGACGTTCTTTTCAGCCCAGGCAAGCGAAGCACGTAAGGCGTTGTCTGAGATAGATGTTGGCCTGCTTGATAACACAGCTTGCTGCTGAAAAAACACTGTCTGCTCTGAATCCATATGTGAGAGAGATTCAATCCTCCCAGCAGCTGTGCCAGGGGGAATCGCTTTGCTCGCACCTGAAAGGCTCCAAGCTTTCCAATCAGACTGAAAACTCTCACAGTAGAAAAGCAGAGGGAATAGAGTACCTCAGTCTTTGTAAGCAGAGAGCGGTGATTGACGCTTTGGACTTTTCTGGTCTGTAATTTCCCAGATGGCTCTGGCCGAGCTCCCTTTCCAGCACGGCTCCGGCGTGGGCCCGGTCTCCTGCCGTCCTGTAGTCCCAGTCCTGGGTTTCTTCATGGCTTGCCCCGGTATGGATAATTCCCGGGTGCTAGCCGAGATGCATTGAACCACGAGAAGAGCCCGGCTCCAGACAGCACTGAGAACATCACACAGGGTCACCAGATGGGGGATAATTCGGGCCCCTGATTGGGGAAGTAGAGCTACATGCACTCCATGAATCAGAAGGCTAAATATGATTATTTATTAAGATCTATATGCAGAGCAGAGAAGCAGCAAGCAGCGTACGTGCAAGCAAGCCAGACAAGCAATTTCTGTCTGTCCAAATCATCCAGAGTATATTGATAAGGCAGAATCCTGTACTAAGCATAGATTGGCTAACCTCTGTAAATATCAGGATGTTATGAAAAATTCTCCCAGCATTCTCGAAACAATCTCAGGGCCAAGTATTTGGCCCATGTTGTAGGCAACAATTTATTTTTCTGTTCTTGGGCTAGAAGGTACTGAATTTTACAACTGAATAGAGTTGGCATATACCTGGAAAGCTATGAAGATAATATTCTTTCTGTGTTGGAAAAACCTTTGTCTTTCTATAATTACAAGGCTATTTGATACAGATTTATTATACCATTTAAGTATGACCTTTATGTTGGCAAAGCAGAACATAAATGTGGAAAGTTATGTTGATTCAGGAGGATACTAAAGAAAAATTGTGATTCGCACCAGAAAAATGACCCCTTCAGAGCCTAATTCAAAGGGAGTCTAAATAAAAGCCATTCTGCCAACTGCTCACCTGCTGCAGATTTAGCTTGCCACTCCATATGTCCTAAGCAAAAGCCAGTGTATTCATTGAGTAACTGTGAAGATGTTCAGCTTCTCCATCACTCCTAATCACTCCTACATAGGAAGAATTAAAAAGAAAGCAAAACAAAGAATACCACAACGTAATTAAAAACCAGTTAAAATTTAAGAGTAGGTTTTATTTATTAACTTCTCAGGAATCTTTTGTTACTCTTTCACTTTGTGAAAATGACATGGTATCTACTAAAGAATAATACCCTTCCCTAGAAGGAAGATTTTTAAGTCCACAAAGGACATTAAAAACTGATTAGTTTTATTGCTAGTAATTTTTTAATATGGATATTTACATGATGTGGCATCTTTCTGTCACGTCTGTCACGAAATAAACTTTGTTAACCTGATTACTCATAAGAAATTAATAAAAGAGTTTAGAGATTCCACTGAAATGGATACATTGCATTTATTTAAATGAGTAGCTATTAGCAAATCTTTATGTTATTTACTATCTTGCAATTCATAGAACTCATAAATGAACTTTATAATCTGCAGTAGCTGTTATATGAGTGTGAATGATTGAAATGCCATAATGTTTTGTAAATGTAATTTTAGCAAACACAATTGATGATCACTGTCGTGGTTTTAAGCGACAGGTATCTGCTAGTCTCCCTTGAAAAAAAAAGAGATTAAAGGAAACAAACCTCCCTCCCTCCGGATTATTTTGATTTCAAAATTGATAGGCTTTCAGGCAGAGGTATGGGAATAAGGAATAACGGTTCTTTACTAATAAGTTTATCACGGCAAACAAGTAACAGCAACAGTAGCAGTGAAAAACCAACAGGGCTAGGGTTCTCCCCTCCGTTATAGTTACAGTCACCAGGGTGGGTTGATCCACGCAGCTGCAAGGGCGCTCTGGCTCGGAGGAGACACCAGACGAAAGGCGGCCCGGGCTCAGACCGGGAGCGGTGGAGTTCCCAAAGCTGGGCAAGGCGTACCCAGGGCTGTGGTCCAGATTGTCAAAAAGCAGAGGGGAAACTCCGGATCAGCGCTGGAGAAGCGATGGGATGCAGCGGCCGCGGCAGCTCCAAGCAAGGCAGAGCGAGCTCTGGTCCCAAGTTCCCAGGCTAAAAACCCTGAGAGCGAGAGACCGCCCCAAAAACCACAGTCCACGTTTCTCCGAGAAACACCCCCTCTCCCCTCCCATCTGCCAAGTGAGTCGCCATGTTCTCCCCTATGTTTTGTCTGCTTTGGCCCAGAGTCTTTGTGTTTCTTAAGCACCCACATTAGCGCTCCTAGAAGAACAATGGTAAAAAAATTCTACAGATAAGATAGAACGAGAAACCAACCCCCAACAATCACTCAAAGTAAAATTTGATTTTCTGGAATGTTAGTTATTTGTCTGAAGCCTAGCTGGAATATCCAGACTATAATTTTTATCTCAAATGATTTGTTTGTGCTTGGTATTACCAGGGTATTAGGAGTCCCTGTCAGCTTCCACAATGAGTTAAAACACAAACATGAAATTTGGCAAGTGTGTTCCAGACTGATAACGTGTGTTTGTGCACTCATTGCTGGATATGTTTGAGTGCAGTGATGTCCCATTGTTGGCAAGGGTGTGATATTCCCTCCCTGCACAGAATTTATAGAGGAGATACATCTATGCCTTTTGTCGTCTTCTCTAGAGTTTGCACTGATTGCATACTTGTAAGTAAATGGTGTTCAGTGGGAACTTGGATGGATGTCAAATACTTGTCTCAAAGGGTAGAAATAACATAGTCCGTGTCATTGCCATCTTAATTTTGAGAATCTGGAGTCTTTAAAATTAAGCTAAATCCCTTGACATGTGTCTTGACTGTAACTGTAATTTAAATCTTGATTCCTCCGCTCAATTTTATCACACAAAGACATGACTACTATCTTGGCATTTGTATTTTGCCTGGCAAGGTCTCATGACTTACAGAGGAGTGTAGACCACCTAATTAGAGGGGCATTTGGCACCACTCCTCATGTGCAAGGTGAGGGAAAAGAGGCCCAAGAAAATACCTTCATGAAAGATAAGAAGGTAGATTTCATGCTGCCTGAGCTGCCAAGTCCCCTAACGATGCTTAAAATGTAGGTGTAACACTTGCTGGAATTCAAGATATTGTGCTTTAAAAGGCTCTGACAGGTACTTCACCCTTTAAAGAGCAGTGACAATGTGGGATCGACATAAAAAAGATGATAGTAAAAGTGCTCCTGATCAACATCTTTTAGTACTGAAGCTTTCTGCTTGGTCAACTTATGGAATCTTAGTGACATCCTGAAATTATTAAATGTTTTATTAGCCAAACAGTCCTCACTGCTATTAAAAATATTTTTAAAATTAATTTGAAGGCACTGTGACCTGTTAATATCTTCACTTCTGACATATTATCAGTACACAGTTCTACAATCTAATGTTATCCTGCAAAAAATATTACCTAGCATCAGGACTAGAGAACTGTTTCTTAGCAAGATTTGAGAAGCATTTTTAGTTGAGTTGACTTTGGAGAATAAGAAAAGGGCTGCTTATTCTAAAATTTTATAGTTCTTTTTATTCTCTGTATGTGCTAACATGTTCTATATAGGAAAAAATCTATTAAATGGGGCAAGGAGGAGCTAATAAAAGCATTAATTGTATTGGTATTAGGACCAGGAACATTTTAAAAATCAATATAAATTTATATGTATTTATTGAGCTTTACTTCCCAAAATTGTTATGTATTATGCTTCCCTACTATTAAAAAAAAAAAAAAAAAAAAAAAAATCACGTATCATTCCCTCCCTTTGTCTTGCTGTTTTCTGCCACATCCTTGTAACTCACACCTCTGGCTCCACAGAGATGTCCCTTTCCAGAGTACTAAATCAGCACCAAAATGAGTCACTTTTTGTCACTGCTGTGTTGGGGCAGCCTTCTGTTTGGGGCACCAAAGTAACCTGGGACAGGGCAAGAGATGCAAGCAAAGGAGCTCACAGTGTCCAGTGGGAGGTGTCAGCATGGAAAGCTGCATCCTTGGCCCATAAACGGGGGAATATCTGAACACTTCTCTAGAGACTTCTTAATCAGGGCTGAAATGTCAGAGAGATTATGCTGGAGGTAAAGTATCTTCTGGAATGATTTTGGGCTTCATTTTGCTGCCACTATTAATGTAGACTGCCTTTTCCCAGGAGGGGAATATTTCACTTCAGCAGGATTATCAGTTTAAAGGAGTGTTGCTTCACACAAGTGGTCCTGTTACAATAAACCTTTTTTGACAGTGAAGGCTGCAGTGTTCTCCTGTGCTTTCTGAGACTGCACAAGGATAGACATGTCTGGGCTTTTTACAGTTCTTCCTGTCAGATTAATTTCAAGGAGTCAGGAGCATTAACAAGTCCTTCACTTAAAGAGCACTGGTAAGAATTTCTGTCTCACTCTCTTCCATGCCTCTAATAATTGCCTAACTCCCGGTAGAGTACTGTAGGTCACTAATGCTGCACTGAGATACCAAACTGATGGTGTCCCTGAAGTATCACTGCAGCAGAGAGGAGAAGACAAGCCACACTGGGTAAGGGAGCTCCCATGTTCTCTACTCCTAAAGGGAAGGGTTACTTTCACCCAGGTTAGGGACTGGATGGTGGTAGGGGAAAGCAAGGGAAGGAGGCAGGAAAGCTTTGAATCACAGACCTCAGGCCTAATGGGGCATAAAGCTCTTAAGTACAGGAATTTATAATTTTCTGAGATTAAATGCTAACAACAGCAACAACAACAACAACAAAAGTGTCGTGGCCTCTTCAGGAGATCATACCTCTGCCAAAAATGCATCAAAAAATAAATATAATTTTTCCATTGTTTTGGACTTTTCCATCTTATGTGGGGCTTGTATGTCAGTGGAGCAGAAAGGTCAGCCCTAAACTGTGTATTCCACAGGAACATTTGTCATGCTGCTAAATAATAATCTGTAATGTGGAAGAGCATTTATTTGAATTATGTCCATAAATGTTAACTAAAACTAGATTTTTCTTTCTGTATATATTTGAGTCAGAGAATTTCCTTGATGTCAGATGTTACATAAATTACCAAGTATTTTGAAAGTAGTCTTGTTTTGTGCAAAGCTGTTTTGCTGACTCCCTCCTATCCAAGGTGTTCCTATGCTGATAGCATCTTGTTCTCTTAAGTGAATTTCTTGTAAAACGATTATGTCAGCTTTTTCTGTTTCAAAATACTTTTTGTGATTATAACTCTAAGCCATTTATGTTCTCCATTACAAATTCAATTATCTGGTTTGCCATAATTCCCCTCTGTAATATTGGAGCATTTGCTATACTATCCAAAGTCTATGTCAAGTTTTAACATAACTATAAAAAGACTAACATATTACAACACTGTTTGGAGATACTGATTTTTAAAGGGATTCATATATCAATATAACCCTGAAAAATCTACTAGAATAATTTGCATATATTTAAAGTTTATTTTTAGCCCAGTTTCTCATTAACAGGCTCTGCAGATTTCTTATATCACCATTAAATCACTTATCCATAAAAATGGTAAAATGAATTATTTGCAACAAAAAAGAAAGATGGGAAATTGAACTAATAGGGACAATTAACCCAGTTGTGGTTAAACTGGTATAAGTAAGAAAGACCAGCAGGGTATGAATTTTTCTTTCTTTTTGTGGTATGCAGACATGACTCTACTGCTACAAAAAAAAAAAAAAAGAAGTGGGTGTTGGGGGTTTTTTTTGCATGTTATTTCCTTGAAAAAATCTATCACAGGCCAGTCATAATATCTAAATTTCCCTGGCTGATGGAATCTGGCAGGATTGCAGCCTATGGGAATATATCTATAGGCNTTTTTTTTCTTTTCTTATCAGAAATACTCAAAAGAGTAAGGCCATCTGCTTTCCAGCAATTAGATACTCCCCTTTCAACTGTAATATACTGCGAGTCAGATAATTTATTCATCCCACGGTAAATGTATACACTAGCAGTATGGTGGAAATGGAGAGAACTAAGCCTGGCAGAGGAATAAATAGCTCTGCTGTACCTCATTCCTCCCACACAGATACTCCGCATATCACACTGGTTGTCCCTCTGAGTATGCCTTCCCAGTCCCCTTCTCTTGCTTTGGGACATGAAAAAAACTATTAATTGCCTGACTGCTGGAAGATCTCTGAAGAGCTGTGGTTGGTTGGTTTAAAATTCTCAGTGGTCCTTGAAGATGTAGATGGACTGTCTGATTTGGGTAGTAACACATCTAGTAATAGTAGAAAGAATACTGGCAGATACAGCACAACCAGGGTGCGATACAGAGTACCAAGAAAACCAAAGCAAACAAGCAGAAATGTGCACCAATAAAGATTTCTTTTAATCTCGGTGTCACTCAGCAAACAAAATTTGCTGCTGTTGCTATCAAAAAGCCACAGGCTTTGCATTAAACAGAGGTAGGGCTGTGAGATGCTACATATCTGTGCCCTCTCCTGCAGGTGCTGGCTCCAGAAGTCAGGGGTGGGGGATTGTATACCCTAATTCCAGTGGGCTGCCTCTTGGGCAGTATCAGTCTGGTGGGTGCCTAGGGGATGGAAAGATAATGATGCAGGTTGCAGACCTCACATGGGCATTATGTGAAGGAAACCCAACAATATTCTTGTGTGAAAACCCACACCATCCTGGAAGAAGGCTGATGGTATCTATCTTGAGGCCAGGAGGACATCTTGAAAGTGAGTGTGACACCAGCCATAATTGGCAGTTTTTTAAATAGGTTTTCTTATATAACAATTTACATTGTCACTAATGAGGCTTTATCAATTAGGATGTGAGGTGTTGATCCTATTAAAACCGGACTAATAACTATTTCTCGCTGTATTGTGATTAGGTTACTAAAACATTAATGAGGGAAACAGCAAATTCTTGAGTCCATGTTTATGGTACATTCCCTCTTTCCCCCATGATAAGATCTTGTGTGCCAACAGTGGAAGATCTTCCTGCTGGAGTTAATTCCATGTGAGAATGAAAAATTTGACTTTGAAGCACTTAGTGTAACAGTAGCCATATTTAAAGATATATATGCCAAGTTAACAACAGAATAAGGGGGAAAAAAGTCTTAAGAGTAGTAAGCCTCTAAAATTAGGTTGGACCTCTCCTCTTAACGGTATTTCTACATAAATGGTAATCATACTATTTTAAAGGGTGACAAGTCAAGTAAATATTTTTCTGGAGTAAAACTCTGGTTCCAAGCTCTTTTGATATTCAGAAAAATTCTGATACTAATCTAATCAGAAGTGTCTGGCTGTTGCTTTGTAATAGTTAAATAAAAGACAATATCATTGTTAGTCTGATTTGAATGTTGGAGAAGCTCAGAAAATTGTATCCCACTGCAATTAAAAGCATGAGAATTTTATCTGGTATTTGAAAAAGTTGTTCAAATCAGTAGAGTGTAGCTTTTACGGAAACACATTAATCAAATTTCATTTGGTGGAATTGATTTTAAAAGAATGTGCATTCAAGATATAGATGCAACTCTTTCAAGAAATAGTCTTCAGTCTATCGTTTGCTAGCATGACTTGGAAAATACTGAAGAAGTGAATTCAAAGACTAAAAATATCACAGAACATTGATCAGAATTAAGATCAGTTCCAAGAGAGTGGGTCTAGAAATTACAGTGCTCCAGGGAGAAATTAGCAATACTTGGTCATCAAAGAAGTCAATGTGCTAGACCCTGTGCTTGTGTAGATTAGCACTAAAATCAATAAAGCTCTTACTTTGTCACAGCTTCTTCTGCTGCTAAATTAAGGTAATATTTATGACAACTCCTTGTAGTGTTCTGTCTCTTGGAAATGTGTAGGTGGCCAAAAGGGGACTGTGTGCTGTAGAAATACATCATGACATATTGGGTGTGAAATGGAGGAGACTAATGGTGAAGATGACATGGTTATGGCTGTACATAATTGATCTGGAAGTACTTCAGCAGCATATTGTCCCATCAACAGACTGAACCTTTAGAAGAGGAGGCAGTATATGCAGCCTTAATGCAGCATTTTCCATCTGCTATGATGTTTGACATTGGCATTAATTCCATAGGCTTGTGATTTAGCACTCTCACACCTGATGTTTTGTATGCACCCCCTGGCAGCCATCGGTTGCAGTGGAGACTGGAATTTCTCATGCTTTGGGTGAAACACAGTGATTTTTACAGACATATTAAATAGTAGAACAGATTGCAAAACCCCAGGCTAGATATCACTAGGAGCTTAGGAGACTTCTTCAGGGCAATTTTTTTCTACTTCACTTTATAAATAGGATAAGGTAAACACCTACGCTTTATGAACAAACATTGCTTTATATAAATCCACAGACAGGAGACATTGACTTACAAAAGAAAGTCAAAGCCTGATAGAAAGTGATGTATATTACCTCTACCTTAATGGAAATGTGAGGATTTGATTTCATTTTATAGAACAAACTTGCTTCCCACAAATTCTTGGAAAATATACTTCTTCTTTTAAAAAATGTCAGTCTAGCTGAATTGAGGTTACAACCCTAAAATGTTTCCTAACATTAATCTCACATATTACCAGGGTGATAATAACTTTCTTCAGCTGAGAGTGGTGAAAAGTGAACAGGGAATAGGATTGCTGATCTTTCATTTTTGTTTTTCCAGTCACCTTTTCTGAACATATATGCCATTAAATCTTTAGCCTAGGAAACAGAACAAAGATTTATTGCCTCAAAGTAGAATTTCTCAGACACCAAAACAGAGGAAAATATGAAGTTGCTGGTTTATGAAAAAGGGAGGAACTGTGTAACACCTATCTTGTCTGCTACAGTGGTATTTCAATACGTGCATGTAGTATTTCAAAAGATGTATTTGAAAATATATATATTTCCTTCTCTCTCCTGAAGTCCAAATATGAAACAGTCATTTGAAATTTCACTTTTTTTTTTACATTTTTCAGATTATATTCATGTTTGACATGCTATTAAGTGAAGCCCAACTTCAAGTAAGCATTGGCAAAATTGTGGGGGTTTTTGTATTTATTGCTTTTTAATATAGGACTATTTTTATGAAATAAAAAAAACATAGTCTTGATTAGTTCTTTATTCATCTGTCTTAAACACAGTGGTTTAAGATAAATGGCTAAGAGTTAAGTTTAAAACCAATATATGGCATTGTTTATACTACTTTCCATGTATTTGGGAAAAGGTAAGTGAGAACCAGAGACCTGTCCCATTCACATAAAACCATTGCTCATACAATTCAACTGCATACTTCTATTAAAGTACAGAAGGCTTAATGACTGTGTAAATGTGAAAGTTAGGGCATTTCCCCAAAGAATGGAAGGAAATATTAGCTACTGGCCGTTGAAGTCCTTTGTGGTGCAAAAGTGTTCTCCCTTGCAACACAACAGACAAGAGTCTTTGAGAATTAATGACTAAAAACTGTCTTGATAGTTTAAATAACTGACAGTATGCTCAAGCTAAGTTTTTTCTAAACTATTGAGGAAGTGAAGATATGATGACTTCCTCATATTTTTATATGATGAGTATTTTATAACTTTGTCCTTGCTATTGCTGAGAAACTATATGGTTCCCTCATGTAATCAGGAGTTCCTGGATGGCAGTTCTTATGTTTGACAAGCAGTGACCCACCTGTTCATTCATTCCTCATCAGCAGGGTTGTTTTTAACAACATTGCTACAAAAGAGAAAATTACAGCACTGAGGGGTTTGTAAGAGGTCTCTGGAAATTTGTGGCATTTGTTTAGGACCTCCAAAATTATTCTAGCATTTTGCTCCAGATTGAAGATCATGAAGCGCCATGTCTGAGAAAATAATCAGTATCTTATCTAAATTTAAATCTGAATGTCTATTGCCTTGCAACTCAACATTTTCTTTTCTGTCTGTTTTATTATTGGTCTGAATTCACTCTTGTTTCAAAGAAGATGAAGAAGTGCTAAAATCTCCAAATGAATCAATCACGACAAAGCAATCTATTTAAAGGAAGCATAAGAAGAAATAGGAAGAGCAAGTTCAGATATCACATTAGTCTGTTCTCATCCTTTTCCTTCCTTTTTACTACAGACATGACATTATAGGAATGCTAGATATACTACAGCAGGTAGGATTTAAGCTGGCTGCGAAAAGTAGGAAAATCATGTTTATGTTTGGCATAGGCTATTTAATTTAAATGTTTCTAGATAATTGTAGGGATCACTCAGGAAAATTGAACATGGCATTCCACTTTAATTGGCACCTACCTTTCCAAGTGTGTAGGTACAGCTTGAACACAAGGTATTTCTGAAAACAAAACAAAAAAGGGTGTTAAACGCCATCAGTCTTACAAACTATGAACTTTATCTAACAAATGAAATGTAAAATGTGACTATTGACAGGGCTCTCACCAGGTCTGTAATGAGTCAGACTGCTCCTATCCCACACTTGGCAGAAATGGCTTTATGTTTGCTCCCTCGTGCTGAATTTGAAGTTTGACATTGACTCTTCTCTGTCCTTCCATAAAGGACCTTGTGTATCTCCTTGGAAAAGTATTAAGAGAAATCCATGCTATTTTAGTACCTAGCAGAGAAAATGTTTGTATTCATTTTAAAGTCAGGCATAGGTTATGTCAAATATTTATTTAACACAACCAAAATCAGAGTGCTACAGTATATATAACTAAAAATAAAGTGTACCAGCTTTAGCTAGTTTAAAGCCAGCAAACTTTTTAATATTCTCTATGTGTGTAACACTATATTCTGTAAAAGTATAATGTTGCTGGTAACTATGTTTTAATCTGTGTTCTCAGTATTGGAAATAAATTCTCAGGAGCTCTGGGAAGTGTCATAGTTTGCCTTTTCTTTTTTTCACCCCTTCTTCTGGACTGTATGGGAGAAACTACTCATTGTTCTTTGGACTGCAGCATAAAACCTATAGTCAGCAATTGAGGGTTGGCTTGTAAGTTTTAATAGCTTTTTTCACATTTTGCAGATGTATAAATACAATTTTTATATTTGAGTTTATATGAGACTGCAGAGAGCAAAAAAAAGCAAAAAACCCCCCCACCTTTTGTGTTAGATCTCAGAGTACACGTTCTTTGTAGAGCGTGTATATAAACTATATTCAGGACAAACAAATACGATAGGCCAAGGTCTTCAGATGCAATGCTGTCTTGGTTCTGACTGCAATGAAGCTAACTCTTCATAAAAGCCAGTATGGTGTAGCATTTTGGGTTTTGTAGAATCACAGAATGGTTTCATTTTTATTGGAAGATCACTGCATTCCAATCCTTCTGTCATGGGCAGGAGCACCTACCACTAGACCAGGTTGCTCATTTATGTAAAGCAGTACTGGTAACACATCAGTGTTTTGATCTCTGCCGAATAGTGCTCGCACTGTGTCAAAAATTTCTTTTAGTCTTGCTCTGTCCTCTCCATCTTGTAGCTTGGGTTGGAGAAGAAGTTGATCTGGGACAGTGCCAGGACAGCTATCCTGAATTGGCCAAAGGGATATTCTAAGCCAGATCACATTATGATCAGCAAAGAACTGTGCAGAGCTTTTGATTTTTAAAAACTGCTTGGGCAGTGTTCTGCTCATGGGAGGTGGTAATTGGTTGTCTTTGTATCACTTTATTGCATCTCCTTCACTTACTAAACTGTCTTTCATCTTGACCTATGAGGTTTATTGGTTTTGGCACTTCCTATTCTTTCCTTGTCCCACTGGGATTGTGGACTAAGGGGAGACCAGCAGTGGTGTAGGTTGCACAGCTGTTAGACAGCACTGACCACCACAACTGCGGAAGTGCTGTAGTGTGTTCTACAAAGGCAAATAGGAATGTGTCCATGAGAGATGGATGTGCCACCTAGCATATTTTTAGAGAGACAGGAAGTACTTAAATAAATATGAATTATCAGATTTTTAAAAAATTGTGAAAAAACACTGATGCAAGACCTAGCTGTTTGTCTGTGAAGAATTTGTTTTGTGTGAGTCATGCACAGACAGAATTTTAACAGTTTACAAGTCATTGCTACAAACCTACTACTAGAACATCTACTAGCACTTCTTTGTTAAAAAATATGTGAAAATAAAACAGCAGTGCATTTTACTACTTCTTACTGTTAAAAAAAAAAAAAATCAAATTACTGTTATATTCTTCTTTTCACAGGTAGAATAATGCTGCATAGTCCCATAAGAATAATTATGATTACAGAAACTAATTTGAATCTTCCAGGAGCTTATTATTCACAATCATATGTTAAATATACTTTTCTTAACATACAGAGTTGGAATCACTGGTAACTTTGTAATTTTGCTGTTAGCACAAAATTGCACCGCATTTATACTTACTGTTTTCATGTAGCTTCACTGAAAATTATTGGTTTGGCTATTAGGTGTTTGGACTCAACAAACAAACAAACAAACACCAAAATAAATTAAAAAAACCCAACAGCAACAACAAACCCCACCAAAACTGAAAAACAACCCACCACCAAAATGCAGTAAAGTAGTTTCAAAGACAAAATACATGGAAGTATAGAAGTTTAATAGTAAGAAATTAAGAGGAAGCAAATTCTATGATTCAACCAGTCAATAGTCCATTGAAAGTTTAGCCAGAAAATTAGAGAAGACACTTAACAGCCAATTGAATATCATTAGAGGGTATTCTTTCCTTTTCATGTTGTACTATAAAACATCTAAGGTACAGTGGTAAAGCAGGAACCTTAGAGGTACAGACTGATTTTCTGCTTTATCTCTTCTCCTATCATCCATTCAGTGTGACCCATTGATGGAGTAACTGCATTCTTTGATTACTTAACTATTCTTATTGCACTTGGATCAACATCATTTGGTTCAAAGGGCAGAAAGAGAAATACTTCAAAGAAGGTGTCTGAGAGTCAAATCTGAAAATCCTATATATTGAACTTTGTTTTGAATTGATTTTGCAGAATAGAGTTGCCTCTTTCTCTGAAATTCAGCAATTGTTTTTTTCAGTGATAGGCAGAACTTATGCAAGCAATGAAAGCTTGGAGATAGTCTTCTCTTTAAAGCATTAGAAAAATCTAGATTTTGGAGCAGTTACTTTTCAAATAAGCATCTATAGTCTCCTAAAATTCCCTGTAGCACTAGGAACTGCTCCATCCCTAGCTTTAATTTCTCATTGCAAGAGGGAGCTGCTCAAATAAGTACATTTTATGAATGAAGAAAATGCTGAAAATGCTGAGTCTTTGTCTGACTTGCCAAGCCCGTTCAGTGCCTAAATAAGACTACGGTTGATGGAGTTCAATTTCACTGTAACTTTCTAAAATGATAAAACTTTACAGCCTGTAAGAAGTAACTGTTGTATATATGGCCAGAGCAAGTTCAGTGTTCCCTCTTTGTGACATAGTGAGATATGTGCTATGGCTAAAAATTCATCATATTTCCTTACTCTGTGCAAAAGTAAATGTTAATTGGAAGACCTTCTTGTTGCACAAACACAGCACATCAACCTGCAGGTTCTAACCTGATGTAAGACTAATGAAGAACAGCAAAGACTGAAGCAAGAGAGTTAGCTGAATGCATACTTTAATTTGCTGCCTTCCTCAGCAGAGTTCATCATAAAAGCACCATAAGTTTAAAATAATGTACATTTTTAATATTTTTAAAATATATATCCTGATACAAATTGTAAAAAAAAGAAAAAAAAAAAAAAGTTCCTCCAGGCTTTCCCCAGATAATGTTTTCTTCTTCTGTAGTGCGGCTGCTAAGCTGAAAGAGGATCCTTCCTGTGAACAGGCCTTTATTTAGCAATGAGGCTCCACTTATTCCTTTTATAGCCATAGATTCTATTATTTTCATTCACATTTTCTGAAAAAATACTTATGAAAATTCTTTTGGTATTTAGTTTGTTTAATGTTGCGAAAAATAATTTAAGTACAACTAAAATAACTATAATTTACTATTTCCACTTCAAACATTACTGGCATATTAACATTAGAGCTGGTTAATAATACAGGAATGTGCACTGCAGAAGTTAACACTGAATAACTAAATTCTAAATATTTCAAGACAGGTGTTTAAAAATCCTGCTATGTCAATGGCTCTGAGGTATTCAAGATATGGACTGCAGAACATACACAATGACTTAAAAGAGTTGCTCTATATTCTTTAGAAAATTTAAGATACAGGTGCTTCATTTTACATTATGCAGAAAGACTTGTCTGCTGGTGGTCTCTTAGGTAGAAGATGAAAACCTTATGAGCTGAGTAAGTTGGAAAAACTCTTGGTTTTTGCTGATTAACATACAATATCTCACCTTTGAGCTGTTCCTTTAAGGGCATGACATAATGGGTACTTTTTCCTAGGATGTGAGCAGCCTGCTGTCTTCTATAACACTATGGTCCTTTTTGGTTTATTCCTTCAGTACCACTACATCTGTAAGTTCTAAGTTTTTCATGTTTTTTTCCTAAGATATCTGGTGTTTTCTTTACTTTGAGAACTATAGATGTAAAGAATTCTACCATCTCTTTTCCTGGCCAGACTTTAATGGAACTATGAGAAACTTTTTATAATTAAAAACCAGGTGAGATATATCTGAGTTTGAGAAATGCCTATTGCAAACCCGTGTTATGAAATTTAACATGCTCTTTGAGCAACTGCAAGTTATAACACAAGAATCAGGCAAGTGCCCTCTGCCACAACCACTTCTATTATGCTCAACAACAGCAGCTACAGAATGTGTCGGGGATCTTCTAATACAGAAGTATTATTACTTCATCATTTAGCTTTGTAGCTAAATATAAAAAAATCCAAATATGTGTGTATATTTATTGAGCTCTCCAAAATATTCATAACAAGGGAAGATTTAGATTAGATATTAGGAAAAGGTTCTTCATAGAAAGGGGGTCAACTGGAACAGTCTGCCCAGGGAAGGAGTGGAATCACTATCCATGGAAGTATTAAGAACATTTGCAGATGTGGTGCTTAGGGACATGGTTTAGTGTTGGACCTGGCAGTGTCAGGTTAATGGTTGGACTTGGTGATCATATAGGTCTCTTCTAACCTAATCATTCCATGATTTCTATGTACAGCATACCAGTGTTGAGTCACCTTCAGAGGCATGTTTTCATATAGATGCCTGTGAATGCAATGCTTTGTTGTCTTGGTCAGCAAACATTTCTGAGGCATGTGCAAACTTGTCTTATTGACACAAGAAACATGTCTGCAACTGCTTGTGGATGCAATAATTAGATTACAAAATTGGGAATCTGCTGGTTTATAGTCACAAGTAGGATTTTTGGAGAAAAGAACAATAATGTCTTAATCAATTCCTACCAAAGATTACTCTAGACTACAAAAAAATTGCATTAAAAATTATGACGAGTGATCAGTGACTAGGAAATTTGTAAAGTATGGACTTGAACAGGCTTACCCTGGGAACCACATAATTCACTCATTTGGGTTTCCTTGGAGTGTGTCTTTAATGACTTTATTGACTTCCCCATGTTTGAGAAGGAAACAACTATTTGCTCTGCTTGTCTAAGTGGTAGGCAATGGCATTCAAGTTAGCTGGAACTGAGGCCACCAAAGAGCAGAATTCATTGAAAAAGCAGAAATGGACTCTGTATGTACTTGGCTGCATGGTGGGCTCAGTTTTCTTGAGGGCAGAGCAAGTTTTTTTGAGCCTTTAAAATGAGCTGCCTAGGTAGCCAGATCACTATTCTAACACCTGCTCACACGGTGAGAAGTGAGACGAGCTCACATTAGTAAGACCAAGTGAAGGAATTAATTAGAAGCTGACTCTTAAGCATGCATATATTTTTCATACACTGTAAATCAAATTCTTATTATTTCAAATTATGATGAGGAATGATACATTCAGGAAAAAAAAAAAAAAGAAAAAAAGTAAGGGAAATATAAATCTCTCCATGAACTGGTGTAATGTAACATACAGCAATGATTTATAACATATTAAAGTCCCCACATTTTTCAGAACATGATAATGTAGAATGCTCAGCTGGATTTTGAAGTGTATTTTTGAAATGTCCTGCTCTTACATTAACAGGTGTATCACACTCCAAAAGAGCTAATGATAAAGATTTCATTGTATCAGTTTCTTCTCTTAAATATGGAATGTGATGTGTTTAGCATGTATAAGGTAGCTAATTTGTACAAGAAATATATTACTTAATAGGCTGTAGACTTGACTATTGCATGATAAAGATAGCAATTCATTAGTCATTAATTTATAGACATAAATACATTATAGTTCAAGAAAAACAAACCATCATATTTAATTTTTAAATTGACACAATGGTGTGTTGCAGCCATTCGATTGTTCCTCAGCTATCTGACACATGGTGAGGTTACTGAAGAATGGAGCCAAACAACCAGTTTAGTTTTTATTTAGTTTTGCTTATTGAAATAATAAAGGGGCATTAATGATAAAGTACAAAAGTGTGTAATAGAAAGTAATGTACTGTGAAATAAATTTATGTTTGAAAATCAAGAAAAATGCAATAAAAGTTCAAGGCTTATATCTATTTGGAATCCACTGTATATTGTTTTTATAGAAGAATGGCTGTGACATACATGCTATGAAAACCTGCAGGAATGTATTATGAAATCAAATTAATTTATGGAAAATAAAGTACTGCCTTCAGGCTTTTCTTGCAGTACAGGAGCTGAAAAAAGGTGTTGGAAATGATCACACGCTATGTAATTATTGACTCAGGTTTGCATTTTCATATAATAGATTTTTGTATTCTGTATTTTAGGAAGCCAGTGATAGTGATTGTTTCTTAAACTTGAGTCTGGGGAAACACGGAGAAATAGCGTGTCTTGGTTTTAAAAGGCGAAGGTGTCTGCTAAGAAAGACAGGAGCTTCCTTTGGAATGGAAAATGAAACCCCCTCCCTCCTGATTATAATTGTAAAAGTAAGAGGCTCTCAGACAAAAATATGAGGATAGGAATAACAGTTCTCTACTAGCAAGGGGGAAAAAAAAAACAAGCAAGCAAACAAACGAATAAAAAATTAATAGGAAAATTAAAATAGAATACAGTGTACAAAACAAATACCGACAGAGTCAGGCTATGACCTGACACCCTGTCAGTTAGGGTGTTTGTAGCAGTCCAATTAAATGGTGGCTGCAGTCCTCCTGGAGTGACAGATGCGATTCTGTTGAAGCAGTGATCCTCCAAAAGAGTGCAGTCCTCCTCCAAAGATCCAGTGGTGGTGCAGAAAGGCCTGCTCTTCCTCTGGGGATCCAGCAGAAAAGAGAGGTACCATTGAGGTGTCCTGAATCCCAGATTTTATTCAGTTGGAAATGCCTGGCTTCTCCCCCTGGGTGGAGCATTTCACAGTGGGATGATGTAATTTTATCATTCACTCGATAGCCTGTTAAACAGAAGCTATCTTCCTGGACAAGGGTGGCTGGTGGAAGAGATAAGAACACTATGGCTGCTGGGCTCAACAGATGGTGACAGAATACACACCCCTGGTCACATCCTACATTGCAATCTAAGCGATAATTGCCCATTAACAGAAGACAGAGATGGGTCTTGGGGAAGATAAAAAACACTGCTCCACCTAGGTTGAACAGATGGTGATAGAATATACACACCCTTGGCCACATCCTGCATTGTAACCCAAGACATAATGGTAATGGACGTTGATTCCTAAATAATAATAATAATGGGTTACAATATAAAAAAATTTTAAAAGAAGCATACACATACCACGCGCTTACATATTCTTCACAGACACTTATCACAAGACAAAATATCATCTTTCTTTCAAATAAAGGAAATGCTTTCTAAAACACCTGAAACTAACAGAAATATAACATCATTAAATTATTGGCTGACAAAATATCTTGGTGTTTGCTTCATTATAGCATGATTTTAAAAAGTTTTCTTTTTACCATGTTGTATCTTAGCAAAATGACAGATAAATTAAAATTACACTACTGAATATGCCATGTGCTCTAATAAGCTACTGTCAAGTTTGTAATTATTTGCAGTGCCTATTTCTGTTTCACTTTGTGATACAAAGGTTTCCTGACCGAACCTGTGAGAGCTAAATTACATGTTTTAAACCACTTTCTCCTCCTGAATCTCTAAATTCTGAGCACTTGTGTGTTAGTAAAACTGAATACTTAATTTGTTGGAAAATCAAATATATACCTGCTAGTAAGCCTGATGTGTTGTACATTACTTTTCAGACATTCACAATACTATTTGCTTTTAAAGATATATGAAAAATTAAGTAAAGATCCATATTTTTAACATGGATCTGGCATCAATCTCTTGATTTCATGCCCAAATCCAAGAATTTTAGACTGTTTTAAACATAATTTTGCAAAATAGTTTTCTTATATTGGCATCAGTGATTAAAAAATTATATTAAGAGAGAAAATATTAAATTAATTAAATTCTTCCCACCTTCAGAGATAGTTCCATTCAAAATTGCATTTAACTTCCTTTTCAGTACAGTTGCAGTACTGATGGCAGTTATTATAGTACATTCATTGGAATGTGACAAAGCTGTTAAAAAAAAATCACAGCAAATGTATCATGTATGGCAGTTGCCTGGAGACTGAGTGGGCATCATTTGCAGTCTTCACGTATTCAGCAGTTAGAGCTTGTAAATATTTCAGGTAAGAAAAACACCAAAGGTTTTTTATTCAGGCATCATGTTATCTTCAAAAAGAAGAATGTTTTTGGTACAAATTTTTGCATAATTTTGAATGTGAGGTTATATTTCTTAGCTCTGAATCCAGTTCTTTTCATATCAAAAGACTTCAGCATTTTCTTAGCTGTGGTCTTTACTAAGTCACCCTCTAGGGATGAGGAATGAGCACCTGATTAAATCAGTGGATGGCACTTGGGAGACCTCAGCTCTACCCTATGAATTTTTAGTGTGTAACATTGGAAATATTACTCCTTTTCTATGTTTTTTCAGGGATTTTTTCTGATCATTGCTATAAAGTCAATTTGTGTCACAACAATGACATTCTCTAAAGTCAAAGGAGTGAGGAGAGATCTGAACCTGACCTAAGAATTCCTGGCACCCTATGCAATCAATATAATATCTTTGTTCATGGTAAGTCATCCACTAATCTCTATGATAATATCTTTTTTCTAGTGGGGGAACAACAGTCAGACCTTATGAAAACTGAATAAGGCCACAGCAGAATTAGAATATTATGAATAAGACCAGAGACAAAAAGTTTTCTGTGCCCTAGTCAGGGAACGAGGATAACTGGACCAAACAATATTAAATTAATTTAAAAAAAAAAAAAAAAAAAAAAGGTTGCGGATACTTTGATCTTACTGCGACATTTAAGGGACATTTAACCATCAAAGGTTTCTGAACTCCTAAGGTTGTCTCCACTAGAAAAGCATACTAGCAACAAGGCACAAACATCTCTGTGTGACATTCTTGAGAATAGTAATTACAGATCTGCACAGGAAGCAGCACTGTTTTGTGGCACAGTGGGGACCTATAGGCTGTTTTGTAGAGTGGGAGCTGTTTGCACCTTGAAATCAACATGCTTCTGACTCTGCCAGTACCAGAGCTAGGTATTTACAAAAGTGAGAATTTTTTTCAGAAGGAAGAAAAAGCAAGCACAAACCTTCACTCTTTACATTTACATAATTTTTATTTTGGTTGTGTTAGAGTAAAAAACAAACATAGACAATGAAGTCTGCTCCCTAGAGAAATTGAAATCCTAGATAAAGACAGAGGTTGCAAATAGCAATTATTTGTCAACAAAAGGAAACTATGGAAGTGTGTAGGCTTTGAGAAGAAAACCAGCTTATTCTGCATATTATGTGAGCATTATTATGGTTCCTAATTATATTCAATATGATTTCACTAAATTTTACTTCCATAAAGCAGGCACAAATATTAATATATTAAAATATTTACAAAATATTTTAAGTTGTGCATATAAATATAAGATGCTCATCTGGTGAAGGATAATTCCTCAACAAATACTCAAAGAGATCAAAAGAACTAGAAATCTAAAGAGACCTGTAAATGTTGCGGAATGCCGCAGATCAGGCACGACTCCTTCAGAAAGTGTATGAGCAATCCTCTTGTTAGCATGATTAGAGGAAGTAGGCCTAAGCAGGCCTTGATAGAATTTGCAAGTTGTACTAGCAGGGAAGAAAAGCAAGGGCACTGAGCCTTTGACAATGTTGTTTTATAAACAAGAAGTTCAGTTAGTGAGGAATGAGGAGGAACCTTGGATCTCAGATCACAGTAAGAAGGAGTATGCAAATGTACTCTGTTTGATCCTGCCAATCATATTTTGACAAGTATGCACATTTACTGAAAAAAGTATAAAAGAATTGTTCTTTCTGAATAAAGTCGAAGCTTGCTTTATCAATCATATTGATTTGGCTGCAAGTATTCCTCCCGCTCATCATGTAAACTGCACTCTGAATAGTTCAGGGGAGCTGTTTCCTGTTTAGGTAGCTGGCTTCTGTTTTCTCAGAGGTTTAGATTCTTACCACACTAGTAACTGATTTCCAATCTCAATGCACAACATTTACAGCTTCCCATGCAACATCAAGATTTTCCATCATCTAACCATGATCTTTACACCCCTTTTTCTGCAACAGGTACTAGCTGGGGCTACTAGAACTCCTTGACACTTGGTCATAACATCCACATGCCCATTTTTCATTCACTAACTAAACAATCAGTGAGGGGAAAAAATTGATGGTGTGAAACAGTGACACTACTTAATCCTGTCATTCCCATTTGCACCCTCCCCCCACGCTGACTTCAGCTGCACAACATTACTTATTCCTGACAACTGAGCAAAATGTTGACTTCTGTCTACAACATGGTAGAGGAAATTACTCTTTTGCTTTTGTTTCTGCTGCTGCAAGAACATGGGGCTAGAGATGGTTTTTGTTTTCTTTCCTACATGCTTTCCAAGATAACTGGACCATGAACATCTGAGAAATTACTAGCAATGGGCTTATTAAACTTGTATAAATCTGATTTTTATGGTTTTACACTGTGACTTTCACTTATTGAAAATAACAGTAAGAAACTAATGTGGACTTGCAAGCAGATTAGCAGGTTCTTGCTGCAGAATGTTTTAGAATTTATGTTCAAGGAAGAGTCTGGCACCCAAAATGCTTAGGTGCTTAGATTGTAGCTTTCATTTCAAGAAGTTGGAAAAATGCATGTAGACCTCCTTGGAGATTCAAAATGTGTCTAACTATTCACTAGAAGAGTAAATAATTTCTTAGGAGTGGGTTAGTAAAAGGAAAACCAGGACACTACTATTTGTTTGTTTGCAACAGGTTGTAATGATGATATAAATAGGATTTGAGAACTGCCTAATAGGCAAGGAGACCTTTCGGATTGTAGTTTGACAATAGTGAATTTTAAAAATTAGGTGGGATGTGGAAATTTTCAAATGTATTTCTAAAAACTTAATTTTCTTCTTTGGATTTATAGCTTTCCACCTTAGATGGACCTATTTCCCACAAAGTCATGAATCCACAATAGGTACATATTAGTTATTTTGTTCATTAGAGCAAATTCAGTTCATACTATGAACACAGTTTTGAGTAACTGCTATTGCAAATGAACAAAAAAATCTACTGTAAAAAGGTAATACTTTAAACCAAAGATCTTTTTCCATCTAGATCCATCAGTCCTGCAATGTTATATTCTACCATGCCTGATAGAAAAAGTGCTTTCATGGGCACCCCTTGGCAACTGGTGTACAAGGCCAACATTTAGCAGGCGTCAAGATCTATTAATATGATTATCAGGCTCTCTAGGGTATATCCTATGTCATGAACTTATATGAATTCAATATGAAACTTCAGGAGAGAGAATTTATACAGCTCTGCACATGTTAAGAGTGCACAAAATAGTTAAAAAATATTTTTACAAAAGCAAGACAAGGTCTTCTTTTATAAAAAATATGTATTACCATTTTGTAATCATGTTCACATTTTATGCATGTCACTACTGAGGTAAAATGCAAAAAATTAAAAAATTTTGTGTGCAGTTAGCCACACTGTTGGCTACTCTCATGTTGCAGAATTAGGGAGAGTACAGAGAAGGGATCTGTACCACTTTCCTGATTTCCCCATAAACCTACTTGCTTACAAAGAAATTGTGACAGTGACTGTAGCATCCTAATTGCCAAATGTGTTGGAGGAAGGTAAAGTATTCCAGGTTCTCTGTTCTTTTGTGAGAGCTTTTGTTCCTCCTTTCCTTGAATAAAACACTATTTCTCTTCTCATTAAATATGCAGTTATCAAACGAGCCATAAAAAAGCCTTTCTCTTGAAACTCCATTTTATAGCTTTGAAAATACTATCCCACTTGCAGGAGAAAACACCAAGGGAAAGAGTCTTGGACTGACTTATTTTAAAGGAATACTATTAAAAATATTAAGTCTTTAAAATTATTAGGAAAGATAAGTGTTTCTCAGAGCTGTCAAAAATTTATTTTTCTTACTCAAAGAAAAGGATGATCCAACTTTTCCTGTGAATTATTAACCTGTTCTCATAAGAGTTATCAGATGTGAACAAGAGAAGGCAGACACAGCTCTCAGGTCAAAATTCCATCTGAGCAAGTGGGTTGAAAAAATAGCATGGCATATACCAAACATGGAGGAACAAGGATAATCTCAGTCTAGATAATCAATTTACATCAACAATTGACTTTTCAGTTTGAGGATTTCCTTTACCAGCCCTCTGGTATCACTGCTGTAAGGCGGTACACAGACTTTATAGAATAATGTAGGTACAGTGAGGAAGGGGAGGATTGAACTAGCTGACGCCTGTGGAGGTACCACATTCCCCTTGACAGCAGGGGAGGGAGGGTTTACACGTGGCTACATTGCCTTCTATGAAGGAAGGAATTTCAAAAACATCTTGCACAGGAGTGGATTTCTGGAGCCAAGGGTTATTATTGGGAATTTGGATGAGCAAGTAGCCTCCTGCCCATCCTATGGGATGTACCCACCATGTTTGGGGATGTAGTGCAGAAAAATGTCATCTGTGTTTTATAATGAGAACTTTCACTTTCTCAATAAAAACGATCGATTTTTAGTGTTCTCTAAATCTTAGGACATGGAAAATAATAAAATAAGGAGTATTTCTCAGGGAATGGCTCTGCAGAGACATGTTCTCTTTCTGTGATATGTCTGTAATTTTTAATTTCAATTTTTGATGCTGTTATAACTTTTTTTTCCCCCAAGAATTTCTCAGTGTGGAACCATACCTACTCTACAGATAATGTCTTCATTTCAAAGGGCTTCTCAGTGTGAGTGCCCATCCAGTCAGCAGGCTTCTTGTCATCAGATATTATTGTAGTGTGGGCTGGTTTTGAGTTTTTCAGGTTTTTCCTCAGGGAAACGGATCACCCTTACTAAATTTCCTTTAATGTTTCTTTTTTGACTTAGGCTTTGCTTCCATATACTAATTTGTTTTTCACTTGGATTATCTTCCACAAATCTTCTGGATCAGTATTGGGGTATTTATTTCCATGTGCACACATGCAGGTACATACAAATATGATCTATACCAGGAGATCTTATATAGAGTGTCTAAGCTGTCTTTTTGTGAGAGACTGAAAAGATTGATGTCTCGAGACATTTTGCACCTGTGTGGGAGAAGGGGTAGGTTGGGTCTGGCTCTGATGAGGAGATGCTCTGTTCCATACATGCCCCACCCACCCCCAGAGCCTGTATCCCAGTCTGGCAGTGGCTGCCCATCCCTGGCACAGCAGAGACAATGCTCTACAGCCACCTCTGAAACCCCTGACCCAGATCCTGAGAGGCCAAATGACCAGAAGTCCCTCCTGGGGGAAACAGTCCAGGAAGGCCAAGGGGTATTAAAGGCTGAGCACAAGGTAACCATGTGTCTTGACCTTACCTCCTCTTGGAATTTCTATCAGCTGAACACTGCTGGAAATTGGGAGTTATTAGGTGTATGTGTGATTTCTAAATTTTTTTTTTTTTTTTTTTTGGTCTTTCTCTCTCTTCTAATTCCCTCTTCTTGGCATTTTAGACTTACTTAAAATAGAAAGGGCTTAGAGATTGTGAAGTCGAATAGGTTAAGTTAATCCTTTGGGAAGTGTTTCATGTCAACTGAATGGTGGCTGAAACCTTTTGCCAATGTTCTTTGATTCTCTAATATTTCTAGTCAAATCTATTTTGTTGCTTTGACCTCTTGAGAACATCTTGTCAGTATTTCTCCCATGCATCTAACTTGGAGTACATGAACAAGTTTAAGCCCTTTTAAAAGCTACACTGAGTGAGTAGTTTTGGGCCTTACACTTTTACCTCTCACTTTTTGCCTTTTGTATTTATAATAGCGTCTCACTAGATAATGAGTTGCTTTCAGTTTGTCCCCTATTGATGGGTTCCCAGAATCACAACCAACAAAGTGCCAAGGCTGTGAGTCGATGTGAAGACCTTTCCAGCATATGTATGTCATGTCCTCTTTCCATCAAAAAGTGACTGCATGGGACAGAATGAGCCATAGCGACCATTCAGCATCATTCCCACCCTGCATAACTTAGAAATTTGCTGTTCTGGCAGCCCCTGGTGCAGAGCTGGAGTTTCAGACAGGAGAGTGTCCATTAGCTCTGGTACTGTAAGGATTTGCAAAATCTCCTTACATAAATGACAAACTCTTCACTTGAGTTGTACTCACCTAACAATTTCCATTGCAGGAGAGGAAATCATCCCTATTTGCAGTCTCAGAAGTTGGCTGGACATGAAGCTCACTCCTCAAGGGCTGGAGAAGAATCTTGAATTTTTAATATTAAAATAGCAATAAATATTAAATTTTCTCCGAGATTCCTCTACATTGGTTTTGGGCGCTGCTTAAATTTGGGAAGTGGCTGATTAGATTCAGCAAATTTGCCATCTTGGGGCAGAGTGCACTTGCCATTCTCCCTTTGTCTTTCAAGCCATGAGGTAAACTGAGGGAGCTGCCATCTTTGAGAGGGAGGTATGTTCTGCCATTTTAGGTTTCTCAGTTTGTGAGAATTAGCAATTTTTTATCTTGTTATTAACAGGTTTTTTCCTGTTACAGTTTTGCTTGTTAGTAGAATGTTATTTTTTTCACTTATGTCTCCTCTTATTTTGTTTCTCCTTATTGGTGGAATAGAATTGGTTAAAACAAAGGGGGAGAACTTATTTTAGAGTGTTCCCCTTAAAATTATCTGAAACCAAGACAGCTGATGTGTTTTGAAACTGTAATTTAATGCAGGTATTCCAGAGAAAGGAGTCAGACATTAAAAGTTATTCTAGTCCAAGACTCTTTTTTCCTTACTCTTGACCTCAAGCCTGGGTTAAACTTATTTCAGTGCCATTTCTCCTAAATATTCTGAGGACAAAGGACAGTTTTTTCTTGGCAAAGGAGTAGAAGTCTTATCATTAGGAAAATATTTGTGACAAGTCAAAGTAACTGGCTTTTAAAAAATTATTTACATCTTAAATTTGTCATGATGCAAGCAGCTGTGGAGGATGTAACTAGAGACAAGAAACTTCTCAGAGGGGTTTGTGTGTTCAGACTCAGACAGAAAGGAGTTCTGGTAAGCACTGGGAGAACAGAAGCCGTCATGAGTGATGTCTAAAGGAATACATAACTTCTCCATATATGTGCTGGTTTCAGACAGAACCCAGCCCACAGAAGTAACAGACCAATCAGAAAAGGGTATGCCTCTGTGAGAGAGTGGCTCTCTCTTTCCTTCTAGCAAAGTTCAAGTTAACATCCCAGCTCCATGCGGCCGGCCCGGCCTGGTCTCTCTGTGTGTCCAGAGCCGGGCCTGGCCAGGTTGGGTCCCTTCCCTGCAATCCCAAGAGGGCTGGAGCTGGAATGCTGCTGCTCTTAAACCTCACCAGGCAGAGAGGAGGGGTAGACTGCAGCTGCTGAGATCCTGGATGCTCCCTCCCAGCATGGGCACCATGAGAGATCATGGACAGAGACTGAAGGCCCCCTTGCAGCCTGAGCAGAGAGTGACCGTGGGGCTGAAGAGCAGCCCTGAGAACCAAGGATGGCCCAGCCCAGCCTGGCCCCTGTGTTCTCTC
>VWZN01016177.1:2460-15275 GCA_013396955.1 Regulus satrapa | reverse complement strand
TTTTTTTTTTTTTTTGCTTGCACCATCAATAACCACAAAGCAAAATAGTCATCTTCTAAAGTAACACAAATAAGAAAAGGAAACAAAACATCGTCAAAGAGCTAAATCTTCCATATTCTTCCATATCCTGGTTGAACAGGAACAGACCTTGCAGATTAATCCCTAGACAGAAGAAGACAAGATTTTTGCCCTTGTGAAGAGCATTTTGCAATTCTAGAGAAGCTCAAGACCTGTGCTGAGAAAGCAGGAACCTGATACAAACTCTGTTTTGGAAAAGGAATCTGTAGTTCACTGAATTCCTGCCCCTCAGCGCAAACCACTATTCAAAATAATAAATTATACTTATCTTTAAAGCAAGTGTATGTGATTTCTATGCAATTCATGGGTGGCAATTTTTTCAGATTCTACTGAAAGAGACTTATTTTATATAAGCTTGAGATTTTCCTTTTGGTTTTGTAATGTCTGTAGGACCTTTTTCTGGTTAGGATAACAAAGAAGAATGGATATATATATATAGTAGACTGTACATGCAATTTGAGGAACAGACTTTACCATAAGATTTAGCCCTCCTTAATAACCATTAAGGTTATGAAGGACTTTTTCTTCCCCCAGAACACAAGGGATCAAAGAATTAGTTTTAGAGTCATACATAACAAACAATGTATCATCCTGAGACATCACTGTGAACGTTTTTCCACTTAGAATAAAAGGAATCAGACTTTGGAAGAATGCCAAGGTAACCACAATAAAAATAGATTAATCACACTAAAACAAGACAGAGTGACGATGAGAGTTGTATTGTAATTGTGAATCGGTTTATAACAAGAACACTTTTTCTAAACAGAGTCTGGATGAAAAATGAGAGTCAAATAAGGAAATTCTCAGAAAATGTATTAGCCAATACAGAGAGTCAAAGGGGATGGAATGCAACCTGAAAATTGAGCAGAACAGAAAGATATTTTAGTGCAATAAAATAAATTCTAAATGTTTATCTAGCTGACTAATATGTTTGCTTAAAAAAGTTATTGCATTGCAACTTCCTGGAGCATTTTTGTTTTCTTAACTATTGGAGACTGTTTTTTTTTTTGTTTGTTTTTTGTTTTTTTTTTTTTAAAGAGTTAATTAGCTTGTCTCAATACATGAGAACTGACCCAAGTTTTTACAGTCTGCACCAGAAGGAAAAAAATTAAAACAAACCAGGAACTTTCTGAAGAAATACATTAATTTATCTGTTGTCTTAAATTTTCATTATGTTCAAATTTTTCTGAATTCTGCTATTGTAAGGAGAAGCCAAATGACAATAAATTTTGAAGACATATGCCTTTTTTTTGTTGCTGTTTTGTTGTTGTTTTTTTTTTTTTTTTATATATTGCCATTCTAATTCTACATACTCATGTGTTCCTTTCCTTTTTTTTTCATTAACTAATTTTATTGGTAATTTAGAGTTCTCCATATTGTAGCTACAGGATTCCCTGCAAAGTTGAACAGGTCTTTAAATACAAACAGATATGACATCAAGTACAAATGAAATAATTCAGAATCTCTTTAAGTAAATCAACATTCAATTTTATTAGAAGCCTTTAATTTTCAACCTAACACATTATGCACATGTTTGGAAATTAAATTCCTGCCACATATTTGGTGATATTCAACTGTTCACTAATCCAAAACCTTTATAATAGTGAAAATTCAGTTGAGTGACAACCTGAGGCTTCTGTGATTAAAAAATATAATTTCCAGAGTATTTCAAGTTTTACATGAAGAAGAAAATAATATAATGGCATAAACAGGAAAAGATTGTGTGTTACAGTTTCTGTATAATTAGCTTTAACTGAAGCTTTCAAATAATGGTTCTGTCATTTCCTAAAATGAAAGTCTACTATTTCAGGTTGAAGAGAAAATCTTCTTTCCTTTTTCTCTTTTTTCAAAATATCATCACAATACATAAGTTTTCTTTTAGTTATATTTTTCTTTTCATAGTAGTAATTTCAAAATAAGATTCCTCAGACTTTAGTCAATAAGAGGAATAATTATGCAAAAAACCCTACTCAAAAGTTGTGAAAAACATGGATTTAGTTGTTTTTCAGAATTAAAAGTAAATAGATTATCAGCTGAGAAAATATATTTTAATAGTTAAGTGAGTGATTTAAATATGTTTGATAATGAAATGTTAAAAAAAAAAAAAAGACAGGTTGCAACATTTTAAAATCTCTTCAGCTTTATTGTGAATATGTGTTGTTAGCTTGAAGTTGAGCTTAAATGCATCAACAACATAGCTGTACTAGTAAATAAAAATAACTAAGAAAAAACAAAACAAAACAAAACAAAACCAAAACTCTACAAGAATATACCGAGAACATTCTCAGCACCCAATGCAATTAACAAGCAAAGATTCAATTACTCATTTTTACACAACATAGGTTAACACAAATTGCAACCTATGTGTCATATGGTGGTTTTGTATTTTTGTTTTGATATTAGATTTTTTTTATTTTTTCCAAAGTAATAGTTTAGGGTTCCAATTTGAAAGAAAGCAAGCACTTCTACCTAATTGGGTATAAAATGAAAAAGTTACCAGGGACATATAACATGCATCTCCGGGCTGTTTTATATGAAGAAAATGGGAATGAGATCTTTTTAAAGGTTAGTTTCTTTCTCTCAGGCAGGTTAGATTTTAAGCACCCATTTATTTCTCATTTCTACTCTGCTCTGTCTACACTAGCCGAAGGCTGAGACTCCACTGTATTTCTGTTTCTAAGATGAGCCCAATCTTTGTTTCACCTTTAAACTAGAAGCTAAAAGTCTTCCCTTCTTACAGCTGAAGAATATTTCATCAACTGAATGTGAAGATGTTAAGTAATTATATATTTATTATTATGAATTTATTATTAAAATGACCACATTTTACTGCCCTGAAATCTCCAGAAATGGTTTGAGATTATGGTTGTTCAATAGATGAAACTGACTAAAACCTGGAGATGTTTCACCTTAATTATTTGGGCAGCAAATAATCTCCAGCCACCAAATCAAAGGTCAGAAATCTACAGAGGAGCCCTTACTGATTTTTCTCTATATTTTTTTCCTGATTGCATTGCTGCCTATTTCCCTTATAAGTGGCTGGAGGTCTTGTTGGATGTCTTGTCTGTTAATTGTGCTAATTGTTCGTTAGCATTCTTAGTGCTACATCCTACAGGCTCCTTTTTAATGTGACTTTTGGCACATCCAGAATTAAGAAAACCATAATCTCAACCTTCTCTACCTAAAATATCTTTAAATAAATATTTTCATGTTTTGTCACAAATGTGATTTTACATAAAACTTCCTCTGAAATGAATGCATGCAACTTCAACAAAATAAAAGTCAGTCCAAATTCTAACCCATATCCAGATTTCAGGCTTTATTATTTCACCAACATAGCATTAAAAATTAATTTGGTTCACCTACTCCTTGCTTGCTTGCTTCCTTTCTTCCTTCTTTCCAACTTCCCATATCTTGCTATTCTTGCTGAAATGTTTGGAATCTGATTTGGAATCATGATTCATCACCATGCATGATACTTCATGATAACCAGAAAATGCTGGCTTCTACATCTGAAAACTGTTCTTCTGCCATAAAGTGTGACCATTGACAAGTAAAACTGAATAGTTTATCACTAGTGTCCTTCTCTTATGTACCTGATATTTTCCATAGAATATATATTACCACTGATTCTAATACTGTCTACTCCATCGTGACATGATGGGAGAGTTCTAGTGGGGATCTACTGCTGAAAACTTTCTTAGCATTTACATTAATCATTGAATGGATGTAAATTCATTATGAAAACATAAAATATAACAATTTATTTAAAAATGTATGTATGAAAGTTGAAAGAATAAATGCAAATTAGGTTACACATATTATGCACATAGTTCATGCACCTACATGTGCACACACAAAAACGATCCCACACATACCCTATTAAATCAACTGTCTTCATAAGGTGGGGGTCTCATAACCTTAACAAGATCAGTTCAACCCAGAACCTCTGATTTTGGTTGTACATAGCAAAGTAATTGGTCAATATACCTGGCTATCTTTGATTGTAACTGACTGTCCAGTAGCCACTTATAACCAGACTGATTAAAATAGCCTCTTCACTGAACAGACCAAAATATCTTTTGATATTTGACAAATAATTTAGCCATTTGTCCTTCATAATAACACTGATTACAACAATATCCAGAGATAATAGTTATGCCTTTGTGTTTCCATATATTTATTGTTATACTGAGAAATTTCTGTAAGTTGCGATTTCTTATGATGAAGTATTTCTCCTATCAATGATTCCAGAACATTAGATCAATTAATTTTTATCTTTTTTTTTAAATTAATGTTTAACTTTGATTGGTAGTACGCATGCAATATTTATGTCATTTACTAACATGCTAAATTATCTTAGCTGCTTGTGGTGAATTGCTTCGTCTTTACCTTACGTATATTCAGAAAAATACCTAATACAGAACTGTTCCTGCTGCTTGTTTTAGAGTTTCATGAAGATGTTCAGGATGTAATTTATCCTGGCCTGGTACTATGTCAGTTTTAATAGGTCTAATTTCCTAACTCCCTGCTTCATTGTGACCATAAAGCCTTTTAGCATTTCACTTCTTTCACCAGGAAAATTTATCCCAGGCAGTGGAATATGACCTTCAAATTCTTTCATGCATACACTAGCAAAGGATTCATTCAGCCTCTTGGCAATATGAACCTCATTTGTCATTAACATCTCACTCTTGTCCTTCAATAGTTCATCTGACTCCTTGTCTACCTTCCAGCCAGTATTGTAATTATAACATTTTAATCCATTTATTATTTTAGGCTTCATCATTGTTAGCACAAAGAATCCTAGCTTCTGCTTTCAGTCTTCTTTTTTTTTTTTTTGCTTCAGACTTTTCTCAAAGGAATTTTTCTTTCAACATTTTGAGAATATCTATTTTCTTGCCCTTTTTTTTTTTTTTTGGTCATATTTTATAAAAAACCTTATTTATGCCAGGTGTTTGCTTCATATAGCATCACTCTTTTTGATCTCTGTCTCTTTTTCTCTTGCTTTCTTCTTTCTTCCAATTAATCCATTTTATACAAGACCATATGCATTTTCCAAATGAACAAAATAAAGTGCCATATAATATTCTGGGTTTTATTTTTTCATCTTAATCATGTCTATTTCTGGATTGACTGATACCCCAGAGAGTCATGCTGCCATCCAGAGGGGCCTGAATTCGCTGGAGAAATGGGCTGAAAAGAATCTCATGAAGGTCTGCAAAGGGAATTGCAAAGTTCTGAACCTGGGGAGGAAAAACCTAAGTTGTCAGTATATGCTGGGGGGTAACCATCTAGGAAGGAACTTGGCAAAAAAGTTCTGGAAGTACTGGTCTGTACACCTAGCCTTCATTATATAAAGTATTGCCAGCTGGTTGACAGAGAACATCATCCTCGACTCAGCCACAGCTGGAGTGGTGTGTTGAGTTCTGGGCCTCCCTTGCATGAGAGAGGTATGGACATACTGGAGAGAGTCCAAACAATAGCCACAAGGGGAAGAAAAAACAGCTGGGACTGTTTACTACAGTATAGAAAAGACATAGTGGCAATCTCATCAATGTGTATAAATACCTGAGAGTACATAGAGCATGCACAGAGCCTGGATATTTTCACTGACAGTACCAGAGCCAATGGGCACAAACAGAAACAGAGGTCACCCTGTCTGGATGTCACAATTCTTTACTGTCAGGGTGACTGAGCACTGGCACAGGTTGTAAAGGGAGGGTGTGGAGTTTTCATGCTTGGAGAAATTCAAAAGCCATCTGTGCACAGACCTTGCCAACCAGGTCTAGGTATCCCTCCTTGAGCAGGGCAGTTGGACCAAATAACTTCCAGAGGTCCCTTCTGACCGCAACCCTTTTGGGATTTTGTGAAGAGTCCCTAAACTTGGTCATTGTTCTGCACTGTCTTGTAACACATATGTAGACAAATTTGGAAAAACAGTCATAGTCTCCTTTTTCAAAGTGAATTCAAACATTTTTCTTCCACTTTTATTGTCACAAAGGAAAAACTTAAGTCTTTTTTCCTAGTATTTCTCCTCACATTTTCAATTTTGAAATTAATTGATATGTAAGTGAACCTTATATATGAGTGCAACCTGTGAAGCAAAACTATGTCAAATGCAACCTGCCTCTTCATTGGTTGTATGATTCAGTTTGACATATGTCGTGGTTTTTAAGCGACAGGTATCTGCTAGTCTCCCTTGGAAAAAAAAAAAAAAAAGATTGAAGGAAACAAACCTCCCTCCCTCCGGATTATTTTGATTTCAAAATTGATAGGCTTTCAGGCAGAAGTATGGGAATAAGGAATAACTGTTCTTTACTAATAAGTTTATCACGGCAAACAAGTAACAGCAACAGTAGCAGTGAGAAACCAACAGGGCTAGGGTTCTCCCCTCCGTTATAGTTACAGTCACAAGGGTGGGTTGATCCACGCAGCTGCAGGGGCGCTCTGGCTCGGAGGAGACACCAGACGAAAGGCGGCCCGGGCTCAGACCGGGAGCGGTGGAGTTCCCAAAGCTGGGCAAGGCGTACCCAGGGCTGTGGTCCGGATTGTCAAAAAGCAGAGGGGAAACTCCGGATCAGCGCTGGAGAAGCGATGGGATGCAGCGGCCGCGGCAGCTCCAAGCAAGGCAGAGAGCAGGCTGGTCCCAAGTTCCCAGGCCAAAAAACCCTGAGAGCGAGAGACCACCCCCCTCTCCCCTCCCCTCTGCCCAGTGAGTCACCATGTCCTCCCCTGTCTTTTTGTCTGCCTTGGCCCAGAGTCTTTGTTTTCCTTAAGTACCCACATTAGCGCTTCTAGGAGAACAATGGTAAAAAATTCTACAGATAAGATAGAAAGAGAAACCAACCCCCAACAACATATCAAAACCATATACAACCCTTTATATAAATTTAGGAATAGTATCTATTTCTCTAAAAAAATACTAAGATCTCTTCCCAAGACTGTTTTCCTCACTATTTCTTCTTTGACATAGAAACACTTAGCAGCTGTACTATTCAATTTTCTTTTATTTTGGCCATGTAGTGAGGTGTTGCTGAATGGCTGTAATGGGCTGATTTTGGACTGACACAGTCTGCCATCCTTGATTGCTTGCCCAACAAAGATAAACTTATAGAATTGTTACAATTATACTTTTACAGAGACTTTCAGTAGCAGGAAGGGAGTGATTTCTGTTAGCAGCAATTTTTGGTAACAACATGAACCCACTAAGTATATTAAAATATATATATTTAGGAGAAGTGGCATGATTTGTGCTTTTCTAGGAGTTTGAGGAATATAAGCGCTGGTAAATCAAACCTAATACAGTCTTACAAAGCAATCTTAAAGTAAATAGGGAATATATTTAAATATCATTTTAAGGAGATTATTTCTATATATATCATACACTGCCATTTGGATATGAGAGTTGTCTTATTACTGAAAGTTCATTGCAGTAGTAGACATTATTAGCTGGAATCAATGTAGGGAATAGGATATCCTGTCTCTTCTTTACTGCATGAAAGGCTCCCACTCCACCCCTCTGATTTTGACAAAAAACTTCTGTGCTTACTGAATCAGTCATATATGCAAAGCAGCAAAATTTATTTTTTGTTATCCATTTAGAAAATGTATTTAAAAGACATTTGCAAAGTTAAAAAATAAATTATATCTAAAAATATGTAGATAGCAAAAGCTTGCCTTTCTGACTACACAGAAATGCAGTTAGGCAAATACATTTTACATGTTGAAAGATTACTTTTAAGAGAGCTTAAGAGAGTGGACAGGGATGAAAGTCTAAATGATAAATTTTCATTAGCAAATTTCTGGAGAAATGGTGGGGAATAATTTGAGTGTTTAGGAGATTTCAGTGAGAGCTACTTAGAATTAACTGTTGTATTATTTTGAAACTTGTGTTAAACTATGCTAGTCTGCCAATACACCATTCTAGAACAGACTATTTTTGATTGACTTCTGACCACAAGATAGGCCAGAAGTAAAAGATGGAAACTAAAGATACATAATTTGCATGAGAAAGAAAGGGCATCTATCTCCTAAGGAACTGCTTAAAAAAATTAAGCAGCTTTCATATAATTTACTTTTTACAAAATGTTAAAAAGTACAGAGTTTACAGACTTATTTCAAAGTATTTGATGTTTGCAGTAGCTTTCAGCAAGTTAGGAAAAGAAAACTAAAATACAGATGAAGAGAATTTCACTTATTCTGAAGTAGGACACGTACAGGATGTTTTAAAGTACACAGTGAAAAGAAAGATAATAACAAAGCATTTATGACTAAACTACTTTTTGACTAACACAGGGTGAGTAAGCCTGTTCAACTTGCAAAAGCCAGCTTATTTCTTTTAAACATTAGAGACTGTTTACTTGCTTTCACAGCTTGTGAAATATGGACTGTGTTCTGACACTGGAAATATTGCTTCAAATTCTAAACAGAAACGGTAAACAATTTTGAAGCAGAGCAATATGCAAAGAGTTGAGTTACAATTACTCAACCAACAAAAAGTACATGTAACTGTATGGTGAAGGAAATGATGCAGCACAAGGCAATTTCATGATTCAAAGGAAATGTGAGAACTTCAATAATTTGTGGGATTTTTTGGAAGAATTTGCAAATGCCATGTGGCAAATTTAGGTCACTTATAGAATCACCAAGAAGGCATCAGCAAAAGCAGTTTTGGGAACACACAGTGTTTCTGATAAATCAAATGGCAGCTCAACTGCCACTAATCAGGGCCAAGAGCTAAAGAACATTCCTGAGATCATAGTGTGACATGGCCCAGGGGTGGTGGTGGTTATGCACTACCAAGTGTTATGAGAGTGTAGCAAACAAAATAAAGAAGAACTAAGACCATTAGTTCAGAAGAATAATTCACAACAACCATACCCAGCATTTTTGCATAAGATGAATAACTAGCAGCAGAACTAGTATGGGCACAGATGCATAAATTCATGTGATGTTAGAAAAAATACAATATTAGCAATTAACGTGACACAGAGAATATAAAAGTTTCACTAGAAAACCATATGAATTAATGGGCATGTAAATCCCTCATTA
The DNA here is from genome assembly GCA_013396955.1 of Regulus satrapa. NCBI lineage: Eukaryota > Metazoa > Chordata > Aves > Passeriformes > Regulidae > Regulus > Regulus satrapa. The sequence goes on along the minus strand of VWZN01016177.1, from coordinate 6,143 downwards.
AGAAAAAATGGTTTAGAGAATCAGGGATCTGGTAGAATGAGGAAGATATTAAAGATTTCAGCACAGTTTTAAGTCTGAAAGGAAACAAACACTTCAGTCTCTTACGTTCATTAAATTTCTTCTATCTTTACACAAATAATAAATGTTGGATGAGACCTGTTTCCTATTGTAGGTAGCACAGAACATGAAGAGAATATTAATTTAAAGAGGGAAATATTGAGACATTTAATTATATACAAACTCAAGGGAAGACATTTTAAGAAAAATAAGGACCTGGGAGGGAAGAAAAATATATAATACCTCTGCTCACTGTTCTTGTCTATTTCCAAAACCTTGACAGAGTTAAAATACTAACTGATGCCTCTATTCATTTTTAAACCAATCTTTTTTAACATGGAAGAAGATTTATGTATTTGATGTACAATCACTGGACATTGTTTATTTGGTTTGAATTTCAATAATGAATACATTTTCTTTTCTTTAGGCCAAACTCTGGTTAAACATAAAATAAAAATAATAATTAAGGTATGGAGATAATATATAACATCAGAAATTCTTTGTTTGATGCAATTAAATTGCAGATTGTCTTTAACAAAACAAAATGACACTGTGATCATTGGATCCAAGTCCAGAGTAGCATTGCTTATCATAATGGTGATGTTTCAAGAAGAGCCACATTCAGAGCAGGGTGTTCAGACTATCTCTGTACTAGTCAATAAAGTATTGCCAGGCTTTGGACTGCTGCTGTCCACTGGAGCTGTGTGTCTGGTGTCTGTTCTGATCAGATGTTAGAGTGGTCCTAGTCCTAGGCTGGGCCACCTGCCTCCCTCTTAGGCATACTCTGACAAAAGCAAACAGGCACTTTGGCTATGTAATGTGCTGGCTATGAGGAACTTCCCATATGGTTTAAGAAATTTTTCTTAAACCCTTTTTCTTTTTTTTTTTTTTTTTTTTTTTTTTCCTGTTTCCTATGTATTGCAGAGTCTGGTTAATGTTGTGTTATATTACTGTATTATTGATTATTGTGTTAGGATTTTATTAATGACAATGTATTAAAATACATTATGTATATCACTGCATAGCAGTGAACATAGAATTGGCAGGATAAGGCTATTAAGGAAGAAATGAGAAGAGACCTTTATCCCACCAAGAACAAGGATGGTTCATTGATAGTTATCTCTATACCTGTATTAGTTTGAGGTAAATGGATTTGGTATAGCTTTATTTTAGATTAAATGTACATGTGATTATTTTGTCTGCTTGAGTTTGGGTGGGGTTTTTTTTAGTTTTGGTTTTGTTTTTTTTAACAGTGGTTAAATATTTTGTCATTGTTCTAATAATTATTTAGCATCCAAAACTCCCTTCAATATATTTTCATTAATAATAATGTCAAAAGAACAGTTCCAATGATCACATCTGACATTCTGTTAAACACAGGACAATTTTAAATAGATTTGGACACAATATTTCACCCAAAGGTCTGAAGAACAGTTTTCTCTGATAAGCACACAGAAAACAGATATTGGATAATTATGGATAATTGATAAGCCATTTTATTTTGCTTGTAGTGCTCACTCTTTCTTAAGAATTTTTGCTGTCTGTCTTTGTCTGATCAGTCAATATTTTGCTTAACTCCTCCCTGAAATTATATGCTATCTAGGAAGCAAGTTGTTGACCATCACAATAATGATGCTGTCTGCTTCAAAATAAATGCAAAGGCTTTTCTCATAAAATCCACCCTGTAAAAATTAAAATATTTTGCACAGTTCACTATCTGAGCTTGTTGAACACCTGGAAAAGGGGTACCTCTAAACCACTCCCATTTACAATTGTATCATCTACTCTAAGTTAGGTTTCTTTTCTTGTTACTCCAGCAATTACTGAGACCCTATGCTATTCCCTTCAATTACTTTTTATTCCTCCACGTGAGACAAATATATTTATCTGCCTTGCTGTTATACCAAGACTACGTACTGCAGCTTTGCCTTTAATGTACCTTTTGCAGTCAAGTAGAATAATTAGTTCATTTTCTTCAACACATGAAGCTTTTCTCATCTCCATTGCTTTAAAATGGAGTTCTTTCTAGCTGAAAAAACTTCTGGACTGATGATTTTTTGGTCCTTGGTTTTTCCACAGCTATTCAGGAACTCATCAAGATTTCTCACCTCACTAAATACAAGGGATTTTTTTTTTCCTTGTCTGTGGTATTCCAGAGATCTTAAAAATTAATACATTCCAACTGCATATCAGTCAAAACTTCAACTTGGAATATTCATAGAATGGTTTCAAGTGGGATTGTCAAGCTTTGGTTTAGCGCTGCTGCTGATCCTTATCATTCCTTCTTTATTCTCAAGAGTTACATTATGATATTTGCACTTTGATACAGCATGTCCCTTGTACATATTTTATTTAAATGTTACACTTATCATTGCGACAAAATACTGCAGAATTTAATTAGAAGTGAAGAATGTGATTTCACATTCACCAAAGGTTGTTGTTGAAAATCTTTATTACACTAGAATTATTTTTTACAATAACTTACTGGAATAAAGTCTTACTTGAAATACAGATTTGGTGAGTCTTGTCTGAATCTTAAGCTGCATTTATTTCAGGAAAGGAAGAGGATGTTTCAGCTTTACTGTAACATAATTGAATTTAGACTCTGAAAATATCTGAATTTAAAGGGTATCTGATTGTTGGCATATACTGTATGCAGATGAAAATCCTGATAATGACAAATTCTAACCAATGAAGGAAATGTTAGTACTACTTTAGTGATGTCTTTTGCAGAATATTGTGCAGCTGGTAAAAGGTATAATGCAAATGTGAAATTGCTTAAATTCTTCATCACTTGATGTACAACGCAGTATGTTTCAAGCATGAAAGAAAAATTTTAATCTGAACTATATCTAATCAGATCTATTTTCTCCTCATGCCTGCAATGTTAACATTATGCAATCAACAGAGGAAGCCAAAGATGAAAAAAAAAGAATATAAAAGTCAAATTTGATACAGTGAGAAAAAAATTTGCATGCAAATTAAAAACAGACATTTCTATTTTTCTCATTAAAGTAAACTTCACAACATACTTCTGAAGTTAAAGAACATAATTTTCAAATCAGTATGAGTTGTGAATGGCATTTTCAAACATTTCAAAATAAATTATATTCAGAGAAAACATATAAAATATTTAGAATATTGAGAATTTTGAAATTTTATTATCAATTTATCAACAAAGAGATGGCATGCAGTAAAACTTGTGAATATTAATTAAAAGTAATCTCTTAATTGGATGCTTAAAAGTGTAAGACAGACGCTACTTTCCCAAAGGCAGAAAGAGAATTGTATTTACAATTCAGTTAGGGACAGGTGCCCAGATTTGGGATTATCTATCATTTGCTACATGCTGAGTTTGCTGCATACAAGCTGCCATTACTAATGGTCTGGGACAGAGCCATGAAATTTCAAGTACTGTATATTCCAGGTCAGAGCACAATCTAGTTAGTGTCATCTGAAATTCATCCACCATTCCTCTTCTTAATAACCTGCTAGTGACCAACTGAACTGCGACATTGAGTTGTTTCTATATGCCTTTTTTTTTTTTTTTAAGCTAAATTTTTTTCACCTGTGCTTTAGAAGTGTAGACCTATTTCTTGTGGAAAATCCTTTATTTTCTAGTATGT
>VWZN01016176.1:142358-156692 GCA_013396955.1 Regulus satrapa | reverse complement strand
CCCTCCCTTCCTTCCTCCCTCCCAGGACTGGGGCTGTTGCTCCCTATATCGTTTCACTCTGATCTCATTTGGATTGCCAATATACAAGTAATTATCCCTAGTGGTCTTCTCAGCCAGAGCTCCAGGGAGACCATGGATCTGTAAAGCAAACAAAAGAGCATTAAGCCCCCTCCTGGCTGGAGAGGGGCCATGGTGCAGGCTCTCGATACAGCCCATGGGCATCCCTCTCTTCTCAGGTGTGAAGGGGTGAAGTTCCAATTGCCCAAGGCTGTGTCTGTGACACTGAAGGAAAACTACAGCATTCCTGAGCGTTGCCTGGGCATAAGGGACATGCTGAAGAAGTTCAAAGGTAAGGGGGCAGCTTCTGGCGTATCTGGGGTCTGATTTCCCCCAGTACCCTGGGACACAGGGAGGTTTTTCCAACAAGCTTTCCCGCTGCTCCCACTTTGTGCCCCAATGAGTTCAGGCTGGTTTCATGGCAGGAGGACCTTTGTTGTGGTCTTGGATGGATTGTGAAGCAACCCTGAAGTGCAGGATGTCCCTCAGGGGTTTCAAGCACTGTTTCCCATGACCTCTTGCTCTCAATGCTGGCTCTTTCTGAAGCTGTGGAACTGCTCTCATTCTGCCCTGGCTCCACAGCCTGACACCAAATATTTTAAAGTTTTTCTGTATTGCACTTCCCCACTGCCAGGCAGTGCTGGGAGCTCTGCAAATCCACGAGAAAATAATTGGGTGATGTGGGATGGTTTGGGAGAGCCCAGCATCCAGGTCACAGGCACCTGCTTCTGTCTGTGCCTGAGATGCCTGAGGCCTTCCATCCTTCCACCTTTTTCTCTCTCCAGTGGATGTGATTCTGGACCCAGAGACGGCACACCCAGACCTCACCGTGTCCGAGGACCGCAAGAGTGTTCGGCGCGGGAGCAAGAAGCTGCTTCTGTCCCTCTTTGACAACCCCAAGAGATTTGGAACTGCCCCGGTGGTGCTGGGCAGTCCGGGCTTCTTCTCAGGCCGTCACTACTGGGAGGTGCAGGTGGGAGACAAGCCTGAGTGGGGCCTGGGGCTGTGCCAGGAGGCTGCCAGCCGGAAAGGCTCTGTCCTCTTCTCCCCCAACAATGGCTACTGGGTGCTGCGGCTGCAAAATGGGGGCAACTATGAGGCCCTGACCGTACCCATCTCCCCTCTAGCCCTGAGTGTGAAACCCCGGCGCGTTGGGATCTTCCTGGACTATGAGGCGGGAGAGATCTCCTTCTACAATGTAAACGACCGCTCCCACATTTACACCTTCACTGACAAGTTCTCAGGCAATCTCCGGCCTCTCTTTTTCCTGGGTGCCTTTTTGGGGGGCAGAAATGCAGAACCCTTGGTGATCTCCTGGGTTAGGGACCCACAGGGGACCGGATGCATCATCCTGTGAGAGTGGCTGCCCTGGTTTGTCACTGGTGGGCAGAGACCTGGGAGCTCAACCAGCTTCTCCCTGTGAGTCGGGCAGCACTAAGGAAAAATCTCATTGCCCTGGTGAGTGTCCTGGCAGGATTCTCACATGCCTCCCCCAGGAAGGACAGTGGAGGTCAAAGGTATGTGATAGCTTGAGTAGGCTCACAGATTTTCCATCTGGTAGACTCTGTATCACATGGCTCTGGTTGCTGGGGTGACCTGCCATGTGTGACACCCACTGTGTGTCGTGTTTGTAGTAGGGATGTGCCATAACCCTCTGTGCCTCTAGTGGGGACTGAGGAGTCCCCTGATAACTGTCACCCTGATGCTGATCTCACAGACTGCTGGAGCAGGGTATATGTCCAGCCTGCAATGTAGTGCTGACTTTGGTGTGAATTGTACTGTAATAAGGCAATAAAAGATTGATTTGGGAAGCCTTGTGTGGTTAATGGTGTGGGTTTGTAGTGATGTCCAAAATATCTCAGAAGGCAAAGGGTGCTGCTGGACCTGGTTCTCTCCAGGCAGAGATTTGGGAGTGGCAGCTGCTTGTGTGGGGGCTTCACTCCAGTCTTGTAGTGCTGGGACCTGGGCTGAAAAGAGAGGACGTCTCTGTGGGTGTGGGTGGTCCTTGGGCTGCTGTCTTAGTCTCCTGGTCAGGAGATTCCCTCCAGGTCTGTCAGCNCCAAGGTGGGGAGCTGCCCACCACAGGGCACTTCAGGGGTACTTCAGGGCTGCAAAACCCAGGGAAGAAAAATAGCCCAAACTCTGTCTCCAATGTTCACCTTTGGTCTGTCCATCCCCTGGGACATCCCTTCTCCTCCAGGCTGTCTTGCTGCCCCAAGGCTTTGCCTTGGACAGGCTGCCAGTGTGTCACTGGAGGAAAAGCTCATCTGAACCTGAATGAGGCTGTGGTCTCTTTGCACAGGGTCAAGAGGCAGGAGACACTGCCCTGGGTGCACAAAGCACTGCCCTGTGGCAAATGGGGTGCAAGCAGTGCCACCAGCCCTGGACTACCAGCTGGAATGTCTGTGCATCTTATCCTTCAGACAGAAATCAAAAAGCTGCTCAATTGGAAATCTGATTCAATGCACATAAAGTAAAACACAGTCTAAAATGCTCAGCACAATTTATCATAGAGTCACATACTGGTTTGGATTAGAAGGGACCTTAAAGCTCATGTTGTTCCACCCCCTGCCATGGGCAGCGACACCTTCCACTATCCCAGGGTGCTTCGAGCCCTGTCCAACATGGCCTTGGACACTTCCAGGGCTAGAGCAGCCACAGCTGCTCTGGGCAACCTGTACAGGGCCTTTCCGCAGTCACAGTGAGCAATTCCTTCCCAACATCCCATCCAGCTCTGCCCCCTGGTACTGGGAAGCCATTCCCCCTTGTCCTGTCACTCCAGGTTCTTGTAGATTGTCTCTTTCCAATTCTCTGGGGATGTCCTGGATGATGCTTTAGGAGTCTTCTAGTGAATAAATTAGCTGGACTGAGAGAGCAGTTCCTCTTGACTGAGTTTTACTGTGTTTTGGGGAGTCCCACACTCCTTCAAGATCTGTCTTTTGGAGGTTGCATAACAGAGAGAACAGACTAGTGAGACAAGCTGAATCACAGCTTTGCTTCTCCCATGAAGGAGAAGGAGGTGGGTCCTGCAGTGCATTGATACCCTGAAGATGTTACATGGAGATTGTGATCTTACATCCACTCCATGGAGAGGGAGTTTATGGGGACTGAGGAGATAAGAAAGGACATGAACTTCAAGGCCTTGACGAAGGGCTGAAAGCAGAAGCATTTGGTAGAGGGAGTGGTTAGGACAGCCACGGAAACCTGTTAAGCAGGGAAGGAACCAGGATAAATGTCACTGAACCAGGGGTGGGAGGAGGTGGTGGAACTAAACTAAATTTCTAAACTGTCCTGAGCAGCCTGATCCTGGCAGGTGACTGACAAGTGGCACTTGTTGCAGTGCTGAGGCAGGGGGTAAAGTGTTTCCAGAAGAAGCAGAAGGAAGTGCAACAATTCAGAGATCTTGCAAGTAGAGGAAGAAATGAATGAGCTAAAAGGATGTGAACTCACCCCAATGCAGCATCCAAAGTGTTTCTAGAAATCATGAATCTGCCTCCCCTGGGAAGGACAGTGGAGGTCAAAGGTATGTGATAACTTGAGTAGGCTCCCAGATTTTCCATCTGGTAGACTACATCATTTGCTACTAAGGAACTGCTTGGTGCAGATACCAGTCTGCTCTCTGATGCCCAGACTGGTTGGCAATAGGTAGCTGGAGAGCAGCTGGGAGCACTGGGACCTGGCTTTGGGAACTCCCTGCTGCCTGAAACTGATCCTGGGATAATCTGCAAGCAGGATTTCTCTCTAAGCCATGGGAAGTGGAGTTTGTCCCTGTCCTTGGTAGCAGTGCATTGATGTATGGCTCTGGCCTCCATACAGACCCTGTCCTGCAAGGACCAGATCCTGCTCAGCCTCATTCAGAGGGAATGGCTGCACAGCACAGCAGAGAATCATAGAATTATGGAATTGTTTAAGTTGGAAGACACCTCTAATCATCAAATCCAACTATTAGCCGAGCCAAGGACTGTTCTACTCAAGGATGCGGTTTGGCTGAAGGCAGGAATCTCTTGAGATACCCCATTTGTCAGAGGGACCATGGATTGGGTGTTACTGTTTTTCTGAGCAACCAGTAGATTAAAGTAACACTTTAGGCATTGGCTCCTGGGGCAGTTTGCTCACTCTGAGGCACTGGCAGTGTCCTCTGTTAAGATTCAGCACAGTTAACAGACCTGCAGCTTTATAAATGTGCTTTCTCAAAGATCTCATCTTTCTCCTCTAGAAGAAAATGCTTCATCATCTCAGGGGAAGGTGAGTCATCATCTGTGTCTTTCTAAGAATTCAGCAGAAATGGTCTTTTGGGTCCTTATGGCCACTTCTGCCTTTTGTTTGCCATCACAGAGAAGGCGGCAGCCTGGCACAATTTCTTCTGTAAAACTTCTGTGTCTTTCTGAGCCCCGGAAATCTGGGAAATCTCAACATTTTAGAAAAACACTACTTTTATATGCAACATATGAACCCATCCACTTTTACATTATATTTCTGGATTCTGGCCCCTCAGAAGTGACACACCCCCTGCTCCTAGTGTCTCTGGGAAGAGCCGTTCTGGATGCAGAATTGAGTCTCCCCTCCCTATGGCAAACCAGGGCCCTGAGATGGGGAGGAAAGCATGGAATTACCACTTCTGGGTGCACAAACATTTTGCCTTCAGCGTGTCTAATTCCTCTCTGAAAAGGGGAGATGTAAAAGCTCAGACCATGAACCTTGACTGGCTTCAATCCACATCCCCATCAGCACAGGCCAGCTCCTCCTTCTGTGAGATGCTAGACTCCAGTCTCTGACTCCTCTGGCATTTGATGTGCCTCAAAGTGCCTACAGGCACAGTGGAGTGATCTAAAGAGCAAATATGGACACATGTGCTCATATATTAAAATAATTTTATTCTTATCAGAGTAATGATTGAACTTTTGTTCACAGCTAGGCTTGCCCAGGACTTCAGTCAAAAACAAACAAACCAACCAAACAAACCAATCACCAAAAACAAACAAACAAAAGAATTATTTTTATATACATTGTGCAAAACATTGAGTTAATATCACACTCTGGTTTCAGGTTGAGTACTTTACAAATTCCAAAACCCTTGACAGCATTTTTCTTGTTTTGATCTGAATCCAGAGAAAATTCCCCAGAAAACCACCCTCCTTTTGGTTCCAGCCCCACTTTTCTCTTCATCTGTTGCCTTGAGCTTAAGGATCCCTCCCAGTTCAGCATATTCTGTGATTCTGGTGAACACCTTCTTGAGCATCCCATGACACTGTTTATGGGAGGGATGAGTGCCACAATTAGCCCTGAGACCCAGGCATGAGCTTTCCCAGGGAGAAAAAACTCCTTATCATGACAGTGGAGAGGCCCTGGCCCAGGATGCCCAGAGCAGCTGTGGATGACCCTAGATCCCTGGCAATGTCCAAGGCCAGGCTGAACGGCGCTTGGAGCAGCCTGGGATAGAGGAAGTTGTCCCTGCCCGTGGAGGGGGGTGGAACAGGATGAGCTTTTGAAGTCCCTTTGAGCCAGGGGCTGCAGTTCCCCAAGTGAGGAGCGATGTGTTTCTTCCTCCCCCAGACACACCCACATCCCCCTGATCTCTCCCAGCCCCACCTGAGCCTCCTCTCCCTGCTCACCATCTACCCTCTGTGTCTGCTTAAGGTCACCCTCCCCAGTGCCATCTCCTGCTCTGCTCCCCTGTGTCCCACTGTGTTTATGTTTGAAATCCCAAATCCAGTATGGAAACACAGTGGGGTGAGCTGAGAATTTTTCCATGGACTGCACCAGAGATCTAGGCAGGAGGGACCCAAATCTCCTTGCTGATCCGACAGAGCCTGTCCAGAGCTGATCATAGCACCCCAAATACCATCACTGGTGTGAGAAATGTCCTCAGGGATGTGGGAAATACCTTCATTAAGATGGGCTCCATCTCCTTGAGCTCCAGGGGTAGAACCAGGGGAGATGTTTCCTTGCAGGGGCAGGTCCTGCCCTGGGCTGGGGTCTGGCATGGTCATCTCTGGACAGGCATCTCCAGAGATGAGCAGGTTTTGGAGTCAAGGTATTACTGAGAGGTATTACTTATTATGCTAAGCTTCATGTCTCAGCTAAATGAGATGTCAGTGAAATAATTCTACAATTCAGTGAAACATGTTTTCCACCCTCAGCTTTGGAAATAGCTGGTCAATTTTAGCTCTAGCTCTCAGAAAGCTTTTCCTAAAACAGCTGATGTGTTGAATTTCAATGTGTTAAATTATCCTAAAGGTAATAGTTTGATTGACTATATTAGGACCGGCAGCAGAATTTAATGAGCTTCCAGTTGTTATAATGAATGGAGATTAAATACGTCATAAAAAGCTTGAGACAAGTTACCTGAATATAATCCCTGCCCTTCTCACAACTCCTCCTTCATAGCTTTTCTTGTTATTATTTTGCAAAACAGGATGTGCAGACACAGAAAGCTTGTATGAGTTTTGACACTGTGGTAAAGGAAATAAAGAACTTGTTGTCACTATTATAATTTCAGCTATTGTAATCCCAAAGGATTATAACAGAGGCCAACACAGAAGTTCTTACAAAAATATTTATTTATTGACATAAAAATTGAATTTTGTGTCAGAAATACAGTTACTTAAATACAGAAAATATAACCTGGGTCTACTGATTAAAAAAAAAATAAATCTATATATAATTTCAGAGTTATTGCACCTGATCCCTCTGCTATAAAAATTAAATAGCACAACATTAAATTGGATTTTTAAATGTTTTCAGTTTCTCAGCTAGCTCTAAATAAAATTGAAGCACTTCCAATGAACACCAGTTGGTTACGCTCATCCATCCTGGTAGCTGGGGACATGGAGCAGCAGGATCTGTCCAGGACTTCAGTCCAGCTCCAGCTCATTCACGTACTGCTGCACCCAGTCCTCCATGGGGTTAGCACAGACTTCCCGGCCCTTCCTGGTGATGAACCTGTGGGGTGCAAGGAGGTCAGTTTTTGGTGGGAGAAGATTGGTGAACCAGAGAATCATGGAATTATGGAATGCTTTGGGTTGGAAGGCACCTTAAAGCTTATCCAGTTCCACCCCCTGACATGGGCAGGGACACCTTTCATTACACCAGGTTGTTTCAAGCCCCATCCAACCTGACCTTGAACACTTCCAGAGGTGGGACAAGAGCCCTGCCCAAGCCCAGCTTCTCCCAAGGATGAGCAGCTCCATGCCTTGCCCATTCTATTCAGCAGCCACCAGTTTTATCTGCAAAGGGGTAGAGCAGGAGCAGCATCTGGCTTCTGTGCTCCAGGTGTCACCTTTGTACTTTTTGTCTGTCCTAGCCTTCCTTCCCTGTCTTTAGAAAAGGGCCTTTCCCTCCCTGGTTCCTCAGCCCTAAACCACCCCTGCCCCACAGGAGGGACTTACACGACAGCAGGCTGGGAACACTGGCTGTTGGTTTCATAGTAATCCTTCACAAAACTGCGGGGCAGCTGCCGGGAGATGTAGGAGAAGCAGCAGGAGGTTGGTGGGTCAGAGCCAACTGTGAAGGGCAAAGACAGTCATGAGCAGTGGCAAGGGATGGGGAACAGGGCAGGGAGCTGGGATCACCCATCCTTGCATCTAGGGTCCAGGAGTGATGTGGAGGTGGAAGAGAAAAGATGAGGTTTTTTTTTTTCTTTTTCTTCCTTCAGTTGTTTCCTTGTTGGGTTCACCCTGTGTCATATTGACACAGCCCATGCCACCAGGCAACATCTCCCAACCCAAACCTGGCCAGCCCTAGCCTTCCTCAGGGTGCCCACATTTGAACTCTGTAGCAAGGGTGGGGGGCATTTTACCCATTTTTTACTCTAAAATGGGTAAAATACCTTTAGCTTTTATGCTAATGGTCTTTGAGCTATGCCAGTCCCACAGCCCTGGAGCACCTGCCAGAAGATGGTGGGACAGGGGGAGGGACCAGGAGTAGAAGTGCTGTCAGAAGGGGCTGTCCCAGCAGTGACATCTCTCCTGTCCCCACTTAGGGAGGGTGGGGAGAGCCTGGACTTACGTGGAGCAGCAGAGGTTTGGTAGCAGAAGGCAGCAATGAGGATGGTGAGGGCAACCACAGACACCTTCATGTCTTTGGAGAAGTGGTGGCTGGAGCTGGAGTAGGCAAGGGTAGCTTGGAAGCCTCTTTGCTGTCGGATGCTGAGACCATCAGCAGCCCCTCAATTTATGGGGAGAGAGGTCTGTGCAGTGGCTTACGTAGGCATGGTGGAATTTCCATCAGAGTCCACTTGTGGTGCAGTCTTGTGATGGAACAGAGCAGCCCCAGCCCCGGAAGAGTGAAGCTCCCTGGTTGATTCAGTGCCTCCCCAGTGACACAGGATATGAAACAGTCACTGTGGCTATTTCTACTTCTCTCATGCCTGTCCCTTGGTAAGAAGTTCCTCTGTGGAGGTTCCTGCATTTGTTAAGTCCCCTGTTACCCAGCCTTCCCGGCAGCTCAGAGGGGAGAAGGTATCCATGCAAGAGATGTGCTGGAGGGACCAGGAGCATCAGTGGGATGAGGCTGGTTAGAGAAAAAGAGACTGAAGTCTCCTTTTCAATGGATTTCTCCCCTCCCATATCTGAAAAGCCTTTGCTGCCCCAGGAGTAGGAGGTGGGAGCTGTCACCTTTGTCCTGCATATGTTTCCCATGGTTGGAGGTGCCTCAGGGCATGTCCTGTAGCTGTTATAGCACTGCAGGCACTGGCATTGGTAGTGGTGGGCATGAAAGAGAAGTCTGAGAAGCTGAAACATTCAAGTTTCCTCCTCAGTTTAAGGGAAAGGAGAGCTGAGATGGGCTACTTATTATCTCCTGGAACTGCCAGATGCACCCCAGATCCTATAAGAAGACATTAAATAAAAATTTAATTATAGAGTATTTTTATACATATTATACATTACATTTCAAGGGCTACTGGTAGTCTGGTCATGGGGATGCAGAGAGCTGAAAGAAGTATGGAGACTTGCAACCCTGAAGATGAGGCAGGAATTCCAGGAGTAGGGTGAGGAAGAAAACTGTGATTTTGAAAATGAGGAGTAGATTAACTGTGGGGTGAGAGCATGGGCAGAAACTGGGATATTGGGAAGAAAAGAGTATCCTACTCAGCTGATGAGAGAAAATGACCACAGACTGAGGAAGCAGTGCAAGGTATAGGAGAGAGTAAGAGCTCTGCGAAGGATGGGCAAGGGCTGAGACAGGGATGGGTCACTGGGAAGAAGCCACCAGCCTCCACACATTCATGGAGGTCTGACAGACTCCCTGAGGAGGAGAGGGAAGGCTAGACAGGAAGGTAATGAGTGCTCTGGGTAGACCTGAAGGCTGTCCAGCTGTAGTGAGATGTTCCTAGAAGGATATCTATTCTCTACTGGAAAGCAGACATTTCTGGAGAATGTCTCCATTTTGTTATTTTCAAGACATCATGGAGGGATGATGTCTTGATAAGCACTTCCTGAATACCAGTGGAATGCTTATAATGTAAGGTGGAGCAACCCAACCTCATCCCAGCATCTCTGCACTCCTCCTGGCAGTGCTGGGTAGTGACTCATCCTGTTTCTATTAAAGGTTTACAGCTACTGCCCCAGGGAAATTCTGTATATATCCTGGTGTTTTTCCAAATCCTTCAGACCTCCTCCAGTTGTGCAGGGTTAGCTCCATGCTCCAGGTGAGCAGCAAGGGCTCCAGAGGAGCTCTAAAGGCACAGGAGAAGCCCCAGACTCATCCCACCCTTAGGGAGGCTCCTGCTGGGAGCTGTGGTTGGTGGTGTCTGTCACCTAAGCTGGGGAGGGCAGATCTACCCCATGGAGCATATATGGCTCTTGTCAAGCTTAGCATCCCCTTCCATAGCTGATCTGGTCCATTTCAATCTTTCCCTTTGCTGAGAGGCACCTTGCAAGCTCACTCATCAGTCCAGATCTCATTGCCTCACTCAGTTTATCATCTTGCTTGTCTCCAAATATCCTGGGAAGATGAGGAGAGAGCCTGCCTCCACATGCAGGGCACCCATCCAGGCAGGAGGTGGGAATCTGGCATTCCGACAGATGCCAGCTGGGCCGGATCAGCTCACTTGGATCCTGTCTGGTTGCTCAGGGAATATAACTTGTTCATGAATGTAGGAGCGTGGTTTGCCTGTGAGCTGTCCCCTCTGACTGTGCCTTCAAACATGCGTGAAGGAGATCTTCTTATGCCTGGAGATCTGGCACCTACAGCAAAGTGCTCCCGTTGTGCTCCCAAAGCACATGGTGACGAAATGTAGAGGAATGTTCTGCTAAAAATGAGTTTCATGAAAACAGAAGAATTAGTTTGGGATCTGCTTTGATTATTCAAATGTTTTCAATGAGAGATTTTTTCCTTTCAGGCAGCTGGATACCTCTGTGCCGTAAGTTGTCAGCAAGCACATGCAAATTTTTTTTGGCATATTTTCTCAGGGACTATTTTGAAATTAATAAAAGCAAAAATTTCCTATGTCAGTTTAGGATCAGTTTAGTTTAGGTGATGTGTACAGGGGACTGGTAAGGGCTGAAACTTTTTTACTGCTGAGAGCCAAAAATAACCCCAAAGCCAGGTTGCTTGATTTCTAGGAATCTAATTCTTCCTTAGAAATCTGCCAAAAGATCCTGCTCTGCTAGCTTGTGGCCAGCTAGACAGAGTTGGGAGGTTATAGTCATGCCAGTGATGCCCTGGGATGTTGGAAGGTGCTCCTAAAAAAGGTGTTTTCTTACCCACTCCCCATATTCCAGAGATGATGAAAAGAGAAAGTAGTCTATTCCAGTTCTTCCCCCTTTTAGAAGAAAGGTTGAGTATGTTTCAGATGAAGAACCATCTTCCCTGGGTGGTGTCTTGAGACATGAAGATGGCCAGGGAAGAGTGGGAAAAGTGGGCTGGAGCATCTCTGGGGGGATTAATTTAATTACACAGCAAAGTGGTGGTGTAAGAAGGAAGTTTTCCCATCAGGTGGTTTCAGAATAGAAAACTGACCCAGCAGGCAGTGCTTGGAGTCAGCAGGATTTGCCATCTGAAGGAGTCTGGCTGCGTTGTGCTGTCTTACACAGTGGGATATGATGAAGTTTTCTACAAGTCCCCCAAAAAATCCCAGGAGAAAGTGCTAAAGCAAAGGCCCAGAAAAAGTTCTGTGACAGCAGAAATAGGGAAATTCTCTGTCTTGAGGAAGGAACCAGGGGAACATGGAAAAAAATTGTGAGACTGGCTGATGTAAGTTGTTATTTATAGCAGGGTTTAATGCTAAGAAATTTGGATTCATTCAGAAAAGGAAGTACTTAAAAATGTCCTGAGTTCAGACATTGTCCTTAAGCCAAGATCCACCAGCTGCTGCAGCAGCTTCATCCCACCCTGCTCCAGCTCCAGCCCTGGTGACATTTCATCAGTGTCCAGAAATTTCATCCTCACCATTATTGATGTTGCTGGAGAAATGTTGGAATTTTTTAGATGATGCCACATCCTGGAACTGACTCCAGTAAGAAGCTGTACCTGTGGGAGTGGCTGGGGGCCATCTGTCTCCAATGTGGGGGTCCAGAGGAGAGCACAGCCACCTTGGCTGGTCAACTCTGGCTGAGTCACAGAAAACACTTTGTGTTTCCCCAGAGTCATGTCAGGACAGGAAATTGGTCACAGCTGATAAGAAATGTGTATCTTGCTAAAGATACTATCCTTCTCCAGCGATGGCATTTTACAAAATAAAATATTCCAGGGAATACTATTCTTTCTAATGGCTGATGCCTCAAATTTTTCCTGGCCTTTCTTGGAAGCAGAGCAAACCAAAGAGGATGACGTGTATTTCATAGCAAATTAAAGTGAAATAAAAAAGCCTCTTTGCTCCACACCCCTCTCTATTTTTGGCATGAAAAGAATTAAACAGGGAAAACCTGAGTTTTCACAATTTTGAGTCTTAGGGAGCTGACTGTGGGGCTGTGCCCCGGTTCACCCTGAATGCTGGCTTCAGGAACTGAGACATACCCAACTCACCCCCTTCAGCATCCCTCAGACCCTAGATGTCTGGGAGGACCAGAAAAAGTGTCTCTGCTGGGGCTGCATCCTCTGCCCACCTCACTCAGATCATTGTTGAGTCCCCCAGAAAGAGAAAGGAGGATCATACTGAAAATTCAGAGCACTGTTGTGATGGAAACTAGAAGAGGGTAGTGCTAGAATAGATATGAGGAAGAAATTCTTCTCTCTGAGGGTGATGAGGCCCTGACACAGGCTGCCCAGAGAAGCTGTGACTGCCCCTGCATCCCTGCAAGTATCCAAGGCCAGATTGGACAGGGTTTGGAGCAGCCTGGGACAGTGGAAGGTGTCCCTGCTCATGGCAGTGGGGGTAGAACAAGGTCGTCTTTAAGATTCCTTCCAACACAAGCCACTCTTTCGTTCTATGATTCTTTGAATACTGAATCAACTTTTAATGAACCAGTGGGGACTGTCTGCTCATTATAATCAAGGAAAAATAAAAATAAACAAGACACAAATAGTTTTCATTTTTATTGGTGGTCCTGCTCTGCAGCTTTCTAGGCTTTATTGGGTGGGATAGGTGGAGGTGGCTCTAGGGAGCACAGGGTGTCTGCCTGATCCCCAAAGATTAGAACCACAACCTCCCCTGAGAGCAAGGATAACCTTTAAACTTGTGTCAGGGCCATTGTCACAGAAGACTTCCCTAGTCCTAGAATCATGGAATCATTTAGGCTGGAAAAGCCCTCTGAGGTCACTGAGTCCAACCATCCTCCAAGCATTATCAGGGCCACCACTAACCCAGGTCCCCAAGTGCCACATCCACACATCTGTTAAACTCCTCTAGGGATAGGGACTGATGGCCCCCAGACTCTCTTGCCCCATGCTGACTCCTCTCTGGAGGGTTCTGGCTGGGCTGTGTCACTGCAGGGAGGTCAGAGCACCACAGGAGGTGAGAGCCACAGTCCCACAGTGAGGTGTGAGCTCTGCAGCTGTCAGTGAACAGCTGTGGTCATGTGCTGGTGTTTAATAGCCTCATGATTTACTCAAAGCTGTAAAAACCACTTCCCATGTAAGGGGCTGTTTGGAGGTTGGGGTGCTTGGCAGCATTTCTCCAAAGTGCAGGTCCTGTCCCCCATATTGTGGAGGGTTTTTCCACCCCAGATGGATTTGTGCTCTTCAAAGGGGATATTGTCTCTCTGCTCCAGCTAGCACAGGCTGTGCCTGGCACCCGTATCCCCTGAGAGAGAGGGGAGGGCTCTGGGAGCTTTGTCACTGCTCACTCATGTGCCACAGCTCCACAGCCTCTCCTGCATCCCTTCATGGCCTTGCAGCCTCCCCCTGTGGGCCTTTGCATCCTTCCACAGCCCCCACAAACTCTCCTGCATCCCCCCACCACCTCCATAGCCCCAGGGTTCCTGCATCCCTTGGGGACCATGCAGGGATGTGCAGCCACACATTGGGACTTGGTGGGGTCAGTTTGTGAGTGGCAGTAGAGGGACCTGGGATCGGTCAGGGATCACCTGAGGGACAGTGCTGTGACCCCCTAAGCACCTCACCTCTGCCACAAGTGAAGCCATCAGCATCTCCCAAATGGATCATACCACTCCCCAGAGCTTGCATCCACTTGTGGACCTATGGAAAGAGGAGAAAAGGCTACAGGAAGAAACAAGGATGGAATAACACTCCTTCCTGTGTTTCAGGGTCCTTCAGTTCCAGGGGTGGGATAGTGCAGCCCCTCTGGGTAAGCTATGCCCCAGTGGGAGGCTGACAAAGTCTGCCATCAGCCTGAGGAAAGCCCTCACCATCACCCGTAGACAAAGTACCTCCATTTCCCTGCCCTGGGTTCTTGACTTTGTGACCTGTGTCTCTAGGTGAGGGTAGGATTTCAGGGGAGCTTGAAGGAGTTTGAAAACTTCTGGGCTGATCCTTGTCACTGTTTATATACCAGGGGTGAAGACTCAGCAGCCCCATAACATCCTTCCCTACAGTCTTCTCCTTTGAATAATTTTCATTTTCTATTTCTACCCTGTCTGCACCAGAACAAACCTCATACCCCAGTCGGGTGAGGCTAAAGTGGTAAAGAATGGCTTGTTTCCAGGAATAATAAAGGAAGCTTGAGAGAGGTCAGCTTGTAAACACTTAAACTGCAGGAACTGCAATAACAGAGGGTGCTGGGATTTGCCAGAGAAGTGAAAACCAGTGGACAGAAACAGAAAACCAAAACCAGAAACTGGCCCAGAAGTTGGCAAGGGCAAATCCTTTTGGGATCATCATGACAGAGCTCCAGGGGTGACAGCCGGTGAACTCAAAGCTGAAGCCCTGTGGAGGGGA
>VWZN01016176.1:97242-136469 GCA_013396955.1 Regulus satrapa | reverse complement strand
GACAGCACAAACTCCCATGGAAGCTCATCCAGCGTCATTACATCACCAGCAGTAGTTGTCCTTAGTCAGCCATTGTGTGAGTGCCATGTGCATGGGACAGGGCAGGGACAGCTGCTGGGGGAGGGGGGGTGGAGGGGGGGTGGGTGTCAGCTCTGCATGGCAAGGGGGGCTGTAGAAACAGAGCAGGGAGAGGAGAATACCAAGGAGAAAGGGCTAGCACAAGGATTTCTGGGGATATTCGTGTAGAGCTTCCCAGGGATGCTCCTGCAGGAGTGGAGGAGGCAGTGCGGGAGAAGGGATGGGAATAGGAAGCATCACAGCCAGATGCTGTTTTCAGCATCAGCATAGGGGAAAACCTTGCAGTGCTCAGAGCTGGGATCCAGGCTCTCCTGGGAAGCAGGTGTGAACAGAGATCTAACATATCCCATCCCTGTTCCAAGGTTTGTCACAAAGGAAGGCCGCCAGGTCTGTGCCAATCCCAAAAACACCTGGGTCCGAAGCTACCTACAAATCTTGAAGCAGAACTGAACCAAGCAGTGGGGCAAGAGTAGCTGCTGTCATGGACAAATCATGTTATTCTGAGCTCCAGCCATGGAGCAGGACCCTGGGAAAACAGGAGCCACAGGAGCATCTGCAGGTGTCCCCAAGGGACTGCTGGAAAGGCACTTTGTGTTCGGGTGTTAGGTGCTGCTCATCCTTGGCTTGCATGGACCAGGCTTCAGCCTCATCCCTCTGCCATGACCCCAGATGCATGGGACTGTACCTTGGCTGTTGTATTATTTGAAGTCATTTGAGAAATCATCATGTGGCACAGTCGGTCCTTTTTTTCTGTGGGTAATGATATTATTTATAGGGCGGTGACAGGGAGGGTATTTCTAGGAAGGTGACCCCAATGTTGGATGATGGGGGACCCTGGTTAATACACATCAACTCATGATTCTGAAGAATAAAGAATGTGAAGATAAACTTTGCTTTTCCCCTTTTTCATGCCTCTGTGTGGTGTTCACCAGCACATGAATGTCCTTCTGAGCCATCTAAGCCTCTATAGGACACATGAAGATGGAAAATGGTTTGAGGCAAACCCATAAAGGGATACTGCAGACTCAGGAACATCCTCCAAAACCTCATTCCCCTGCAGCACACACCCCACTCTCCACAATCTCTATAGAATTAGAAGTTTGTCCCACCCGCATGTGGGACTTCTTCATTCATTAATCTGCTCTCCACACTCCCCAGGCACATCCCACACACTTGCTGCTCCCAGTCCCACACACCCCACCTCAAACTGATCCCTGGGTGCGCAATGTCATGCTGAGACCAGCAGTGCTGCCTGGAAAGGGACAGGGACTCTATCTTTCATTCTGACCTCCCCAATGGGGGGTGTTCCTCACTTTTCCACCCATAAAACAAGGGGAAAAGTCCAGCTCTTGCTGTAGGGGTAAAACAAAAAGCAGAAAAACTGCTGCAGTTGTTCTCAGATTGCAGCTTTCTATGGGAACATGAATGGGAAGGAGCAGGTCTCAAGGGTAAAAACACAGTGCTGAGAACAGCTTGTTCATGGAGATCATGCTCAGGGCTCCTTGACATCTGCACTGTAGGAAGAAGTCCCAAAAGGATTTGGGTTGTAAAGGACCTTGAAGCTCATCTCAGTCTGCCCCTGCTGTGGGCAGGAACACCTTCTACTGGACCCGTGTGCTCCAAGCCCCATCCAACCTGGCCTTGGGCACTGCCAGAGCTGGGGCAGCCACAGCATCTTTGGGCAACCTGTTCCAGGGCTTCACCACCCTCACAGGGAGGAATTTCTTCCCAATGTCTGTTCTAAACTGACTTCCTTCAGTGCAATACTATTTCCCTTTGTCCTACAGCAACAAACCCTGCTAAAAGATTTGTCCCCATCTTTCTTACAGACCCCCTTCAAGTGTCCCCACAGCATAGTCCAAAGCTGGCCTAGCCTTGCCCACGTCCCATTCTTTCTAAAGCAAAAAAAACCCAAAAACCAAAAACCAAAAAACCAAAAAACAACAACAACAAAAAAACCAAAAAACACTTTCTCTTATGTTTATTTTTTCCCCTGCAGCTATAGGTCAGATTTGGCAACTCTGAGCCTAGGAAAGCACATCTGTATTGTCTTGTGATTTCTCTCTAGTCTTGTGTTTCCTGGGCAAGAGAGCTGGCTGCAGTCAAGAGGGTCATGGGCACCCAAGGAGCAGCATCCCAGCAAAGAGCAACCCAGCCCAGCACTATTTTGTGTCCCAGGGGAGGTGCTGGGGCAATACATGGAGAGATGAAAATCTGCAGGGGCTGTATCCTGAATGGGGCTACCTCACTGTGCTGTGAAACCCTGGAGCAGAGTGGTCAGTGGATGGACAGGAGCAGGTGATGATCCTGAGAACTGGGTGCTGGATGTCTCCTCTACACCGAGGATATCTCAACCCCAAGTTCCCAGAGGAACTGCAGGAGCCCCAAATTGTCCCTGCTCTAGGACTCTGAGCTGAGAGGGGATGGAGGATGGATGTTTTGGAGAAAGGAAAGTTGAGTGGAATATTGGGGCTTTTCCCATGCCCAGGATGCAGAGACAGGCTGGAGAGGCTGGATAATCCAGTGCTGCAGCTGCCTCCCCTCCAGACAGTCCCTGGCCATGTGCCCAGGCACTTCTGGGAATTTCCCTCTTAAGCCTTTCTGGTTTCAGTTTGCAGTTTCTGGACTTAGGGAGCATTTCCTTCACTGTCTGCAGCGGCAGACTGGTTTTCTCTGGTCTTTTTGAGAGCATGAACCCTGTGGCTGTTCCATCTCTCCCAGCTTCACTTGAAGCCCTGGGAGGAGAAAGGAGACATGGAGATCCTCAGTCCCAGTGTCCACATTGTATTGTTACCCTGCTGGTCCCTGTTCCCAACCCCATAATGAACATCTGGGCAGGGCCTCTCACTGCCACTCCTGGATAACTGCTGGTTTGAACTTGGTGTCACACCTCAGCCTCTTAATTTTCTGTCTTTTCAACTTGCACTGGCGAATTCATCCAAGAATCCTTTCTCCTAAACCCACCCATTTAGACATCCCATCACTGGTGGTACCCTGTGGAAAGCGGGGGCTGGATCAGTGCTAAGCACAAACATGGTATGTGTGTCTGCCCAAGTCATGATGGAAACTTGAAGGTCTCTCTGCTTGAGCCTTCTTTCTGGTTTTCTTTCCCAATCTGGCTCTGCTCCAGATAAGTCCACCCACCCAGAACCATAGAATCACTAAGGTTGGAAAAGACCTCTAGGATGGTCACTCCAGCCATTGCCCCAGCACTGCCAAGACCACCACTAACACATGTCCCTAAGTGCCACATCCACACATCTGTCAAATGCCTCCAGGGGTGGGGACTCCACACCTGCCCTGGGCAGAAGTCAAAATGAGCAAGGGGAGGTCAGGAGTCAACCTGAACATCTGCAGACCACTGTGGCATCAACGGGGGTGTTTTACAGGCAGCTTATCTCACACTGGTTCTCTTGGGCCTAACAATCAGCTCTGATGGATACAGCCCAAATTGTTCACATTCCCTCTAGAGCTTCAGCAGGGAGGTGGGACTGACAGTTTTGTTTTCTACCCACAAAGTTACCAGCCAGGTTTAAATGTCAACTGCAGGCTGATAAAATGCTTTTGTTGGTTTTACTTTGTGCTTTTTCAAACAAAAGTCTTGTTTCCTTCCCCAGGAAGTTGCAGGACAGCAATGAATTGGTGCTTCTCTTGCAATAAATACTAACAGAGCATCCCAGGAGCTAAGCGTGGCTCAGGCTGCATTCCAGAGGATCCTCTGCCTGGGATGTGGTCTTGGCCATCCCACTTCTATCTCACCATAGGAACACCCCTGAATCTCCACCCTGAGATTTCCAGGCATTCCTTTGCCAAATCTGCAATGGCAAAGCCCCACAAGCTCCCACCCTTGGCTATGATATGATGGGGAAAAAGGGCTGGGAAGTTCTGGCTTCACATTGCTGGGGCTGCTGCTGCTGCTGCTGCTGTGGTGCTGGGACCAGGCAGGCTAAGAAGAAGGGAAGGCTTTTAGACCTAAGGAGGCTGGGGCACTTCCAGCTGAGAAGTTAGGGGTTTACTCCTACATCTATGAAAATTGTTGTAGTGAGGTCCCCATTTTCCAAACAGGAGGTAAACAACCAGAGATGATACAGAGAGAAAACAACTTTATTCTTTGGCACAGCACAAAACAATGGTTTGAGAATAAGGCTGAACACTGTGGTTCCACAACAAGCACCCTGTAAGTGACCAGGGAATGACTTCCTTCTTCAGGGACAGATCTTATTCACAGTATCTACTGCACCATTGCAAAATTCAGCAGACAACACTTTGCACTCAGACCTAATTCCAACCTACAAATAGCACAGGGATGAAATCCCCTTTGCATTCTAGCAGTGGAGGCACAAAATGGGGCTCAGTTTAGTCTTGTGTCAGGGTGCTCCAGCAGGGCACCCCTAGATGGGTCTCCAAGGCCAGAAGCTCTTCAGCATCATGGCTGCCCTAAGTGTAGCTGAATTATTGTGGATAAATGACACCTTTTCAAGATAGAACAAACTTCTGCGGTCTCAAGGTGGTTCAGCAGCTCCTGGTGCTTGGCAGTAGTGTTTCTAGGTCTGTGCCAAGCTCTGACAGGTGGTGTGGTAGGACTTCTCAGTTTCCAGTGCTCACTGCAGCTCCAGGCTGTGCACGTATTCCTTCACCCACCTGGCATCAGGGTTAGCACAGACCTCCCGTTTCTTCCTGGTCACAAACCTGGCAAGTCATGAGTTCATGGGTTACTGTTCCAGGGTGAAAGAGACATGACAGTCATGTGTCATGTTATTGGGTCAACTCCCATAAACCCTCAAGCATCCAGGAGCTTCAGCAGCTCCCCCTGCTAAAACTCAGGGGGAGATCAGGGTCCCTTGATTCCCTTCAGAGAACCTGCCATGTTCAGATATTTGTCTCTTTGTCCAATGCAGAGGTGAGTCTGGATGCAATGTGAAATGTTGTGTGGACTGGGTTCATCAATCTCTGGAAGGTCCTGCTGGCTTCTGCCCTCCTTCCCATGCCTTATTCCCATCATCAGGACAGTCCAAGGAGACCAAGGGACCACTTATTTCTCAGCTGTGGAGGGTGAGGGCTAACACTGCACATGGAACCTGGGTGGCTGCTCCCTTCCCCCAGGAATGATGCCTCACCGCATCCTCCTCTTGGCCATGTTGGATGTAAAGTCAGCAGCCCAAAGGCTGGCAAAACCTCCCCCCAGGGCCCAAAACTAGTACTTACACAACTGCTGGCTGGGAGCACTTGCTGCTGGTGTAGAAATACTCCTGCACATGACTCTGAGGCAGCTTTCGTGATGTGTAGCTGAAGCAGCACAAAGTTGTGTCAGACCCCACTGTAAGAAATCAGGAAATCCAGCCTCAATAAATTGTACGTTCCCAGCTGAGAGCACAGGCAACCACCTCCTTAATCAGCTGAACTGTCCCTTCTCCTCCTGTTTTTCCTGAAAATCGGCAAAAAAATTGCTGTGAACACAGAAGCTTGATAAACAACATTGAAGTAACTCGCCTTGTTCCCCCCAAACTGTCCGGCTAGCTATGATGAGTGGGAGGAAAAAGGGGAGTCCTTCACGACCTGAGATGAAAGACCAAAGAGGTCGCTTTCCCTCCGGGATAAGTAGATGTTTATTCCAGGCTGGAATCCGGAAGGAAAAGGACACCGGGAAAGGGTTTCCCGGGAATTTCAAACCTCGGGAGAGGGGCGGGGAGACACAGAACAACAACCAATGAGATTCCAGGGCCAAGGAGAGGAGGGGAGGGGGAGGGAAAGGCACGTCACATTTTCAGGGAGGGGTTACAGAAAATTCCAGGATCATTACATCTGTGCATCTCTACAAACATTCCTAGGATTGTTTGTTAAACGTTTTACACTCATGTCCCAGGGTAAAAATCGCTGTTGTTACTCTGGGTCCACTCCTAAAGGTCAGCAAGAAAATCAGGGGAGAGGAAACCTGGAAGATTTAATACCAGTAAAATTCATTTTTAGGATAAAAAGATGTTAGAAAGGAAGACCAATCCAGATAAATTGAGATAGGTTATTCAAACAGGTTTCCAATATTTGTAGCTGACTTTTGCCAGTTCTGCTCCAAATTACAGGCAGTCAGAGGAAAAGTCCATCCCTGTAGAGAAGAGGGATGCTGTACTCACATGGAGCAGGAAGGGACTGAGAAAAGAGGGAAGCAACCAGGATGATGAAGAGGCAGAGTGTGGAGATGTTCATCCTAGACAGGGATAAACTGCAAGAGCAGAGGCAGAACCAGAGAAGATTCCTCCTGTGCTTTTTGTGAGGCGCTGGCTCAGTCAGTGCTTTTTATAGGGACAGTGACCAGTCAGTCAGATTTGAAGGCAAACATGGAATTTCCAGAACATAATAGATGCTGATGTCATGGCACCTTTGCCTCAGAAACACTGGGGAAAAAAAAAAAAAAAAAAAAAAAGAAACAGCTGGTTGAGGAAGTAGCAGAGTAGCCTTTGTGTGAAGGGAGCTAAGCGTGAGCAAATCAGCCCCCACTGGCCAAGACAGGATATGAAACCACCCTTGAGCAGCAGGTTCACATTTATAACATCCAAAACAACTCTGCTTATCAAAGTCACCTCAGTGTCCCCACCAAAATACCAGGAGGACCCAGCACAATCTCTTCTTCAAGGAACCAGGTCTGGGGGTCAGGGGTGGTCAGACCCTCACATGGAAGGTGCAGTTCTGGCTAAGGGGGTCCCTTCTCCACTAGTGGGTCTGGAAAATATCCAGATTGGGTACAGGGGCTCAGTGAGGGCAGCACAGGCAGCAGGAACATTCAGACTGGAGACTGGCTGTAGAGGCTGGCAGCCTTGGCACCATCAAGCACAGAATTCTCAGTGCTGTGCTTCTAGTTTGGGGTTGTGCCCTCCAAACCCCTCCCAACACCCCCAGTAAGGGCAGGGCTTCACTTGGAATCCTGCCTGTATGGGCTGACTCTATAAAGAGCATCTTCTCTAAGTGCCAGTGGGTTTGGTACAAGGGGGGATGCAGAAGTCAGAGCAAGAGCTTCCCCAGCCCAGGGAGCTGAGAAGGACCAAGAGAGCCCACCTACAGTCATGGGGGTCATGGCATGGTCTGCACAGAGGCCCCTGGAACTGCTCTTGCCATGACGTGATGGGTTCCCCAGGATGTCCCAGGGAGCATTTCCCCTTTTTCCACCTCTCTCTTCTTTGTGACAGGCCCCCATTTTGCCAGCTCACAGGTTCCTTTGTGGGTTTTCCAGCCCAGCTGCTGTTCATGTGGTACCATGAGCTTGTGTTTCCTGGATTTCCTCACTGACCCTTGGCCCCAGTGCTGCGACAGGGCTGCAGAGAAGGGCTGGTCTGCTGCCACTCTCCTTCTCCCCATCTGGTCTCATGGGTCTCTGGGGGGACTCAGAATTCCCTCAGTGTCCTCTCCACCATGATGTCCCCATGGGTAGGGACCAGGGCTGCAGGAGGGTCTCCAGGGTTGTGCCAGGGACCCTGATGGGGTGGGCAGGAGCCCATAGTTTTTCCAAATCATCCTCCCAGGAGACATCCGTGTGGTGTCCTGAGGACCCTGAGGACTCTTCATGAGCAAGAGCTGGAGCTGAACCAAGTGCCTGGCATCATTAGGTTGTCACAGACACACGGTGGTGGCATTTGGGGGCAGCACAGCAATGTGCTGCAGGTATTCAGGCTTTGCAAGGAACAAAACCTCAGCTAGGATTTGCCAAGGGACACTCCCTGTCAGAGATGGGGAGATGGATTATTTATTGCTACTGCCATATTGCATTCCAGATTTGCAATTAGTTTGTTAGTCTGGCTAATTGATGTGTTCATTGCTTATGCCCTAGATCCATGCAGGGTCTAAAAAGTAAGGCTGTGGGTCTCACCCTCATCTTCTCAGCACAACAACTGCATTTTGTGCTGAGCCTCATCCCCACTGCCCCAAGGCTGATCCTGGGCCTGGGATTTCTCTTTTCAAGGAGCAGTGCCTGTAGAAAAAGTCTATTTTTTATGTCCCCCACGTGCCTTGCCACATGGCCCTACAAAGGGCTCCAAAAAGCTCCCGTGCTGTGTCACCTGTCAGTTGCCCAGTTGCCCCATCTGCCAGTGATGGAGACTCTCCTGCCTTGGGACACATAAATGAACCTGTTTTGTGTTCCCAGATCTGCTGGCAGATGAAGGAACTGTTGCTGCCTGTGACATAATATGTGACAGGGCCAGATCAAGATCTAAGAAACCACAGAAAGATACTGATGCTTCCCCAACCACAAGGCAGCCAGAGCTCATGCTGTCATGGCATGGTAAAGGCAACCAAAACCATGACATCTGATTATTTCTCTGACAGAGCAGGGTGACTTCTCCTCAGCCCTGCATAGCCTCCCCCTTCCCTGCTCCAGTCATGCCCAAGGGCTGGCACAACCCTGCAGGATCATCACACAACCAGCCTTGCCCCTCACTCAGGGGCTTTGCTTTATGCAAGGTTTTTTGAAGATGCCTTCTGCAGCCCTGGCCCTCACAGAAGATATGCCAGAGGTTTGGAAAGATGCCAGAAGCCAGGTTGTTTGTCATGGCTCAATCCTTTCTCCAGGCCTATTCCATATTCCCCAAAGCTGCCTCCCTTGGTCTTCTCCTTCTTCTTGGTCATCTTCCCAAATAATGTGTTATCAAAGGCAGCAGCTGGGATCCACCAGGCACTGCAGAGAAACCTGGGAAGAGATTGTGGCACCACAGGGACAGTGGGGGGAAGGGGGGGAGGGGAGGTGGTGAAATGCCCAAAATCCCACTGGGACCCCAGACCAAGTCATGAAAGGGCTGCAGGGGGGACCATGGTGGGGTTTGTCTTCGTATGGAGATGGGAGCTGCACTGACTGTTTTTTGAAAGCTGCATGGGACAAGGCAAAGCATGGGGACCTTTCCACAATCTATGTGCATCCATCCCTAAAAACAGGAGGGGTTTTCTCTCTTTCCATTTACTTTCCCTGCCAGCCACACATGAGCATCCAAGGAGCTCTGCTGTCCTCCATGGGAAGCATTCTTGGGGCTCTTCCACTCATCTGCACCTCAGCCACGGCTCATCTATTTGCTGAGGGGCCCTGGTGACACCCCCATGCTCCCCTCCTGGGGTCTCCTCCCTGCACACAACCCAGAAGCTCCATTATTTGTGTCAGTGCTCCTTCCCTTTGGATCTGAGCCCTGCTGTGCTGGGAGCTGCAGGCACAGGTGACACTTGTACTGTGCCCTTGAGTCCTGGACTCTCCTTTGTGCTTTTTGTCTTGGGCAGGGGCTCAGGGCTCTGCAATGCCCTGTCTTGCTGCCCGTGCTGGTAGTAAATCCCTGGGGAGTGGGGGGACCATTTCCAGCGCCTCTCCCTGTTCATCAGGAAGCCACTTTTTGTTCCCCTTTCTGTGGTGCAAAGGAAACAGAAGTCTCTACTCCCCTAAGGACTCTCTGTAAAGGAGAATCACCTACTGGTTACCTGCTCTTCACAGCTCCACATTAGGTTCCAAAAGGTGGCCCAAACCAGTTGTTTTCTCATAGACAAACAAGATTACCAGGTTACTGTAAAACTAGAAGAAATGGGGACTCCAGACACACTCCCTGCCCAGCACCAGGGCTCAAATCAGTTTCCCTGGCCCAGGAAAGGCTCTGCTGACAGTCAGCCTGTACCTGCACTTTTGTTCTCCCCAGGTGAGCCTGGGGAAGTTCAGGCTGTGCACTGGGGGTCAGTATTGTTGTGCATAGTATTGACACTGTGCACAATGTAGTGTGTGTCACACGAGCCAGGCAGTGCAGAGCAGCCTCAAGGGGGCCATGATCCAGCAACAGCAGGAAAACCTTCCCGGTGAACCTCCAGAGGATGAACACCTTTTTCTGAACCATTTTCTGTCACTGCCTTCCTCAAACCTGCCTTCCATGGTGGTCAGAGTCACAGCACTACCATGTCCTGCTTCCCTGGCCTACAGAAGTGCAGTGCCTTGCACAGAGGGGCTTCCCAGTGCCCAATTCCCCCAGAAAGACTGTGGCATCCATCTTCTCTGGTCCTCTCCTTGAACTGTGGGGAGCAAATGTCCCTGTCCCTTCAAGGCTTGGTTGATGCCAGCAGCAGGTCACTCTGATGGTGGCAGCTCTACACTGGTGATCACCACTCCTCCCTGGTGGTCACTACTCATCCCTGGTAGTATAGTGATCAGGATTCAGCACTCTCACTGCCATAGCCTGGGTTCCATTCCCAGCCAGAGAAGGGATTACTGCAGCGACTACAGGTCTTTTCCGAGGTGGCTGTGCTGTCCAGGAGCAGCTCCTGTGCTCCGGGGTTCAATTCAGGGTTTAGAAGCTCCCAGTATGTTGAGCAGGGTCAGGGTGGGATGAATTTTGGGGGTGGTAGCAGTCTCCTGTCCTCCCACTACCATCAGGCTGCAGCTAACAGTGGGCTAATTCCCTTGTGGTGGGGTGTAGGGAGCAGGACGTGAAAGGGATGTAGGGGGTTCATGTGCCAATGCCCTGATACCTCCTCCTAGGAGGGGTTTTACACTGTCTGATGCAACACTGGGGGCTGTGACAATCTATGCCCCTTTCTAATGCCTTGACCACTGTTTGGCCCCATTTCTCCTGAATGCCTTGTGCCAGTCAGAAGTCATCAGAAGGGAGGGAATGGGCATGATAAAAAAGCATTACTCTGCCTCCACAGGATCTGCTTCTTAATGGCCTTTTTCCTCATCCCTTTGAAACATTTGAGGCATTAGTCTCTGGCTATCAGGAACACAATAAATCACAGGACTCTTTCAGTTTGTTTAAAGGAAGTTAAGTCTATCACTGCAGAGGGACGGCTGGGGGGAGCAGGGTGACTCCAGTGCAGGGAGCAGGGTGGTACAGTCATAGGGAGCAGGGTGACACTGGTGCAGGGAGCTGGGTGAAGGGCTGCAGAAGACAGGGTGACACATTTATAGAAAGTAGGGTGACAGTTCTAGGGAGCATTGTGACACCTCTGTAGGGATCAGGGTGACAGGAGGTAGAAAGCAGGGTGACACATCTACAGGGAACAGTGTCACACAACCGTGGGAAACAGGGTGATGTAGCTGTATGGGGGGGACATGGTATTGCAAGATTTCTTCCTGTGATGAGAAGAGGTGTAGGGATGCTCCCTGAACACCCTCCTGGCTGCTTCTTAAAGGTAAAGAGTCCCTGGAGATCAGGACCAGGGCCAGGATGGGAACACAGGGTCCCTCAAGGAAGTGTGACTTCCCTGTGTCTGTCTGTCCCTCCTGGGGCCAGAAGGACAGGGACTGACAGTAAAACTCCCTCTGTGAGCAGGACTTGAACCTGCATAGGGAAACTCCATTGGATTTAAAATCCAACACCTTCACCACTCAGCCACCACAGCAGTTTGTCCATGCTGTGTCCACAGGAGTCCCTGGCTGTAACCCTGCCCAGGGGCACAGCAGGACCTGGTCCCATCCTGGACATGGATTCTGCCATCTCTGCTTCATATCCAGCTTCAGGTCTGCTGTTTGTGCTGCCGCCTGCCCTGCACAGAGCATCCCAACAGTGTGGGGAACAGGAGCACCAGCCACAACGTCAGTGGTGATGACATGGTGGGATGGACATGGTGGGAAGTCTGTGTCCTGTCTCGTCTCCTTGTATCCAACAGAAAACTTGTCCCAGTTTCCTGTTTCCCAACTATCCCCATTCTCCCTTTTTTAGCCTGGCAATATCCCAGCCTTCTCCATCCAGCTTTTCCACAACATCCCTATTTTTGTGACAGCATATCCAGACATGGCTCTTGGAGGCAGCCTGAGCCATGGACCAGGCAGGTTCTGTCCTGTAGCTGGGAGATGTTCCAGGCTAGTGTGGCTCTCACCAGGTTGTTACCTGCATTTGGGCTTTTGGAACAGGGAATTTGGAGAAAGGAGGAAAAGGTGGATATTGAGAGGGGATCCTTTCTGAGCAAGGTCTAGTAGTGACTTGGCCTCTCCTTTGGAGCATAAATCCAATTTGGAGGGCAGTCTTAGAAGCACTATTCTTGGTTTGAGTGGGAACTGGCTTTGGGCACTCATCCTGACATATCCAAAGCCCTGCCTGGCTTCCTGGAGTTGTGGCCAAGAGGTGGGCAAAAGCTTCCCTATGTCACTGGCGCTCCATGTGTCTCCCATGGGGATTTATCAGCAAGGACTTGTACATTATCAAACCCCAAAATGGGATTTGAAGTGGTCCACCATGATATCAAAAGGATAGGAGGGTCCAGACCACAGTGGAAGGACCTAGAGAGAACCAGAGCAGGATCAGAGGGACCTGGAGAACAGTGGCACCTTAACAGAGGAAGTTGGAGGGGACTAGACCCGAAAAAAAATAAAAAAATAAAAAAAGAGGTCTAAGGGGGGAGGTTGAAAGGTATGGTCTGGAGAGCTCCAACAGAAACATCTGGAGGAAATTGCAGGACCATATATTCCCAAGCAGTTTTCGGAACCTGGCTGGACTCACACTTTTGTTACACTGGCCAGAATTTCCTGTGAATATTCCTCTGAATCTTTCATCTTGTTGACTTTTTTCCTTATCTCATCTTGTGTTGTTGGCAGTGAACAGCTATTTTCATATATAGTTCTTGCCATATTTACAGACAAAACAATCTTGCCTAGTTAAAAGGACCGGATGTGTTTACAGAAAAGTCTGAATTCAACAGAAAGCTGACAGCTCTTCCCTTGTAATAAATGGCACTTTGCAGTATTATGCAATAGAGAAAACCACAAGGTGTGTCATGAGGCAGAACTTCTAAATCAAGGAAATGTTGACTCTCATTTTCACCCTTAAATCTTCCAAGTTTCAGAAAACTGGGAGCCCGCCTGAGCACCGACTTTGCTGGACCCAGCACACAGCTCTCACGATTCCTGAGGAAACAGAATGGCCTCAAGTTTTGTCAGAGGAGGTTTAAGTTGGATCTAGGAAATTCCTTCACTGAAAGGGTGGTTAAGTACTAGAACAAGTTGCCCAGGGCAATGGTGGAATCACCATTCCTGGAATTGCTCAAAAAATCTGGTACCTGGGGACATGAGTTAGTGGTGGCCTTGGCAGTGCTGGGGAAATGGTTGGATTTCCTTAAAGGGCTTTTCCAACCTAAATAATGTTGTGATTCCTGGATTCACTGTTCCCTCTCATCGCTTGATGCAATGTTAAAGACTCTGCCCTCACCATAAGCCAGCATGTCAATGGTTGCAGTGTAAGGGCATAGGATGATCCAGGGAACCCATGCAAGATCCATCCTTACAGACATTCCTTTACAGCATTGAATCAAGCCACAAAAATCTGTGATCCTTTTTTGCTTCTATTCACATATTCAGCCTCTTAAGAATTTAAACTGCAGTCTGGGAAAAATTGTCTATGGCAGTGGATGACTCCCATATCACCCTGCTGTGGAGCACAATGAAAACTGCAGTGGGATCTAAAGCCTCTTCCACTCTCTTTGCTTAAATAAATCTCTGGAGTGTTTGAAGTTGTGTGTTCTCCTAGTGGCTTTCCAAGAGCCTGACAACTGCTTCTGCTGTGTCCCATATTTCCAGATAAGATGGGAACTGGTTCCACAGCAGAAAGACATGGAAAATGGAGAAACCATCCTCTTGAATTCTGTCTTCTAGTCCTGCCAGCCCCATCTCCACAGAGGCCATCTCCCCCTTCCTGCCTGAGCATGGGTTCACAGTCTGGAAGACAAGTGGAAAGAATGGAAGAAAGGCTTACTAAAGGGGGGGGTGGGAAGAGGTTTGGTCCATGATGGGGAGCTGAAGGTTTTATTCAGGAGTTTGGTCTAGGGGAATGGAAACAAAGCTGCAGCCCCTGGGGAAAGATTGTTATTCTTACAGAAGAAGTGTTCTAGCTGCTGATCAGGACTGGAGTCCCATTTAGGCCTTGCAAGATGAGTATTTTCTGTGGATGGCTGTGCAGTAGCTTGTTCTGGTGTGTGTTCTGGGTCCTACCACTGCACTGGAAAGTCACAGATGCTCTCCATACCTTTCCAGCCCTGGGCACTATGCCTGCTCCTTGAGGGAGGTCTGGAAGGAGCCATCAAGTAGCCTGTCCTCACTAGTGTCTCTCCAGCCTCTTGGGCTCACCTGGAGCACCTCTCATGGCTATGAAGTATGTCCTTGGCAGGTGGGGAGGTGCATCAAGGAGGCTTCATAATCTTGGGTGTTGAGCTTTAAAGGAGAGCTTACAAAAAAGATGATGATGTCACTCCTGGGCATCACACAGCTGGAGATACCCCTGAACACCTCAGTGATGGTGTGATGCCACCTCCTGAACATCCCTTGCTGTTGTTGTCACTTAAAGGGTTAAAGTTCTCTTTTAGTGTTGCAGCCTTTCTATTTTAAAAACTGGACAATCTGGTTTTATTAAATGTTACCCCTGTGGTGCTGGGTTTCCTCCTCTACTTCCTCTACAATTTCTGTGCTGTAACCTATTACTTTTCATTTTTATCTGTTTCATCCTGCTCACTCCATCCCTTTAAAAGCTCTGCCCTTCATCTATTGGAGCAGAAGATGCACTGGATACAGTTCTGTAAACTTGTGCCCTGGACAAAGACACATTGGCTTGTAACGAGCTATTGGCTCTTAGTTTGTAAATAAATCCACAGTTTGAAATATAGGAAA
This sequence comes from Regulus satrapa, assembly GCA_013396955.1. NCBI lineage: Eukaryota > Metazoa > Chordata > Aves > Passeriformes > Regulidae > Regulus > Regulus satrapa. The sequence continues at coordinate 121,789 of VWZN01016176.1, read as the reverse complement.
AATACACCATCAGCAGGTGAAGAGGAAATCTTGCACATTTGAAGCTGTACCCAAATTAAGTCCCTAATCATAGTTAAACTTGAGGCATCATGGTTCATGCCTGGGATTTCAATGTGTCTCTGTCATCCAAGGCCAGGTTAAATGGGACTCGGAGCAATCTGGTCTTGTGGAAAGTGTACCTGCCCATGGGATGGAATGGAAATGATCTTTAGGTCCCTTCCAATCCAAACCAGTCTGGGTCACTGTGATTCTATGATTTCTGTGAAAATAAAGCTGAAGGAGTTTGCAGGAATATCAGAGGTGTCAAATGAGTAAGGGGAGGATGTTGCCTTTTGCCATTTGGATGGGGAATAGGAATGCAATAAAGGAATGCAATAATAAGGTCTTTCTTTTGTTTGTGTTGCTGGAGTTTAATGATCTCGTTCCTACAGCTATTTTTAGCAAACTCCATCAGCAGTTCACACAGCTCTGGGTTTACACTGGGATTTAGGGGTGAAGAATTGCAGCCTGAACAGAACCAAGAAGTGATGTTAGCAGTACCAAGAGCTTGAAAGAAAAGAAATCTGCATCTTCTCAAGACAGAGATCTGCTGCTTGGTCAGATAACTAATAGATAATTATTGTCCTGATTTCCTGGGTGTCTTGTACACTGCTGAGTGTACATAGGCCTTGTTAAACAAGATACCCTGGGTATTCTGGAGGTTCCAAAGATTGCACTGGAATGCCATGAATCCCAGCTGGAGGTGACATGGGACTGCTTGCCTGATATGTGAAAACATTGGGAAGTGCACTTAGACCCCAGTAATAGACATGACTGTAATGTGAAGGCAACCTTTGCCTACCAGGGACTGGTGCCATGGGAGCAGCATGGGGACACCTGCCCATAAGGACGTGTGTCCTCGAGGGTGGACAGTGTCCCTGTCCAAGGGCAGTGGGGGTTCACCAGCCTGCCAGTGAGTTATAAAGGAAATTTCCTTGTCTGGCCTGGCAATTCCTTGTCTCCAGCCTAGCAGTCTCACTGGCACCACCTGAGCTGGGACTGAGGTCCCTTCCCAGCAGTAGCTCCAGTGACCCCACTAGACTCCCCACACCCATTACACTCCCCCAGTGAGAACAGGTTTCCTCACCAGATCAATCCCAGGTTTCTGACAGCAAGTCACATGTCTGGATGCTCAAAATAATTTAATCTTGATGTAACAACAGAATAACAGCTTGAGTTGGTACCTCTGAGCAGGGATCCAAACAAAGGAAGCCCTGGGCTTTTATACCTCCACAGTTCAAGCACAGGAAAGTCTGGAGTCATTGGCTCCTGCCATGTCTCCGAATGTTCCTCACCTGGCTGTATACAGGTCCCTGCTCCCCTCTGCTGGGAAGGGACCTCCGTCCCAGCTCAAGGTGGTGCCACTGGGATGCCAGGGTGGCTTCTGGGTGGTCAGGCAGGAAAGTTTCCTTAAGAGTCACTAATGGCATCGATACTTGTCACAAACACAAAAAAAGTAGCAAAGCCACCCTGCAGGTACCTGGATTTCTGCCTATGCATGTTTTGCAAGGAAAGCTGGATAGATAAAGTGGAGCACCTGGCAGGATAATGGGAGTCCCTCTGGTGCTGGGGGCCACCTTCTGCTTTGGCTTCAAACTTCTCTTTAGAGGAGAAATATTGACTTTGCATTTTCAGTTTCTGGAAACCTGGCCTTCACACATCTTTCTTTTTTGGTAGAAGTTTCCTTTATCATATAAGTTTTTACTTTATTTATTTTTGGTTAATAAAAGCTGTGAAAATATTTGAACAGTAGGAAGGAAATTACTCCCTAATCCTGGGAGGTTTAAAAGGCTGATTGATGACAAGAAAATTCAGCATTGTCTTTTGTTATCAATGTCACCAATGTTCAAAGGATTAAATTATTTCTACTACTTTCCCGTTGGTCCACTAAAGTACAGTCCTTTTCCCTCCCACATGGAATCATGGAATGATTTCTGTTGGAAGGGTCCTTAAAGTTCATCTTGTTCACCCCCTGCCCTGGAGAGGGACACCTTCCACTGTCCCAGGCTGCTCTAAGTCCCAATGTCCAGCCTGGTCTTGGATACTGCCAGGGATCCAGGGGCAGCCACAGCTTCTCTGGGCAGCCTGTGCCCATTACCATCACAGGGAAGAATTTCCTCCTAACCATCTGTTATAATTCACATTGAAGTGAATTACATCACTTGGCCTAAGACTTTGTTCCTTTCTGAGTGTTGGCACAGCTATAACTTTGGTCCATATTTATGCCCATATTAATTTTTTGGAGACATCTTGGCCCTGCTCTGTGCTACTCCTTCATTTCTTGTCCAGTCTGTGTCATCTGCAATAATCAGCGATTATTTTATAGGAATTCCCAAATCCCTGATGACACACACAACTTTATTTTGCCTGGAGACAAATAGTGGCAGACCCACCATTCACATATACTATAGGTGAACCTTGGGATGCTCCACAAATGCATTGGTAAAATGATCAATTTCTGGCTTCCCAATCCTTCAGAGATATCAACCAACAAGGAAAAAGAAGCCAAATTCCACCATGATAATTTTACCATCATAAAATTAAGCTGATCTGTTTCACTTGCAGGAAAGAAATGTGCCTTTTCATTCCTTTTAAAACTGATTTTTCAAGAAGGAAGTCAGAAGGAATGAAGAAGTGTGTACTTTCAAGCTCATTCCAGGAAAGCAGACCAGTTCCTCTTGGCTCAATCTGGTCCCAGTTTTTTGGCCACACCCATCTTAGACTGGGCTAGTTTCTGTCCTGGTGCAGGTGTATAAAGAACTGACTTCTCCCCAGCCCTGCCAATGCTGCAGAGATGGCAGGTAAGATCAGTTCATTTTCATTCTATATCTGCATTTGATATTTCTAGTGTGGATATTGGTGCATTCCCTGGGTGACCCCAAGGAGATGGGAGGAAGAGTGGAGTTTTGGGATCTGGAGATGATTCATTCTTCCTTCTCATCTGATGTGCATTTAATTTATTGTGAGAAGTGAGCAAAGACAGCCTGATTTATTCTTTAGGCAGAAATATCCTGCAATATATGATTGCAAGGAATAAGCAGCTTTCAATCCCCAGGAATATGGTCCAAAATTTTTCATGATTGTAAATGTAAGATAACCTCTTCAACCATGAAAAATCTGTTAATTCTTCCAAATTTTGTCTCTGTCCTGTTCTAAACAGTTTAAAGGTTTACTAAATTACTTACATCTAGTTGCAAACTTTGGGCTAAAAATCTCTATTCAGGGAAAGTGCTGTGCTACAGTGGGAGACAGTTGTGGAACAGATTGTACACATTTCTTCTGTTAATGTGAAACAGGAATAGAGACAAATTTCAGGGAGCAGCAGGAGGACTGGCAGGTGTGGTTGAAAGACATGATTGACATGGCAGCTTTTATTTGTTCAGCATCAAGAGGGAGGGGGCAGAGAGGGATGCGTGGCATCAGGCTGCTTTCCACCTGCTGCTTGTGGGTATTGCCAAAGACAGGACCCAAGGACACTGCTCTCTTCTAACTCACCTTCCCAATATTCTCCATGACTGAGGCTGGACCTGTACCTGCCTTGGCCAAGGTAACTATTCCTTGGAAGCCCAGTTTGCTGAGGGTCCCACCCCTCAGAGGTGTCCCTGTGTCCTGACAACACCTACAGCCATAGCCCCAGCCCAAGTCCCACTGACAGACATGGACAGAGGGCAGCTCAGTTTTATTCCTGGATCCTGAAAAGGATATTGAAACCGAACATGTCAGTCTGTTCTGATGCCTCACTGAAGCCCAGGCCAATGAGGATTTATGTTGCATTTGTCTCTAGGCATGAACCCAAGGATGACTCTTCTGGGATCCATCATCGCTCTCTGTGCAGTTGGAGCAATGGGCTCCTCGGGGAATGGTAGGTTCATATTTGTCCTTTGGCTGCTGCAGCACCAGAAAGTGTGTGAATCAGAACTCAACTTGAGTTCCCAGTTAGACACAGCTCCAATAAAGAATTGAAATATCCTGTAGATTGATCCACTAAAAGTGAAGTTGATACCTGAGAGATTTGCCTAAGAAAACTCCCTATTTGACCAACAGCCCATCTGTGCTGATGGTGTAATCATCCTTTTATGACAGGGAATTCGGGGCAGTATCTTTGCCTTCTTCTGTCCACTTTCACTGGGGAAATGTCTGGAGCCTCAGAAGCAGCTGAGGGAGCTGGAGAGGGGCTCAGTCTGGAGAAAAGAAGGCGCAGGGGGCCCTTCTAGCTCTGCACAACTTCCTGACAGGAGGGAACAGCTGGGGAGATCGGGCTCTGCTCCCAGGGAACAGGCACAGGAGGAGAGGAAATGGCATCAAATTGTGCCAGAAGTTTAGATTGGATATTGGGGGAAATTTCTTCAGGTAAAGGATTAGGAAGCATTGAAAGAGGCTTCCCAAGGCAGGGGTGGAGTAACTATCCCTGAAAATTAAAAAAACCCAAAAACAGTGTATGTGGCAGCTGGGGACATGGTTTAGTTGCAAACAAAACTTCTGGTGTATGTTGAAATTGAGTATCCTCAATTTCTGCTTTTTCTTTTTTTTATTTTTTTGAGCAGAGATCTCAGAGGTGCTGTCAGATTCATCTCTCCTGAGAATCATTACTGATGCCAGGCAGTTGGTAGACACCACATATTTATTGGCTCGGAAAAGGTGAGTTCTTCCTCCATGACAGCCCAAATATTTTAAGGCAATAAGACATGTTTTCTCTGTTTTCCAATGCATATTTATTATGGAGAAAGCTTAGCACTAGGGCTCTCCTTGTCATAGCCAGAGGGACCCTTTTGCTCAGTTTGGCTGGATTCTGGTCACAAGACCACCAGCTGTGACCTCCAAGTATTGTTTCCTGACCTGCCATGGGGACCTCTCACTGGCCCATACTGATTCAGACACTGACTTGTGTGAGTACTCTCCTGGCATCAGGAGTTCTGCCCCTCTCCGTAAAGACTGGAGTTGTGCAGATGGACACCTTATTCCATATAAGTGTCAGTGGAAGTCAAACCCCAGGTATCCTCTGTGATTGTCCCAAAAGGCTGGTTCCAGACACTGGGAAGATTTGGAAAGGAGTGTCTCTCCACTCATCCTACAAAAGTAGCAAGACAGAGCTTTCGGACTAGAAAGAGATGAAACAGGAGTGAGGTTGTCCCTCTGTTCACAAAATACACCTGGCAACAAAATACATGTAAAATTTTATTCAGTCACAGTTCATTGATCTGGATTTCTATATGATAGAACAAAGTTTATTGTGACAAGGAAGCGTGACTGCAAACTTGAAGTAGGGGATTACAGTGCTTTGTTTGCCAAAACCACCTGAGCTGACGTGATGTGCAGACGGATAGTCCTGCTGGGCAGGGCCTGCATGCAACCTTGCAGTGTTGTTACAGCTAGTTACACCCAATCCAGCATAACAGAGGAGCTCTGATTTCAGAGAAGGTGCTTCATGGAATTCTATGTTTAGCTTAAAGAGAAAACTGGAGGAAAAGATTGTCAACCCGATGGATTTTCTGAAGCACCTAAAGGACCCCAGAGGAAGAACCAGGTCTGCAGTCCGTGCTGCGGATTACTTGGAAACCACTTTGAAACTCCTCAAGAGGAAGTTGCATCTCTCTGGGGAACAGAGTTTCAATGTCACAGGTAATGTGATTAAGACCAACATGTCTTACTGAGAGCTAAGAGCAGTAAATGTACCGCAGCAGGTGGCAGAGAGCAGCTCTGCCATGACCCAAACAACCAGGGATAAAATGCTTCCCCAACAGGGGAATAGATTTGAAGGTTGCTCAGAGAGACAGACCAGACCCTCGGGTGTTTTATTCATAATCTTTAAGGGTACTTCTCTCCTATCCTCATAAAAAACAGTCTAACAATATCTGTGACAAACCTGGGACAAAACCCACTGGAAAGTGTAACCACTGAAAACCCTCCATCTTCCACTTCTGCTCCTCACACCTGGGTTGTACCACTCTGCAAACTCATAGTTTAGTTCCCAGCTGGGCTAGAACCTTCCTGGTGATAATGATCTCCACATTCCCCTGGAAAATTGTTTCATGCCCACCCAGTTTTCCTCGTCCAGAGGGGAAGGCTGTTCCACAAAAGGGTTTAGGCACCAAATTAAAAAAATTCCAATCCAGCGGTTTTATATCCACAGGTCCAATTCAGCTGGCTCAAATATTGACTTAGAACACTGAGAAGATGAAACAACAAATGAAGAGTAGGATCAGATGTTACTTTACAGGGTTTCTCTTGCAGACCTGCTAAGCAGGAGACAGAAGGAGATGATTTCCAAGGGCACTGGCTGTGACTACCAGACTCGTTCCATTAAATGCCCAGAGAGGGACTTCTACCGGACCATTACTGGGGAATGCAACAATAGGTAGGATCTGTGTGTGGACGAGAAGAATCTCAAGTCAGTATTCTTTTCTTTGACCCAGAGTAGATGATTTGTGAAAACGCCATTCAAAAGGGCAAGAAGAGTAAAATACTCAGTTTAATGAGCATATAATAGAGGATTCATTTCTATCTTTGCCTGTCAGGAAAAAGATGTAATTTCTTGAAAATCTCAGATTTACACCCACTGCCCTTTATGTGCTGCTTTGGATGAAGGAAAGGACTTCTTGGGGTGGGGGCAGGTAAAAAGTTAAGGAAATTTTGAGGCTATGACTCAGCCTCTCATTTTGCTGGAGACTACAGGAAATCATCCCTCCACTCTTCCATAGGGATAATGCTGATTTCCCCAGCTGCTTCAGATGATAATATTCAGCTTATGTATCTCTGTGATGAGTAAGGGTGGGAATTAAATAAGACTTTAGTTCTTGGCTCTTCCAACTTCATTTATTGTACACCCTTTATCTGAAAAAAATTCGTTCTTCAGCTTTTTTTGCACATAGTTTCCCTCCAGGTTCAAGGACGGGATCAAATATTTATAATTTATTTTCNTTTTTTTTTTTTTTAAGCCAGAGAATGACCAAATTCCTACTCTGACAATGGCTCCTTGTCCTGCTGTATCCATGCCAACCCCCAAATCTGAGTGGGACTTGCATCCAGTGTGCATCTGGCATGAAACAGATGTGCCAGATGTGATAACATAGCTCAGCTCTGCATCAGTGTATGGGGAGCTCACACTTACTGGGGTTTTCCAGCCTGTTCCCATGGACTCCAGGACATTCAGCCCCACAAGAACAGCATTGTCTGTCTGTCCAGGAAGGGTGTGGGGTCTCTCTTACTGGGGATATTCCAGAACTATCTGGACGCAGTCCTGTGCCATGTGGTCGGAGATGACTCTGCCTGAGCAGGGACATAAACCAGGTGACCTCAGTGTAGTCTCTTCCAGCCTGATCTCTTGTGGAATTTTGGGTCCATGCTGATTTGAGGCTCAGGGTATGGTTATCCTTGGCCTTGTTGGGCTTTCAGAGAGATGAGGAGGCACTGGGCTTGAGAGATTCCTGTGATGTTAATATTTTCCCAAGGATCTTGATCAGCTTGAGGCACACATCATGAGAATAGTGTGTCTGCAAGGACAGTAATAACAATCAGAACAAGACCCTGGTGGTTCTGACTCCTTAATATTTGATGGAATTTCTTTGGCTCTGGCACAGTCATTTTCCTAGGACATACTCTTATTTCACAGCACAGTGCTGTAAATTCTGGGTACTCCTCTCCTTTTCCAGTGCACAATCACAGAATCATTTAAGTTGGAAAAGACCTCCAAGACCATCAAGTCCAACCTTTGACTCGTCCCCACCTTGTCAACCATACCAGAACCCCAAGTGCCACACATAGATAATATCATATAGACAGACATCTCCCACAGATCATTGGCTCAATCAGAATTATTGTTCTTCTGAACACAAAATGCTGACTTTAACAATTTAAACTTTTTGAAGCAGTGTTAGGCAATACCACAATGGCCACAGGTGCAGGCTGAGAGGGTCTGTCGGAAAACTTCCCCCAGGAGCACCCTTGTCACAGATCCCCACAGAGTTGGAGAATCTTCATCCTTGGAAGCTTCCCAGCCCCCAGCCGGACAAGACATGGCCACCCTCAGGATGATGATGGCCCTGCTGTGAGTCTGATTTTGAGAGAGCAGTGAAGACAGAGGTGGTACAGAGATTTAAATGCCAGATAAAACTAATGTAGGTTTAAATGACAGATAAAATTAATGGAGTGACACAAGGCATCTTTTTTTTTTAAAAGTTGATTTTTCTCCACAGTAATAACCTTGGTATAATTTGCTTCTTGGTGTTTTCTCAGTCTCATCCCTGTTATCAGAGTGCTCAGATATGGAATAAAAGGCTGTGAAATGTTGGTCTGTACAAAGCTGCTAATGTTTGATAAAATAACTGAAGTGGTTTTTGTGGTGTTGCTACAGAAATCACTCCCATCTGGGGTCCTCTAACCGCGCCTTTGCACGCTGGCTCCCAGCTGTATATGAAGATGGAGTGTCTGTTCCCAGAGGAGCAAGTGAAGGAAAATGCTACAACGGATTCCCACTCCCACTGGTGAGAGTTGTTATCCTAATCCAGCCATGAGTATGGACACTGCCCTCAATGCACCCATCAGGAAGAAAGCAGTGGCAATGTCTAGAGTATAAATTGCTTGATCTTTGATCTCTAGCTGCTTTTCCACAACTGAGTTATTGCTCAGTTTAATTTTTTTGGAGACAGACAGGAGCAAAAAGGCTCCAGATGCTTCCCTAAGCAGTTTCAAAGAGTGCATCCAAAGGATTGCTGCAGTCAGTGCTCAAGGACACCAGGAGGTTTGTACAAACCACAAGGCTTGGGAGTTCCTCAGCCATGTTCTTGACTCTTGTGTTTACAAGCAAGTTTCATCTGGAACAGGCTTTCCATAAAGCCAGGTTTGGCTGAAAGACTGTGTAGTCTACTTTTACAACCGATTAGATGGAGCTGGGGAATGACATGAAGGTGTGTAATGCCATAATTAACTTTTTGTAATTTGTCTAAGATCATCTTGTGTATGATCTACAAATACCTGAAAGAAGTAGGTGGGGGTTGGCCTCTTCTCCAAGGGAACAAAAGACAGTACAAGAGGAAATAGCTTCAAATTGTACTAGAGGAGGTTTACGATATCAGAAAAAATGTCTTCACTGATATGTTGATTGAGCACTGGAGCAGGATCTCCAGGGAAGTAAAGGAGTCAGTCCCTGGAGGTGTTCAAAACACAGGTAGATGTGGCACTTCTCAATATGGCTTAGAGGGAATGAGGTTACTCAGTCAAAGGTTAATGACTTTGGAGGTATTTTCTGACCTTCACGATTCTGTGATTCCAGGATCTTACAGAGGGAGTTCAAGTGAGAGGCAAATCCACCGTGGCAGAGACAGTCACATTTTCATTTTGGTTTTCTGCAGGTTCGAAAAGTATCCAATGAAATTGCTCACACAGCGAATGAGAACATCACTGCAGACCAGCAGCTCTCTCTGGTCTTTATGCACTGGGGCCAGTGGGTCAACCATGACATTGATTTGGCCCCTGCCAGCGGAGAAGGAGCCAGCCTGGAGCTCCAGTGCCACACCAGCTGTGCTTTCAAACCTCCTTGCTTCCCCATTAAGGTACCCTGACTCTCACCTGTGCCACACTCTCTTACAGCAGCAAAAATTAAGCCACAGAGCTTTCTGAGGCATCACTTGGCTCATTTGCTTTAGTTCCCCCCTGACGACCCGCGAATGCTGAGCTCCGACACCTGCATGCCGTTTGTGCAGTCAGCGTCCGTGTGCAACCCTGGCACCTTCCACCGGGAGCAGCTCAACGCCGCCACATCCTTCATTGATGCCAGCACGGTGTACGGCAGTGACGATTCCCTGGCGAGGAGCCTGAGAAATCTCACCAACCAGCTGGGCTTGATGGCTGTGAACCAGGATTTCATGGACATGGGGCTGGAATTGCTGCCCTTCGAGAGCACTACGCACAGTGTTTGTGTCCTCACCAACAAGAGCGCCAACATTCCCTGTTTTAAAGCAGGTAAGGTGCAGCTAGAGGGTTGTCTTCAGTGGATCATAAAGTCAAAAAGGGACAAATATCTCCTTATAGGATCCTTGTGGGTCCCTTCCAACAGAGACTATTCTGTGATTCTGTGATATTTGAATGAAGCACTTTAGGATATGACTACGAAAAGTGAAAGACAGGGAATACTCCCACAGTGAGAAAAGAAAAATACGCAAGCAATATATGATTAATAAACTTTAAAATTATTTTAATTTCCCAGAAGAATTACAGCAAATTGTTCTTCCTTTATAAAGTCTTTTCAAAAGCAGGAGATATTTTCAGTAAAATAGCCACCAGTGCTTAAAACTTCTCAGGAGGTTTTTTCTTCTACGTTGAATTCACTATTCATTACTTGAATGCCAACTGTCAGCTTATCAGCAGGCTGAGACAGGCTGAGAAAGTTGAGACTGTTCAGCCTGGAGTAGAGGGTATTGTGTGGAGACCTCATAGCACCATCCAGGATCTGAAGGGACTACAGGGAAGCTGGAGAGGGACTGCATTAGTAACTGTAGTGGGAGGACAAGGGGGAATAGCTTCACACTGAGAGTAGATTAAATTAGATTTACAGGAGAAATTGTTCCCTGTCAGGGTGGTGAGACCCTGGCACAGGTTACTAAGAGAAGCTGTGGCTGCCCCAACCCTGAAAGTGTCCAGGGTCAGGCTGAAAGAGGCTTAGAAGCAACCTGGGGTAGTGGAAGGTTGAAATGGGATGGACTTTAAAGTCTCTTCCATTCTGTGATTCTATGATTCAGTTTCAACCCAATCAAGACTAACTGTTAAACACTCTTACCCAATCTAGTTAATTGATTAACTAGCCTACCCTACATCAGAAGAAAAGTCTAGAAGTTTGTCTGAAATTTAAACAAACAGGAAAAACACAGAACTTATTCAAATTTTAAGTGATCCATCACAGGCATAGCATTAAAAAATAAATTAAATGTGAAGCTTGCAAAATCAGTCATAAGAATACAGAGTTGTCTCATTTCCTCATTCTCTCCCTGTGAGAAGGGCTCCTTACTGAGTGAGGAAATGCTTCTTCCATCTCACAGAGGGTCTTCACTGAGTCCCCTCCAGTTTTCATAGAATCACAGAAGGGTTTGGGTTGGAAGGGAACTTAAAGACCATTCTGTTCCATCACCTGTCATGGAAAGGGACACCTTCCACTAGAACAGGGTGCTCCAAGTTCATCCAGCCTTGCCTTGGACACTTCCAGAGATGGGGCACCCACAACATTATTGCCAGGAACATCACCATTTGTTACTTGTCCATCCTAACACAAAAACCTGCTTCTGAAATTGAAAGCAATGTACAATATTTCTAAAATATGTTCATTTTAGGTGACAAACGGGTGACAGAAAACCTGGGACTCTCTGCAATGCATACCCTCTTTGTCCGAGAGCACAATCGCCTTGCTGCAGAGCTGAGGAAATTAAATCCCCACTGGGATGGGGAAAAGCTTTACCAGGAGAGTCGAAAGATTGTGATAGCCATAAACCAGGTACTGATTACTGTTCACTGTTTATCATCCACACGTGTAGAAATAGTTATTTCTCCAGGCAAAAGGAGGAAAAGGTTTTGCTAAATCAGAGTTATTTGTGGGAGTTGGAAATTGTGAATGAGGATGGTCCATCTGAGTCAGCATGGATATCCAGAGCTTTTTTATGCATCGTGTTACTAATTTATCAATTATTTATTATATTAACAGGTAAATTAATTATTAGATAAAATGAATTTACATTTAAAAATTATTTATATCTAATACGCCAAACTTATTCCATTGCTACAGCTCTTTTTTTTCTGAATATCTTAATGAATTCTGCTTCAGAGAGTACATGTTCATTCTCTGCACTTGACTTTTGATGCCATTTCTGCTGCAGCTGCAGGTAACTTGCTATGCTCTTGTGCTTTTTCAGATCATAACATACAGAGATTACCTCCCACTCCTGCTGGCTGAGGAGACCAGCAAGTGGATCCCTTTGTACAGTGGCTACAATGAGAAGGTGGATCCAAGGGCTTCAAATGTTTTCTCCCTGGCTTTCCGATTCGGCCACACCTCAGTGCAGCCTTTTGTGTCCCGTTTGAACGAGAGCTTTCAGCCTTTGGGTTCTTCCTCCCATGTCCCTCTGCATTTGACCTTTTGTGCTCCTTGGAGAATTGTAATAGAAGGTAAGAACATGGAGCAGTGGTCCTGGTCCGGTCCTGATGTGAAGATCAGCTGGTCAGGCACATAGAATTACAAAATTCCAGAATCATTTAGTTTGGAAAAGATTTCCAAGACCATCAAGTCCAACCTGTGACCCCCACCTTGTCACGCAGCACAGAGCACTGGGCACCATGTGCAATCATTCCTGGGACACCTCCCAGCTCAACAAGACCTGACAGTGGGATATTCCACATCCATTCAGATGGTGCAGCTGCTCCTGCTGCTCCAGGAGGCAGGAGACTCCCTGTGCCAAATGTCAATCCACCAAAGTCTATGTCAATCAAAGCTCTTCTATCCCCCTATAATCAGGAGATGTGGACAGAGGGTGATGCATCCAGTTTAACTGAGCTAAAACAGCATCATTCCTTCCTAGAGGTGCTCATCCCTCTTCCTCGCTCTAACTGGAGTTATGGGGTCCTGCTATTACACAGCTGATATCTCCAGATGAGTCCTTCTGAGGAAGACAAATGTCTCTTCCAAAATGGGTTAACTAATTATGAGAAATATAATTACACATGTGCAGCAAATTTTCCTGTGTTTTGCTCATACTGTCTACTTAATTGCTATGAAAAAGACTTGGACAGTCAGACATGAATTAATTCTATCACTACATTTAATGCTTTAATAAATGTCTGTCAATTAATAGTGAATTATAAACAAAATCCACTGCAAAACCTAATACCTTGGACAGAACCCTAGGTACCAGGACCTGGTGCATAATGGAGCCTGGCAGGCTGAGGAGCAGACTTGGAAAGGGTCTGGTGGACAGCAAGTGGTGTGCGGAAGGAAAAGCTGAGGGATGGGGAGGGATAAGGAATTTAGTCACTGTGTGAGGCTTTATTTACCAGCACCTGCAGACATGTACAGATTCATACAGATACCACTGTGAGGGTGGAGAGGCCCTGGCACAGGTTGTCCAGAGAACCTCTGGCTGTCCCAGCCTTGGCAGTGTCCAGGGCTGGGCTGGATGGGGCTTGGAGCAACCTGGGGTAGTGGAAGGTATCCCTGTACATGGTAGGTGATGGAATGAGATGAGCTTTAAGGTCCTTTCCAACCCAAACCACTCTGTAATTCTGTGATTCCATATACACATGGTGAAATGAAAATATGGAGATGAGAATCCCACCCAGCCCATAGTTGACTGTTTCAGCTGTATGAAAGGGACCATCAAAGCTGCACCTGGGCACAAGAAATCTTTCCTTGATTTGCAATGGCTACAGGAGGCATCGACCCCCTGATCCGGGGCATGGTTGTGGATCATGCAAAACTTATGAAACAGAACCAGCTGCTTATTGAGGAGCTCCAGAACCACCTCTTTGAACAGACAGAGGTGATGGGTCTGGATCTAGGAGCCATGAACATGCAACGGGGAAGAGACCATGGCCTTCCAGGTAAGGAGACACAAGTCTACACCTCCTGTGAATAAGACTTTTTTTTTCCTTCTGCTGCTTAGTCCAAGAATGAACTAAGCTTCTTCTATACTAATGGGAAGAGGCAGTACTTTGATTTGAGGCTGAAAAACACACAGACAGTCATGCTTAGGGAATAAAAGGTTTCTATATTATAAACATTTGTTGTGAAACATTTGTTGTGAAACATTTATGACAAAGACAAAAAGCTTAGAAATCAAAGATTATATTTGGGATAATGTAAGAAAGTGGATGAGAGACAGCGGTGTACTGCAAAGAGAGAGCATTTGTGGTACAGAAAGTATTGAGACACAAGTGACCAAATTAAGCTTTCACATGGGCTTAGACAGGTCCCCTGAGCTTTGTTTTTTTCCCATCAATCTTGTATTGTGTCCCAGATGAGCCAGAGTTTTGGGCAGAAGTGACTTGCACCCACAGGTGGGGCTGCCCCAGATGCTAGTGAAGAACAGGTGCTCTTGGGTTAAACACAACCAAATTTCCTTTTTTCTAAGAATTTGATCATAGAAATTTTGCCCCCCAAAGGTGCAAGAACTGAGGCATTCATCCTCAGCAGTAGAAAGATATAACCCACAGGATGAGATGTAGTCATAAAGACAAACCAAACTGTTAGTTTACTGTACATATGAGAAGGACTTTTGAAAATGTGATGTTTGTTGGGACTGCCGGGACAACAATGCCTTCCAAATCCCTTAATGCCATGAGAAGAAGAAGGCAGTGCTCATGGGTCAAGAAAAGTGCTCTGGGGATGTGGTGGTGGGTCCTGGTCATCTGCTGCTCCTGCTCTTGCAGGTTACAATGCCTGGAGGGGCTTCTGTGGGCTCTCCCAACCCCAAACTATAGAAGAATTATCTGAGGTGCTGGGCAATCCCAAACTGGCCAAGAAGTTAATGAATGTGTATGGGACACCGTACAATATCGACCTCTGGATTGGGGCAGTTGCAGAGCCTGTGGTTCCCCAGGGCAGAGTTGGGCCCCTCCTATCCTGCATTATTGGCACCCAGTTCAGGAACCTGCGTGATGGGGACAGGTGAGAGTTACATTTCCAGTGGCATTTTTTAGGGGGAAAATGTTGACATTTCCTGTGGCACACTAATCCAACCCATAGCTAGCACTCCAGTGAGTACTCCCAGAAAGGCTCACCCCTTGATTTTAGCTCAGTTGCCAAAGACTGGTTTTTGCAGCCTGTTTCTCTAGATTCATGTGGCTGAGGAGCATCAACTCCAGATCATGCGGGATCTGCTGTGGCCCCTGCCTGAGGTGACTTTTGCTCTCAGGGCATAAATCCCTGCATCCCAGCAGCCTGCTGATGCTCTGTGGGAGAGGCAGGCTCTCTGCACTGGCAAAATTTGGATCTGGCCACACTGGAGGCACCTCTTTCTAAAGGGGTGATCCTAGAAAAGGTGGCTCTAAGCACCATTCAGACTCACCTTTGTCAGGTTCCCATCTCAGCAAGTAACCAGACATTATAAGCTACTTCTGAAAATTTCATTGCAGATTCTGGTGGGAAAACCTGGGAGTTTTTACACCAAAACAGTTGCAAGCTTTGAGAAAAATCTCACTGTCGAGGGTGATCTGTGACAATACTCATATCAAAAAGATACCCAAGGATGTGTTCAAGATCAACACTTATCCTGAGGACTTCAGTGATTGCCAAGAGATCGATGTACTTGACCTCTCATCCTGGAAGGATGAGCCTGAGAGTCCCACAAAAGGTACCAGTGGTCTGAGATCTGTCAAAAATAATAAATGCCCTATGAGGTCTCTTCTATGCCTAAAAAAAATGAAAGAATTAAGGTTTCCACAGTGACTCTGCCCCCCAAAAGACAATGACTGTCCTTTTAGCTACACTCAGACAGCACAGGAGGCAGAGGTGCTGTTGACTGGATTTCCAGGCACTCCATCACTTTCATCATCATCCCTTATTCCCTGCCTCTTCCTTTCAGGCAGAGAGGAAATGAGGATCACAATATCTGGGGACCACCCACACTGTTCTTCTGCAAGGCACAGACCACAAAGCATCTCCATGCAGTTCCTGTATTGAGTTTGAGTAACTATTTGAGGGAAACACTGTTGTTTAAGACAGATATTTGCACTTAAAGGTTTAATTATGGTGGCTTCACACCATTCTTTAGGACCTGAGTCCAGCTCACCTTCTCTCTAAACAACAGAGTTTTTTTCATTAATTTTTTGGTAGTATTCTTATGGTCACTAAAATGTGCTGAGCTGCTTCCAGTGGCTCCTTTCTTACCAGGCTTGGGGGAAGTCAGAGTGTTTATGTAACCCAGAGAGAGTGGAATTCCAGGGCTATAGGCAGCTGCTAGAAGTTTAACCTTTTGAAATGGCAAGAAATTGCCCCACTCATTCTAAGGCTGGAAGTATGACAGTGTATCAGAGGTGCAAGGATACAGGGATGTGGAATGCTGACCCTCGGGGCTAGGCGCCCTTGGGATACTCTCCAAGTGGGGGGAGTCCCATTTATCTCAGTTCTGTGTGAGGAAGAAGACTCTAAAGGCTTGTTAGGCTCTTATTTTCCTTATTTATTAATATATTATCAGAAAACCTGGCAGGCCTTCCTAGACTCACTGCTTAGGCTCACCCACCACCAGAATGGCTAAAAATGGTCTCAAATTGCGCAGTTCCATTTATAATAAATGGATAATAATTATTTATAATAATTTTCACCCAATTTACAATAGAAACATAAATTATTTCTATTTCTTAACTCATTAAGATATCTCGTCCACCTGCATAGCTAAAACTTCAACAAACCTCTGACCAATCACCTCTGTGCTACCACCACTGCAGAACCATGGAGAAGAGGAGAAAAGAAGCACTAGGGACCACACCCTTTTTCTTCCATTTTAACTCCCTTAATTAAACTCATCTACACTCATTTATAAAACACCCTAAAGCCTATGTTTCTCACCCTAGTGACACACTGCACTATTTTCTACTAGCTATCTTACTCTTTTATAATCCTGGTCTATCCAGGGATATTTGGAAGCTTCTCTATAAATGAGAGTCAAAGCTAGTGTTTTTCCGGAGGTCAGGATCCCCAGAACAAGCAGGGAAATACTCCTCTGTTTCTGGATTCTTTCACAGGGATGACAAAAATGTGGGCAAAAATGGTGTGTCCAAGAAAGACTTTCTGCCTCTCAGCAGCATTTTCTTGTTTATTGACAGTATCTAATCCTACTCATCAGACCAGTATGGGAAACTCCTAATGGTGGCACAGAGCTGCTCTTGGAAACTCCTGCCTGGACATTAGGTTCTGCTAACTGCTGTTGACTGAACATCAGCACATGATTTCTCAGAGGGGAGCTAAAGACTGACTATGTAATTTGTTTTATTTTCTGTAATGTAATTTTAAAAAATATCATTTATTTCTAAAAACTTCCAGTAATGTAAGTCTTCAGATGGAAGGGCAATGATATTTTATTTTCTGTTGCCCTAAAAAATTGATCAGAGGCTTTCTGACTCTCCAAAAGTGTAATTCTGACAATTTTTTTTACTTTCCATCCTGAATGGGTGTCAAACCTGCAGGCTGGCATGCTTGCACTGCAAAATAAAATTCATTATCCTTTGTACCTGCTCAGAAATCAGCATATTCATGTAATCTTCACCAAAACTTTCCCAATTTCTTGGTTTTGCACAAGCCCTTTTTTTCTTCTAATCAGCAGTGAGATTTCAGCCTTTGAAGACACTGAAGCACTGCAGCTGCATCTTGAAGCCTTGAAACAAGTTTTATTTAAATCCTACATTGCATCTGCATGGTTTGCGTGTTCTGGGCAGTAATAAAACACAGTTCTGGGCAGTAATAAATCCTTGTGCAATCACAGTTGGCATCAGTGACAGGCTGGGGGCAGAGGAGTTGGAAATGTTTCCATCAGAAAAGGGTCTTGGGGAGCTGATTGACAGTGGCTGAACAAGAGCCCAAATGTTCCCAGGTGGGCAAGAGTCCAGTGGCATCTGGGCTGGGCCTGACACAGTGTGACTAACAGGACCAGGGCAGTGACTGTCCCCCATGCTGAGGCCCCCCTCAAATTCTATGTTCAGTTTTGGGCCTCTCACTGAAAGAAAGACATTGAAATGCTAGAGCATGTCCAGGGAAGGGAATGGAGCTGGGAAGGG
Organism: Regulus satrapa; assembly: GCA_013396955.1. Classification (NCBI taxonomy): domain Eukaryota; kingdom Metazoa; phylum Chordata; class Aves; order Passeriformes; family Regulidae; genus Regulus; species Regulus satrapa. The sequence continues at coordinate 104,005 of VWZN01016176.1, read as the reverse complement.
GCTGGAGCCCCAGGAGCAGCTGAGGGAGTTGGGAAGGGGCTCAGCCTGGAGAGAAGGAGGCTCAAGGGGTCATTCTGGCTCTGCACAACTCCTGACAGGAGGGGACAGCCGGGGTGATCGGGCTCTGCTCCAGGGAACAGGGACAGGAGAAGAGGGAACGGCCTTGGGCTGGGCAGGGCAGGAGCAGTGTGGACAGCAGCAGGAATTTCCCCATGGAAATGGTGGTCAGGCCCTGGAAAAGAACACAGAGAGGTTTGGAGTCCCCACCCCTGGAGGTGTTCAAGGAAGGACTGAATGTGGCACTCAGTCCTCTAGGCTGATTGAGAAGGTGAGGATCAGTAATGGCTTGAACTCGATGATTCTAGAGGACTTTTCCAACCTAAATGATTCTATGAATCTGTGTGTGATTCTGTGTAAGTCACACCTGTATCTAAAGCATTTTTTCACTCTGGTTCATAGCTAAACCTACCAGCACAAAAACAGCAAATCACACCATGGCTGGTGAACATCCTCTGACACAGAGGGCAGGGCAGAACCAGGCTGGACTCAGAAATCAGGAGCTGTGGCTCCCAGACTGTGTTTGAACTGAAAGATATATAGGTTCTGCTAAAAATCATGAGGTTATCATAGAATCAGTAAAGCTGAAAAAGCACTCCAAGATCATTTGGTCCATTAACCTAGCACAGCCAGTTCAACCACTAAACCGTCTCCCTAAGCACCAGATATACATATCTTTTGAACACTTCCAGGGATGATGATTCCATCTGGGCATGGCAAGGATATTAGGCAGCATATTTGTCCTCCTCTTTGCCTCTGGTTTATGAGTCCCCAGACATTTCCCTCTCGCACTTTGAAGATTTGCCTAACCCTGAAAGCAAAATCTTCCTCAGCTTAAAAGGAAGACTAAATATGCCAATAAAACCACCAAGCCCTGTAGTCACATGTAAGGTCTTTAATTCCCCTCTCCCAAAGTTGCTTTGTTTTCTGTCTCTCATGGCAGAGGTACCTCCCAAATCCTCCCCATGGAAGAGGAAGAAAACAGTGCCTTCTCCTGAGTGTGTTCCAGGGAATGTGGCAGCCCTCAAACCCAAGGCAGCCACTTCCCAGGCAGCATGGTCACAGGCTTGGGATCAATGCCTCCGCCTTGTCGGATCTGAACAGGGAAAGGTGGTTATTAACAGGCAGTGATGATCACAGGAAGGGCCCAGCTCTGCCTGGGCTCCAGTTGGTGGGACATTCTCAGCAATATGATTACACAGAGATGTCCAGTTTTCCATTGTATGTCTGTCACCCTGGGTGGCACAGTTCTCTCTGGGAGGAACACAGCAACATTCTCTTTGGAAGCTTCTCTCCTTGGTTTTGCCTGTCTCTGGTATGTCAGCGTTGCAATACACAGTTGTCTCTGCTACCAGACCTTCCTGTGGTTGCCATGGCCTCCCCCTCAGCTGTGGCACACATAGCTGGAACTGGAATATAGGGTTGCTAATGGGAAGCTCCGTTCGTCATTCCCGATATTCCCTGGTAGGCACAGAGCATGGAGTCACGGACATGCTCCGTCAGCTTGGGAACATCATCGGGGCCCAGGCCCAGTGTCTCCACTTCTGGCAGGATCTGGATGATCATCTTTCCTGGAAGAAGGTGAGACAGGAAAAAAAAACAAACCCAAAAACATGAGTGGTATAGAAGAGCCAGAGGCAGTACAGCAGGACAGTTGGTGCCAACCAAGGAAATGCCTTCATTCCCACACCAGTGGTATAGAAGCCCAGCCACATCCAAAATGCACACAGCAAAAACCCAGCTTGGGCTTTTCCCATCCATAGAGAGCACAAGAATCATAAATATGGAAACAGGTGACTCTCTCTTCTAACACAATGCAATGTTTTATATAGGATGAGTTTTCACAGTGGAAAGGTCTCAGGGTCTTTCTAGATCATGGGCAAAGAGAAGGAGTTTAATACAACACATCCAAACTGTCTATGTTCTGTCTATACCAAATTTAGCATGGTCCTTCCTTCCAGAAACAAACTTTGGGGTGAGAGAAATTGTGGCCAGGATTCTCTGGTATGTCAAATTTCTCGGGAAGCACCCGAACAATGGACTAGTGTAAACTGGAAGAACACACTGGAGAGCTGCCATCATGCTCTTCTGTTCTGGCACCAAGAGTCTCCTGTTTTGGCCCAGTGGAGAAAAGGCAGAGCCTGCACAGACAGGAACCTGGGGATCTGGGGACAGCCTGTAATGTGTTATAATGCATGACTTTACACATGTGCCTGGAGTGAGATCCAGCAGTGCCAGCAGCAGAGCTGTGGGAAGGAGGCAAAACAAGTGTGGAGAAGAACTTCACAAAAGAAAAGGGTTTGTCATGTTGGATGGAGCTTGGAGCAATCTGGTCTAGTGGAAGGTGCCCATGGTAAGGGGTGGAATGAAATGAGCTTCAAGCCCCTTCCAACCCAAACCCTTCTGTAATTCCATGATTTTTTGTTATTTGCCTGTATATCTTACATGCAAAGCCAGGCTGGTACCTCACTTCACTTGCTCCTACTGAAAGAGCAGAGTGATGACAAATGACACTGAAAATTCAGGTCTCTTGGGAACAGACTTCCAGCAAGCGTCAGACATTTTCCATGAATGACAGTGTTCAATACCAGGCACAGAGTGGGGCTTTCAAAAAGCTCCTCATCACACCCAGAGCCACTGCAGACACACAGAGCTGTCCTGACCCAAGGACCTGCTCAATGGGCAGGAATCTTGACCACCATCTCCAGAATCAGCTCTGGCAAAACTTCCGGCTGGGGAAAGTGGGAAAGTACAAGAAAAGCTAACTAGGATTCTTTCTTCAGCAGGGCAGGTTCTGCCTGTGTAACAGCCTTTGGAAAAGGGCCCAGAGATCAGGTGAGCGTGGAATTAGCTAACCATGAATTCCCAGGGTGGCTGCAGTTTTATATAGGCAAGTGAACATGTAACTGCAAAACGTCTTTCCTAAAAAAGCTCAGGGAATTCTTGGAATCTCTGTCCTTGGAGTTAATACAACCTTTTCTGGATTGGTCACAAAGCTTACTCATCTGTCTTTAGACCTGGCCTTGCTTAAGGCAAAATGTTCATCTGGTTCAAAGATCCTTCACCAGGAAGTTATTTCTTTAATTTCCCAGAGCAGGGATGTGAAGGGAAAGGAAGAGTCTTGCAAAATCCCTGCTCATGGTCCTATTAACCCCAGATGGGGGAACACTCCCAGATCCAAAATACTTTATCAGGTCAAAGATAAACCCAGCAGGTGAAAGATTACTGGAAACGGGCAACTCTGTATTTATTATTTGTACCACTCTCCAGGAGTCTGCCTGCAAGGGAATGACCCAGGCACAACAAAGGGAGGGATGAGAATTTCAGATACAGATCCTCTCCTCAGAGAATACCAGGGCTAGCCTGGGAAAGAGCGGGAAGTGTCAGAAGTCCATTTTAAGGTGGTGGCAGCTAAGGGAACAGGATGAGTTATTTTTCTCTGTTGGAATTTGTACAATTTTTTCTGCATTTTCCTTCTGAAGCCCAAGACTTGTGTTACTTTTTCCCCTAAAATTTTATCAGTGGCCAGTAGAAATTTTTGTTACCATAAATGTTTCCTAGCTCTCCATGCACCTGCAGATCCAAGGGCAGTGTGGGGGGATCAGGGGCAGGACCCACCCTTGGACTCTGCTGCTTCTCCAAGTTCTATTGGACAGGTATTGAACAAGCAGTGAGAAATCCAAGGGGAGAAGAAAAACTGACACCTGAAATATCCCATTTCTTCCCAAAAAGACATAAACAGCTGTTTTCTGGGTTCCATATCCATATTGCACATGGTTCTCTGCCACCTCAGTCATGGCTCCAAGGATTGAGCTTGCACCACCCAGACCATTCTTTGCCCCAAGTCATCCTCACCTGGTGTAAATTTCTTCTCCTTCTGGTTGTAGAAGCTGTTGTAGGAAGACAACACTACAGGAATAATGGGGACCTGGAAGGGAGGCAGTCTACAGTGAATATACACATCTCCATATCCTTCCTGCAAAATTCAACTCATCTTTTCAGGTGAATTCTGCACCTTGTTGATAATTATCACCATTAGGGTCACAGCAGACACTTGGAGAATTATTTGAATATTTAGATAATTTAACTATATCAGACCATGTCCTTGCTATGGGGTTTTGTATTTTCATCTCTGTATTTGGGCCAACAATTGTGGATAGTCCAATTACTATCTACAGAGGCCAACCCGGCAGAAACTTTTCTGTGCAGGTCCAGGGCTCTTGTTGAGGTAGATAACCTTTTTATCCCAAACTGTAAAAAACAGTTTTCCACCTGTCACAGACCCCTCCTGTGCCACCTGCAAACCCCTGGGGGCTCCTGGATATGTAGGATTCATATCCATAGGGAAGGCAATCCATAGGGAAGCCAGGGACCAGGACCCTGGTGTACCGGTGGACCACAGTAGGCAAATTGCACTCCAGGGGCAGAAGGAAGGCGAGTCTCACCTGGGCTTTCACAGCCAGCTGGAAGGCCCCACGTTTGAAGGGCAACATGGAGCCACCATGGTTGCGAGTTCCTTCAGGGAAGATCAAGACTCGCAACTGCAGGAGGGAGAAGACATTAGGGCAGAAGGACCTCCAGGTACAATTCTAAGCCACTGCACAGGGATGATGCCCTGGGACACATATCTGTACCCCTGAACTCCGTTCATGGGCACAAAACACATTGATGCACTCACTCTGTTCTGCTCAGTGTCCAGCCCAGAGACAAAGATCTTTTTCCACCCACATCCAGATTCCTCTTTTCGAGTGGTTTCTCATTGACCTCCTCCCCACTCACATTGTCTTTGTGCAGGGAGTGTGCCACCTCTGTCAGGGTGCCAATGGACTCTTCCTTCCTCTTGCGGTTGATGAATATGACCCCTGCGAGCCAGCAGGCCAGGCCGAATGTGCCCATGTACAGGATCTCCTTCTTTGCAATGGGCACACAGCGCCTCGGCATTATCTCCATCATCACTGCAAGGGGACAGAAAGAACAGAACAAATCATCATCTGCCTTCAGGGTCCCTCTAGATTCTGGGTGACAGCCCTCTGCACTAGAAGATGCCATGCCTGAAGCTTCATAGAATGCCTGGGGAATTTTGGGGGTCTCCAGACCATCCACTCAGGACTGGCACTGAAGGAGAGCAGCTATGAGAGGGCTGTGGTCAGCTGAGAGCCTTGTCCCCATTCCCTTGGAGAGGGTGAAAATGATGCAGCTTGAAAATGCCTCTGATATCCTGGAGATCAGCCCCGGCTTGGGGCTGGCTGGTGAAGGGCTCTGTAGCAGCCACTCCTGTCCTTCTGTCTGTGGCACCTGATCCCTACAAATGATGATCCCTACAAACACCTGGGGCCAGGAGCAGGAGGCAGGATCACCACGTACCCATGATGTCAAGGGAGGTCTGGTGATTCAGCACCAGGACAAAAGGTTTCTTAGTCCTGAGGTTCTCCTTGCCCTTCACCACTATCTGAATGCCAAAGATGTATTTGAGTGGCAGGGTCAATGTGCGCAAAAACCTGGAAAAGAGGAGTATAAATTAGCCAAAGGGATGCTGAAATTTGGGACCAAACTCTGCATCCAAACCAGCCCACCTCATACACTGCTTCTGCTGGTTTCCTACAGACACAGCTCTGATCATGACTTGGAGAAGAACAATTAGTGTTTCTCTGCAGCTAATTATTTAATTGCAGAAGACAAATCTCACAGGTTTTTCTCAAGCCATATATGACTAATGACCCAGCAACTACTCCAAAAGTTGCGTGGATCAACCAAATATTTGTTAATATCCAGATTCACAACACACCTTTGTACTATGCTTTCCTCCCCACCTTGCTGGGTTGGGAATAGGGGCTGCAGTAAACCTGTGCCTAACCCTGCTGGCTGTGGAAAGAGAGGGCTTTGCCTCTAGGTGACATTAGGCTGCAATGCTGGGAGCCTTATTTGCAGAAATATTGGTAAAATAACATTTAAAAAACCCCAGAAAACCCCCCAAAAAAGTCAGGCATCAAAATCAAGAGGCAAAGAAAATTTCTCAAAGCAAAAGGCTGATGCTCAGTTAGAAGATATTAATTCCCACTGAAGCATAAAATGGTGTAGCGTAAATTCTGCTTCTGCAGTACTTCAGGAGGGTTCAAGCACTGTGGTGCCACGTAGCAGAGTCATCTTCTCATCCCTACTCAGCCTAGGATCACTCCTGACCACCCCACGCAGCCTTCAGGTGAGTTCACAGCCTGGAGGAAAAGTCTGAATGGAATCTGGAGAGACAGGATGGGCAGCAATGGGATGGGCTGGGGAACAGCCAGACCTGGGACACCAGGCTGTCACTGAGCTGATGAGGACACCAGCTCCCATGCAGGGGCCAGCACTGCACCGTGGTGATGTCTCAGGTGTGTACTGGCTTAGAGTAGAGAATGGTAAGAACCCTTGGAGGGGCTTTCTCAACACAACTAGTAATAGCATGCTCAGCCATGGGGAGGAGGGAAATACAGCTCCAAAGACTAGATGAAAGAGATCTAGTAAAAACAGCAATATTCATTACATCCAGGTTGTTGACGTTATCTGCTTTGACAAATCTATTTTTACCTTTTACATCCTTTCTCTCCATAATTTGTTATTCTTTTTATCAACCCCAAACCAATATTAAAACTCACATCCCTTCTCTGAATTACAGAGTCTGTTATCTTCCCACACCAATACATAATCGATCCTTCTCACCGCCCCCCCC
>VWZN01016176.1:20243-85351 GCA_013396955.1 Regulus satrapa | reverse complement strand
TTGTTAAACCATCCCAGAAGACAGGCTACAAAGGCAGTGCAGTGCCTTTGGAAACCCCACATCCCTTTCTCTTATAGGATCCTAGGATCCGGCCTTCCCTGCCAGCTGTAAAACCTCATCTGCCTTTGAGGCCATTCCTGCTCCAAACTGGAGGCCGGACAAGAGACTTTGGGAGGTCCCTCCCAAGCACAGAGGTGTTTGTGTGTCCCCAGGATCCCATTCAGGGTCAGCTCTGGGGTGCAGACCAGTCCCAAGAAGACACCATGACTGGTTGTACCCACCAGCACATGGAGCCCCTTCAGAGAATCCCAGAATGGTTTGGGTTGGAAGGGACTTTTAAGATCATCTCATTCCAACCCCCTGCCATGGGCAGGGAATCGCTGAGAGGAGGGGATTCACAACTCAAGGAATTTAAATCCAAATTTCCAGTACCATTTTTATCAGGTACAAAACACCAGTTGGAAAAGATTTTCCTCTGACTTTTCTGTCTGTTTCTCAAACAAAAATGTGCTGTTAAAAACATCATCAAACACTTTGTAAATCAAAAATTCAAAGAGATTCCTCTGTACTTGTAATTTCAGATATCTCCATGCGGTTTTGCTTTGGTCAAAAGGGACTGGCAAAAGAATTTGGTCCTTTCACTCCAAAATCCTGCACCCTTTGGCCACCCTACACTAGCACAGCCTAACACATGAATCCTGTGAGACTGCAAGCAGAGCCAGGCTATGTAGGATTATGGTACCTGAATCATGGCTCCCAGGATCTTTCGTGCCTCCTGGTAGAGCCTCTCATCATTCCAGTGGGGATTGAGGCGCTTCAGATTTCCAGCCAGGCGGTTGTGCTCCCGCACAAAGAGTGTGTGCATGCAGGCCAGCTCCAGCATCTCATTTGCACGGGTGTCACCTGGGAGGGACACACACGATACTGGAGTGGGAACATCACATTGGGAAGCACATACAGAGGAATTTTTAGATGTCTCAGCATTGTTTTATGAAGAAAATGTGTAAGAAACACAGAGGAGGGGAGGGAAACCAAGAATCGAACAGCACCAGGCAGAAGCTGAATTTCTGCTGAAGCAACAGAAGCCAGGTGCAGTCCTGGCTGTGCTGAGAATTGCAGAGAGGTGGGGAAAGTTTCAGTGGAGGGCTGTGAGTGTAAACTTAAAAAGTTAAACACAAATAGGTGTTCTCCAGGCTTCCATATCAGGGACATTTGGTCTCAGAGTTTGAGGGAGAAATGCAAATGAGCAGAGGAAGTCAAGATGGCCAAGGAAGCTCTGAAAGTCAGAAGATCTCCTTCAAAACAGCTGAAACTGTGGCCAAAGCGAGGTGACAGTCACAAACAGGCTCTCTGAGGAATATAAGGAAAAGCAAAATGAGTCAACCTGGAGGAATAAATTACAAACAGTATCACAATGAAATATCAAATCCTTCTTCAAACATCTGAGACAGGAAACACAAGAGCAAGCAGGTGATGAGAGTATAGACAAGCACTCAGAGAAAAGTAAATATGTCATATTTGGCCCCTTTGTCCCACAGTAAATAGAGGGATTTGCTCCTGCACCTGGCACAGAGCCCTTTTCATCCACTCTCAAAGGCTGCCTGTGATGGACTGCGGAAGGAGGAACAAAAGCAGTACTGTGAGGTTTCCATGAGCAGAATGCATCCAGCCAGAGCTTCCAACAGAGCTCTGAGAGGAAATGCTGCATCCTGGGAGGCAACTGCTCATGTAAAACTCCCCCAGTTCTCAGGGACCGGAAAAAAACACAAATAAGACACTGAATTTTCAAAGGCGCTTCTGAAGCAGCCTGAACTGATGACTATAAAAGAATTGATGGGTCTGCTCCAGCTATGGAACAGGAACTGCTCCTTGCTGAGAATCCTCAGGAGCTCAGAAGTCCCTCCTGGGAAGTATCTGACTGCTGCCCACTCTGCTTCTCACTGGGAATTTGGTCACAGGTCCTGCTTGGTTCTCACCAAGGCGAGACCTGCACGGAACTGGGGGAGCAGGTGAGCACACGGAACAACATGTGGGATAGGTGGAATGCTGTGGGAGCCTGGAGCGAGCATGAAACTTTAGAGCATGAGCTTTGAAGGAGGGAGTTGATGGAGTCCATAAAGCATGGGGATGTTCAGAGGAACTTTGGCCAGATATGAGAGGACCCAAGGAAACAGAAAGTAGATCCACACAGATCCATGGTCTGTCATGCCCTGAAGCTTTCTCCAGCAGTGCCACAAGCAGTCTGGTGTGGCTGGAGCCAGCAGGAGCCAACTGGGAAGTCCTGCTCTCTAAAAGAAATAGGCCAGGGGGTGAGACACTAATTCATTAAGTGTATCAGAAGCATCCCTCTTTGGGGTCCCACAGGCTTGTAGAAACCTCCTGGTCCTCAGTAGCAGCACCAGGAAAAGGGAATAGTACTAAGGATCCCTCAGTTCAGTTCTGCCTCTGTGAGCTGGGGACAGAACATGGCAAACAGCAGCAGTGGGGCAGAGGGTGGTGGCTGTGCAGGTATTTGGCAGGAGGGAAGGCTTGTCCTTGAGAGCCTGTCTGGCTTTGGCAACCCATGCCCAGGAACAAGGAGTTATTTTGGGTTGAAGAAGGGGATACCAAAAGCATGACAGGGATAAATGTAGCAGGAGGGTGTCCTGATGGACTGGCCTGGATGGAGTACTCCCAGTGCTCTCTCAGCCTTCACAGTGGTGGGAACACACCTTAAAAGGCCATCTTGATCTAGAATTGGCCTCTTTCTCATTCCAGCTGGGATTTGAGCTCCTCTCACATTGCAGCAGGGACATGCAAATGTTCCCTGCTGTGACCCAGCAGAGTAGTTGCACATCTGTTCCCATCCTGCTGGGATAGAGACAGCCATGGAAGGACAAGTACAGACCAGCCATTGCCTCCAGGCCAGGTTGCCATTGCTGTGTCTGCTTGGCTCCATCAAGGCACTGGTTCCTAGGTGCATGGACCCTACACCAGAGCTGCTGAGCATGGATGGGACACCTTCACTCTAGGTTTATCCTCACAAAGAAGACTTGGAGATGATGACCTTCCTCCTACCTAGCACAGCCTGTCTCAGCCTCTCATGATTTCCTCCCTTCCATTTTCTACTTAAATGAGAAAAACAAACAACTAGAGAAGTGAACTGGAGCTGGTGGAATTGTCTGCTCCAGATTCCAGGTTTGGGGTGCAAGCACCCAACTCACCTGCAAGAAAACAAGGGATTCGAGCTGCCCCGCTGACCTTGAGGCAGGGCTCCTTCCTCATGGGACCAAAAGGCATGTACGCTCTGCCCCTGTCTGTGAAGTTGTGATTCACAGCCAGGAGGCCCCTCTGGCTGCTCCGGTCCCGCAGCCTCTCGGCCACGGCCACCTCGCTGCCGTACACGACACTGCCGTCCAGGAAGGAGGTCAGCGCATTGATCTGCTCGCGGACCGCCCTGCCTCGTGTGCAGGTGGCAGCTGAGCGGAAGAAAGGGAGGCAATCCCTCCTGTTGGTGATTCGGGGATCGTTGGGTGGAATCTGCAGATAGAGAAAAGGAAAATTCATCAGTGGCTCAGGAGATGGAGCCAGGCAGGAGCGCTCTCACAGGACATAAATCTCCAGCATTAATCTTGAGATGAAGGATCAGATTGACAGCAGGGATGCTGCTTTAGGAGCCCAAGTCCCAAACAGCCTGGAGACACCTACATTTCCCTAAAGTCCTATGGATTCCTAAAGTTTTTCCCCTGAAAAGAAATATATTGTATTGCATCTTTAAGGCTCCTTAAGGTTCTTATCTCCATATCTACACCATAGACAGTCATCATCCAGAACTTGCGACCCTTCCAGGATTCTCAAATGCACATCAGGGAAATACTTAATGATGTTCCCTCACATCATAATTTTCCTTGAGAGGAATTAGGAGGTCATGTGGGAGCCAGAACAGCAGCAGAACTTCAAAGGCAGGAGAGCAGGGCTGCAGAAGGGGCATGGACATGATTTGGAGAACAGAAGGCTTGGGGGAACCTTCTGGCTCTGCACAACTCCTGACAGGAGGGGGAAGCCAGGGGGGTCGGGTTCTGCTCCCAGGGAACAGGGACAGGAGGAAAGGGAACAACCTCAGGATGGGCCATGGGAGGCTCAGGACATCAGGAGGAATTTCCCCATGGAAAAAGTTGTTGGGCACTGGAAGGGGCTACCCTGGAGTCCAAGGAAGGCCTGGATGTGGCACTGAGTGCTCTGGGCTGGGGACAAGGTGGGGATTTGGCATAGCTTGGACTCAATGATCATGGAGGGCTTTTCCAACCCCAATGATTCTGTGATCTACCAGAGTGGGGACCATTATGTGACTCCTGCTAATGCTGCAGGCACTGCTGAAAGATCTCAGCACTTCCTTGTCCTGTACAAAGAGCACTTAAGTCCTGTGGATTTTCTGGGGTGTTGACACTCCTCAGTGCCTGTCTGTGACATTTCCCGTTTTCCAGGCGATCACCTGTGTTACCTGTGCACTACAGCTCCAAAGGAAAAAAAAACAAAAACACACTTTGCTGAGGGAGACGGGCAAATACCTGGACACCTGGCAAAGGCTGTGCCTGTGCCTGTGCCTGAACTGATGGACTGCCCCTGGAACTGCCATTATAAAGTGCTCTGACCTTCTTGGGCTGTTCCTCCATGGCCAAAGACCGGGATAACCATCAACATCTCCTGATCAGAAGGCAGATACCCTCTCCTTTCCATCCCTGGAAGAAGGAAGCTGCCTGTACCTGGATGGGAAAGCAGGGAGGCTCCTTGGCACAGCTGGTGTCACAGTCTGTCTCACCACTGAAGGGGACTCTGGATGGGGTTTCCGGGCTGAAATCCAGGTCATGGTCAATAAACTGGCCCCACTGCATGAACATGAGGGATCTCTGCTGGTCCATCTGCAACTGCTCTGGGGGGAAGTGGACAATCTCGTTGGACACTTGTCGGACCTGCAGGAATGATGGCAGAACATGTTGGTGGGAAATGACACATGTAGATGGGTACACCCAGTTGCAGGGTCATCAGCAAAAATTCCCAGGGCACTTCTTGTGCTTTGCAGGCAAAAAGCCCCAAATCTGTCTGTGCAGGAAGGTGTCACTGCCACCACGTCCCCTTCACTGAGTACTGCGCTGCTCTGGCTCTAGGCAGGATTCTGAGCCTCCAGGCCAAGACTGTCCCTTGATGGACTTAGGGAAACAGCTAAGCAAGCAGGCAAGGGAGACAAAACAAATTTTAAAAGACCTTTTTTTTTTTTTTTTAAAATAGAATTGTAGAAAAAATAGCCCCAGATAATTTCTAAAAGTTATCTCAAAGTCCTCCCTTCTCATCCCTTCCCCAGCCATCACAGTTCCACCACCTTCATGTATTACTACAGCAAAAGTAGACACTGTGCTGTAAAAGAAGGTTAGGAAGTACAACAAATCCATGAACACAACCCCAGCTCCTCATCAGAGGAGTTGCACCGAGCTCAAGTGACCAGAGCCACCTCACAGTGTCCCTGCTCACATCCAGGTGCCACGAGAGCCACAACCCCTGCACTTCCCTCACCCAGGGACCCCCATATAGCATTTCTGGTCATACATTTTTTGTTCTGTGGATTCCCTGGCTCACTTTATCTTCTGGCATAATTACTTTTCAGGAAAAAACTGCCAAATCAAAAAAGGTAAGTAAAATAATTTGGCTTAAATTCACTCAGTATAGAAGAACCTCTTGTGTAATTCTGTATTCCTCCTGTGATTCTTCAGCAATCAGACTAATTTTCATTTGCTTTTCCTGAAGGCATAGGACTTAGAAATCATTCCTAATAGATCCCCCTGTATATTCTCAGGCCATTACCCTGCAGCAGGTGAATTTAATCTCCTCCAACCTGATCCACAGTTCCAGCTGGTGGATGAGCCTTCTGATGCCTGCAGCCTGTCCTAGAACTGACAACCCTAGGCCTGACACTATATTCTGAGACTGTTACAAACTTTACCAGTGGAAGGGGGAATCCAGAGAAACACCTTCCTTCTGTCCACCCACGGGGCACAGACAAGCCATCCTCATATTCTGCTGGCAGCCACCTGGCCAGGGCTCTGTTGGAGGCTCCTAGGGATGGGTTCCTCCTGTCAGAGGCAATGGAAAAACAGCAAACAGTTGGAGCCAAGAGCTTGTGGATACTGAGAGACATGGACCTTAGAATGGCTGCACGCCATGGTTGGGAAATTGCTGCAGCTCTATAGGTTGGTGCTATTAGTAAACCTGAGGATTAATAACAATAATAACAGTAATCATAGAATTGTTTAGGTTGGAAAAGAACTTTAATAATCCACCCCAAGCCTCAGTTTCTCCCAGGCAAGAATTCAGGTGCCCCTAATGTCATCCAGCCTGAAGAAAGGCCCTCAACCACAGACTGTGTCTGGAAAATAAAGTTGGAAGCTGGAACACCAAGGAAAAAGGAAAGACCCTTGGAATGGAATTATCTATGGTCTTGAACAGAAATTGGGAGATCTGAATTGTGAGGACTTGATGATTTGGACTGGACTTGCCCATGGCAGGGGGTTGGACTAGATGACCTTTAAACTTTTTCACAATCGCTTCCAACACAAACCGTTCTGTGACTCTATGATTGTAGTTTAATAATTAGTTTGATTGTTTGATTGATTTATTAAACTACAATTGATTTATTGTAGTTTAATTAGAGTACTAACATATTTTCTTTGGAGCGCATGTCCACAGTGTGCTCTGCGGTGGCCCCTCACCCACAGGGGATATAGCACTACCCTGGACAGTGGAGAGACAGAGCCCAGCTGAGCTCACCTTCCCCAGGGCCTCAGGTCTGGATCAGTTGTAATGGACCTGTCCTTATACCAGAGCCCACATTCCCCCCTGAAGTGGAAGGAGGCAGAGAAGTCTCTCCTTAGTTCTTATACAGCCTCCTGAAGGCTAAAGCAGCCTGGGGCAGGAAGAGCTGGCTGAGCTTTTTCCTGTGCTTCAGCTGCTCCCAGGAGCTTTCCAGCTCTGTTTTTACAGGGAATATTTCTGACTGTCCCTATAAAACACCCCATGCTCAGCAGCTTTCCATGTCTTCCACATTCCCCATTCCAGCCATGGGAGGTGCAGGAGGTGCTCTCCCAGCCCATATGCCTAGATTTCCTCCCACACACAGTGTGAGGCAAGGAGATGGCTAGATCACGCCCGATATGGATTTAGGTCAGCAAACACTTGGAGACCCTGCCATGGGGTAGGGCCAGACAAAGAGTCTATCCCAAATATGGAGGCCCTCCTGTTTTGGCAAAGAGCTGGTACAGCACCAGGAACCTTCCAAGCAGGACTGGAATTAACAGCTCCACACATAACTAGGAAACACTGCAGAGTGTGAAACCTTAAAACAAGGTGCCTGTGTGGATTATTCCTGGAGAAGTGGGTCTAGTTATAGTTATGGAGGATGCATCCATCCGTTGAATAATCTAGGTTAACCATCAGCCCATATCACTGAGTCCTACATCCAGTCCTTCCTTGGACACTTCCAGCAGTGGAGACTCCACCAGCCCCTGGGCATTCCCAATGCCTGACCACACTTTCCAGGGAGAAATTCTTCTTGAGCCTCCCCTCGTGCAACTTCAGGCCATTTCCTCTCCTCCTGTCCCATCCATCCATCCATCCATCCATCCATCCATCCATCCATCCATCCATCCATCCATCCATCCATCCATCCATCCTCCTGTGGACACAACCCCTTACCTGTTGTTGCACTCTCCAGTGATGGTTCTGTAGCGAGAAGATGTGCAATTTATTTTCTTATCCTGCTGGTCACATCCAGTGGCCTTGAAAATCACCCCCATCTGAGCTGGAGTCAGCAAGTCTGGCAGGGAACAAGGGGAAAAAAAACCATGCACGAACATATTGGCCCTGCTGGGTTTGCTAAGGAAAAGCATGTACCTGTACCTATCATCATCTGCACAACCACAAGGTGCTGTCATTTAAATCTTCCTGCTTGAAGACATGCCAAGGATCCTCTTTGAGGAGCAGATGATTTTTCTGGTTTGGAAAGTATCAGACCAAGCAAAGCTGTGGTCAGATCTTATTTATAATCATCTGTTAGGCTCACACAACAGCAAAATGATTTTCTAGTATTGGCACTTCCTCTCTTCTCCCTTTTTATTTCCACCATAAAATGCAGGTACAGCCATCCTAGGGGCTGTTACAAGTGTTTTCCCCTGGAAGCAGGTCCCAGTGTGTGCCGCCCCAGCTCAGAGCTACCTGGAAAAGAACCATCCTGTGGCTGGGCTCACCAGGAGCATTGTGTTTTGCTGTGCACATTTCCCTTTGCAGGGAAGCTAAGTGGCAGAGTTCAACAAGAAAAGTTTTACAGAATCACAGAACCATTGAATGGTCTGGGTTGAAGACCTTAAAGACCATCTTGCTCTGACTCTCTAGGACCACCTTTCTAAGTTGCTCCAACCTGGCCTTGGGCCCTTCCAAGGATGGGGCAGCCACAGCTTCTCTGTACAACTTGTGCCAAGGCCCTCAGCACACACCAAGTCAGCAATTTCTTCCTAATATATAATCCAAATCTCTCCTCTTTTAGTTTAAAACCTCTGTCTTTTCCTGTCACTATCTACCCATGTAAAAAGCCTCTCCCTCTTTTTAATAAGCTCTTTTAGGCACTGGAAGGGGCTCTAATGTCTCCCCAGAGCTTTCTCTTCTCCAGGCTGACCCCCAGCTCTCCCAATCTGTCCATAGGGAAGATGCTCTTTCTTGGCTCTTGCTGCTCACTCTGCATCCCATCCCTTGGAGGTTTCCTGGTCAGTGCTGCCACCAACAGTCTGGGTCACAGCATGGTTTAAAAAGCCACTCAGGTGGATGAGAGGTGGCAGCCAGGTGGCCCTCGAAGGCCTCTGTAGTGGTGCTGGAGCATCAGTCCTGGATGGAGAGGCTGGAGCTGTGCACAGCCAGTTCTGCCATCACATTCCAGCTCATCCTGTCCTGGAGCAAAGCCAGAGCACCCCATGATGTGTCTTATCTTGCCAGTGCTTTACTGTAGAGTTGGGAAAGTATTTGAGGCCAGGCTAGATGAGGCTTGGAGCACCCTGGGACAGTGGAAGGTGTCCCTGCCCATGGCAGGGGTGGCAGTGGATGGGCTTTAAGGTCCTTTCCCCACCCAAACTGTTTCATGATCCCCATGAGTTCATATTTATATGGCAAGAGTCCTCCCTCTGTGTGTGTGTCCCTGAGCTGTTCCTCTCACTGGCCCTGATTTGCATCCTTCTCTCAGCAGCCTGGCCTGGCCTGACTCCATCTCACAGAGGATGTTGCTCCTCCAGACACACACTGGAATGTCCTCCTGCATCTCCCCATTCTCTATTTGGACAGTGTTGTGTCCGTGATGTGACTTCAGTACTGTCTGAGGTCTGGCTGAAGAATTGTCTTCCTTGGGGTCAAGCTGCTGGGAGTCATCTCTACGTTTGCTCATTCCCTACTCAAGCAGCAGAATATCAACCAAAGCCTTCCAAGCTTTGATCCATTGGAACATTAACCTCAATACAGCAGAAGGAACCAGGGAAGTGCACAAAACACTTTCATGCACTGAACACACCCCAAATAATATTTCAGATGGAAAAAGAGCACAGAAAAATTAATCAGCTTTGCTTCACTACAGCCACATGGGAGAGATTTGTCACAGTCCATCACAACCCTCTTTCCTTCCCTCCTCCCAAGGCCCAGTGACCAAGCCCTGTGTCTTCCTCCTCTGCCTGAAGTAACTCCCCTTTGTCCCCCCCAAAATATCTGGCTAGCTGTGGTGGATGGGAGGGTAAAGGGGGCCCTTCACGACCTAGGATGAAAGACCAAAGGGCTGCTTCTCCTCCGGGATACGTAGATGTTTTATTCCAGGCTGGGATCCGGGAGGAGAAAGAGGCAAAGGATTTCCTGGGAATTTCAAACCTCGGGAGAGGGGCGGGGAGACATATAACACCAACCAATGGGATAACAATCCAGGGATAGAGAGGGGAAAGAAAAACACGTCACACATGGGGGGAGGGATTACAGAGAAACCAGGGATCATTAGGTATGTGCACCACCACATCTGTCTTCCTCCTAGCAAAGAGAGATCCTACCTGTGATGTTGAAGTCCCCCCTCACAGCCCATCGCAGCCTCTCTTTGAGCAGGCTCAGGGTGGTCTGCAGATAATCTGCTGCCCGGACAGCCACTCGTGTCCCGTCCAGTGGCTGCTTGAAATATCTAAGGAGCTCTGCTGGGGTCAAGGCATTGTACTGCAGGTTCTTCTTTATTCTGCAAGGCACAAGAAACCAAAACCTGGAATGGGGCAGGTGCAGGAGTGTGCCAGTTGCACACCTGAGAATCAGGCATGGCATGGCATGTTCCAGGCCAGGGCTGCTCCCAGCACCCTCCACAGAGCAGCAGGGGGGTACAGTAGCAGGGAGTCTGTGAAACCACCCAGCTCCACCTGCCAGAAGGCAAACCATATCCATGAGGCACCAAACCTCACTCAGCTGTTATCCAGATCATCAATATCTTTTTCTGTCCAGAGGCTTCAAATGTCTCCAGGCCATCCTGTCCTAAAGCTGCTGGAGCCTCCTCTCAGCTGGAGGACTCCCCAAGCCAGGAAGGGAATTCAGAGTGTAGCTGCTGGCAGAGGACAGGTATGGGCTGGTAGGAAGCTGGCTACTCCCAAAGCATGGCTGGGAGTCCCACAAAATGTCCTCACTGCAGCGTCTAGCTGGATGCTGAATCCATGGGAGGGAACTACTGGAAATAAGTGGGAGCCTGTGCTGGTCTCAAGGCTCCTGCTCAGAGCACCATGAGGGGTGCAACAGAGCCCAGCAACTCCATCAGGTGCAGCTGTGAAGGTGGGAGGCCCTGACACAGGGTGCCCAGAGAAGCTGCAGCTGACCCAGCCCTGAAAGCATCCAAGGCCAGGCTGGATGGGTTTAGAGCAGCCTGGGATAATGAAAGGTGTCCCTGCCCATGGCAGGGGCTGGAACAAGATGAGCTTTAAGATCCCTTCCAACCCAAACCTCTCTGTGCTTCCATGATTCTCTGAAAAACAAGCTAGGAGGAGCAGCACAGAGGAAGTCACAGCTCTTGGTGACCGGACTGGTGTAAAATCAGAGTGAACAGACAAAAGCTGGATGACAACCCACTATGGTCCCGGAATTCCCCACCCTGCTGCCCCTGTACTGCAGGGAGGAGAAGAGATGGGGGAAGCTGTGAGCAGGAGAGGACAGGGGACAGGAAGAGGGGACAGAGACGCGGCACGGCTCTCACCGGTCCCGTGTGCGCTTGTAGGCAGCATCCACCAGCTGCCGGGCCTCAGCCACACTGCTCAGCAGGGATGTGTCCGACAGCTCCAGCGGTACATCTGAGCAGGGAAAGGGAGGAGCAGAGGTGAGGGTGCTGGCAAGGAGCATCCCTGCGCCTACAGCACCCAGGGATTGGATACAGCAGTGCTGGAGGCAAGTGCTGCTCACTCTCTAGAGATCTGCATATAAATATATTCCTCGGGGGAGCCTGCGAGTCTCTCCTGGGCATGAAGAGAATCCCTCCATCAGTGGAGGCT
The DNA here is from genome assembly GCA_013396955.1 of Regulus satrapa. NCBI lineage: Eukaryota > Metazoa > Chordata > Aves > Passeriformes > Regulidae > Regulus > Regulus satrapa. Next base: position 73,790 of record VWZN01016176.1, on the reverse strand, counting down.
TCAAACAGCCCCAAACACTGCAGGCATCATCTGTCCTGCCCTTTCACAGCCCAGCATTTGAACATTTTGTCCAGAGAACCTGTGGCCATCCCATCCCTGGAAGTGTCCAAGGCTAGGCTGGATAGGGCTTGGAGCAACTTGGAATAGTGGAAGGTGGCCCTGCCCATGGCAGGAGGTGGAATGGGATGAACTCTAAGCCCCCTTCTGACCCAAACCATCTGGGGATTCTCTGATCCCAATTTCCCCATGGCTTTCTCAGTCCCTCCTGCAACCCCCTGCCATTTTCACTGCTCCCCTTCCTGTCCTAGGGGGAGCTCCCAAAATTAATTCCATCTCCATCATCTGCTGGCTGTGGGTCACAGTAAGGGAGGGGACAGGTCCTAAGGGCTTCTCTGAGTGACAGCACCTTTCTGCAGTTTCTCAGAAAGAGGAAAACATCAGAAAATAGCAGAAAAATATCTCCCAAATCTCCCCAGTTTCTTTTTAATATCTTCCCATATCAGCCCAGAGCACATCAGGACAATCCTGATTAGAAAAATAATTGCCTGGACCACCATTTGAGACACATGAAAAGCCAGGCATATGCACATAAGGATGTGACATTGTAAATTAACAGATGGAGGTCTCTATATGTTTTGGAGCAGTGATTCAGGGCTGGAAGAGGAGGAGTGACTGCACCATCCCCCCACTCCACAGACCCTGGTAGCTCTCCCAGGTGCTGGCACAGGGAGGGAAACCCTGGTTCCACAGGCATGGACCAGTGCTGAGAACTGATCTCTTTTTATCTGATTTTAAGGAATCAGATAACATGTGAACTGGTAAAAACCTGAAAGAACCAAGATTGGGGCCACAGGAGGCATAGACTCTGCTCCTTCTGGCACATTTTCAGGGCTGTGCTGCTGGAATGACAGATTCTTCCAGACATAGCTTTATCTTTCCCTCAGAAAATCCCCTGATCTGCAAAGCCTGAGGGAGGGACAATACCACAGGAAGAGGCTACAGATGCCTGGAACACGCTGAGGACCACCAGCAACTCCAGGAAGCTTTCTGCCTTCATCCCTGCAAAGAAATGTAAGTGAAGAAGACCAAGAACATGTTGGATGGGTCAGGAAGGTCTGTGTCTAGGTGGAGGATGGCACATATCAAGGGAGCTCAGGGAGCATCCCCTTCCCAATGCAATGCTTCCAGGAGGGAGTGCACTGCCTGGGACTTTGGGGGCAATACAAAGGGACCAGAATCTGCTGTCAGGGCAGCACACAGAGTGTGCAAGAGAGAGCTGGTGGGGAAGAGGGAAGAGCCAGGACAGCACAGCAGGTCCTCTACACCTCTGTTTCTCAGCCTTTAAATTCCAAGACTCTTCCTTTCAAGTAGTCATGTCACACAATATGTCACATAAAAACATTTAAGGACTGTATTCTTTTTTTTTTTCCTGATTAGCCTGGGATTGAGGATATTCAGATTAAAAGTTACACCAAAACTTTGGAGGAAATAATACTTCAATATTTAGGATGTTGCAAAAAAAAAAAATCACTATTAGTGAAGTGTTTGTGTTCCCCAATGGAGCCAGAGTGAATCCAACCATGAGCTGGGTATATCACTCTATCCCCATCATTATCAAACACGACATTTATATTTGAGTTTTAATGGGAATTTAATTAATTAATCATTCAGTTATTACCTAGCAGTTCCTTTAACATGGGCCACGGAAGGAGGGGGAAGCATTTAACAGCCGTTTAATAGATATTTCGGGTTTTCCCCAAAGCTGACCCTTGCCGATTGCAAGGCTGCTCCAAGCAATCAGCTCCCAGAATGAGCCCAGACTTGTGGGCTGAACACCCACTGTGAAACTGCCTCAAAGGCACCCTAAAACGCAAAATGCCCGGCTAAGCCCGTCCCTGCGGAGGAGCCCCTGGCGAGAACAGCATCGCGCTCCAGGCGCCTCCTTGCTGCGCTCCAGCCGCGCCCGGTGCCAGGAGAGGGTGGAAACAGCGGGAACCTCAGAGCTCAGCCCCAAACTCACCCCCAGCTCCTCAGTCCCACCCCCGGCAGAGAAACAAACTCTTCACAAGTGAAAAGCGGCTGCGCCAGGGCCAGGCTCTCACCTGCGATCCGCCGCCTCGTCCCTGCCCGCGGCGCCTCCGCGCCGCTTTTATCTGCCCGGCGTTATCAGCAGGGGCTGCCCCGAGGCCCGGGAACTGCCCTGGCGGGGGCGGCCAGGCCAGTACAGCACTCACCTCCCATCCCACTGCCCGCCGCGGAGGCTTCTCGGCTCGCAATTGGATACACAGCCTGATGCTTCACCGGAGCTTTCCCGGAATTTTTGAAGGTGAAGATGTGACCACTTTGTGGTAGTTTGAGAAACTTGAGCCCTTCTGGGGGTGTCTTCCAGGGACAAGGTTCCTTTTCCCATGGCGCTCTTCATTCTCTGCCGCTTTTAAAGGTTGAAACGACACCTTCATATCTACCCCCAGAGACACCTGCAGTGCCCAGCCCTCCCCATCCCACCTCCTGATGTGCTTTGCCCCACATCCCCTACAAAAGTTGCTCCTTCTTCCTGTGCAGGAGGAGGCACTGGGATGATGGTTTTAACAAACATCAGCCTCCAGCTGCTGGTCTGGAGCACGAAGCAGCCAAGGCAGATCTGGCCCCTCAACAAAATGCTGTTGCACCAGGTGCTCAGCTGGCAAAGCATCTTCTCTGCTACAAGCCAAAGCCCCTCTCCCTGTCCCAGAGTAAAAGTATCTGATGAACAAATACTTGTCATGCTGTCAGGGCAGAGAGATACTGCTGGGTCAGAGGGATGTGTTTGAGCATGGAGGTGTACAGGGAGGCAGAGGAGCTGCTCCTCAGCTCCTCCTCACTGCACATTGCAATTGTGTCTGCCCTCATAGATCGAAAGTCCTTGGATCAGCAGCACACCTTGGGAACAACCAGGTTCCTGCCAAGGCTCCCCAGGGCTGGTTGGATGAAGGTCTTCACCTGGATTCTGCCGTGCATGGACACCCCAAGACCAACAGTGGTTGTAGAATGGTACAGCTGGTGTAGTGCCTCTGGCAGTGACTCTGAAGGTGTGTCCATCCCCAAAGCTGGGATCCACTATCCCCATCCCCAAAGCTGTCTCCTTACAAGTGGAGCCATGAACTGATGGTGATCCCGGTCCTTTAATGCTTTAAAGGAAATCAGCAAAGCAAATTACAAATCTTGCAGTGAAGTCCAAGTGAGGCTGGTCCTGTTTGCAGACTGGTTTTGACAGCCTGGAGGGAATCCACCTGGAGCCCAGAAGAAAGCTGGGTTTTTTCAGCCTGGAGGGAAGAAAGCTCTGGAAGCCTTACTCTTGACTTTGACTGTCTCATGGAAGGGCTGCAGAGCAGACAGAACTGTTCAGAGTGTCCAGGGGACAGACAAGAGGCAATGGCACGTGGTACTGCAAAGAAAATTCCTGACAGATATAAGAAAACACCCAGGGTGGTGGTGAAGTGCTGGGACAGAGACACTTCTGCCTGGTGCAGAGGTGGGGCCTACATCCCTGGGGATGATGCTTCCTTGGAAGGGATCTTGAGCAACCTCCCCATGTCTACCAGGTGACCCTGACCCAAGAGACTCAGGAGATGCCTCCAGCCCACCCCTTTCAGTGTGTGAGACAGAAGCAGAGTATCTGCCTGAATCCCAGCTTCAGCACCAACCCCAGCTCTAGCTCCAGCTCCAGAACCAGAAACAGATACAGCAGCAGGTCCAGAACCAGCAGTTTGCACAACAGAGACCACAGCACAGCTGTTGTCCAAAGGGGCAGATCTGGTGGGTTTGCAAAGCCATGCTCTGAGTTCCTCCCCTGCTGCATCAGCATCAGATAGTTGAGGAGGAAGAGCATTTTTCAAATGCTGTGCATAGTCAGTGCATGTCAGTGCTGATAAATGTGTTTCACAATGAGAAACTTAATTCAGAGAATCACAGAATGGTTTGGCTTGGGACTGACCTTACAGACAATCCTGTTCCACCCCTTGCCTTTGGTAGGGACACCTTGTACTATCCCAGGTTACTCCAACCTGTCCAACCTGGCTCGGGCAGCCACTGCTTCTCTGGGCCCCCTGTCCCAGGGAAGCCATTTCTTCCTCACAGGTAACAATTTCTTCCCATTATCCCATCTAACCCTGCCTTCTGGCAGTGGGAAGCCATTCCCCCTCCTCTTGTCCCAAGTCCCTTTCCAGCAGCTCCTTTGGGCTCTTTAAGGGGCTCTGAGCTCTCCCTGGAGCCTTCTCTTCTCCAGGTGAACACCCCCAGATCTTCCAGACTGGCTCCAGAGCAGAGGGGCTCCAGCCCTGGAGCAGCTCTATGGCCTCCTCTGGACTTGATCCAGCAGCTCCACATCCCTCTGATGTTGGGAGCCCCAGGGTTGGAGGCCGCTCTGCAAGGTGGGGTCTCACCTGAGCAGGCCAGTGGGGGCAGAATTCCCCCCTCCCCTTCTGCCCACAGTGGGGCATCAGCCCAGGGTAGGGATTCTGACACACATGACTGGGGCACATCCATGGCAGGGTTTTGGGACCAGATGACCCTTCTGTCCCTCCCAGTCCCAGCCATTCTATGATTCTGTGTTGAGCTTCTCATCACTCAGCACCTCCAAATCTTTCTCCTCAAGGCAGCTTTCCACCCATTCATCCTCTTCCCAGCTTGTACTTGGGCTTAGGACTGCCCCAACTCCATGTAGGACCTTTAATTTGACCTTGTTAAGTGTCATGAGTTTAGCACAGCTCCACCACTCCACCTTCTCCAGGTCCTTTTCATGGATGCTCCATCTCTGCCCTCCAGTGTGTGACCCCGACACACAGCTTGGTGTCACCAGGACACTGCTCATGAGGGTGCCCATGAGCCTCTTTGTCATTGGGAAGGATGTTAAACAACCCAACTCCTACATCAACCCTTGAGAAACACCATACCAAACTGCTCTAAAAAAAAAAAAATGTTCTTCAAAAGTTTTAGAAACCACGGAAGTGGCAGGTTGTGAGATGTTTTGTCCCTTGAATGTTTACTTTCCCTGGAACCTGTGACTGCTCCCAGATCAGGGTGAAAAGGCCACAGGCCTGGCTGAGCCTTCTGGTGAGCATCAGCACAAGCACTCACACTCAAGATACCACATGCTGCTCATCTAGAGAATGGAAACAGGAATATATTGATGCCGCCAGCAGCTCCCCCAGGCAGAGAGGTGCCATCCACACCTGGGCTATGGCACAGTGATTAGAAGCAGAGGATCCAAAGAGTATCTGGATTATATCTTTATTTTACCTCATTGTTGTTGTTGTTGTTGTTCCACAAAGCTAAACATGTAGCCTTTCATGTTTAGCTGTAACAGCTTGAAGCTGTTAATCTTAGATCTTTCTCATGGAGATTTCTCTGAGCTTTGCTGTACAGTCTGTCTGGTGCTGGGGAACTAGAGAGACTTTGCTGAATGATGCATCTGGGTCTATCACAGCAAAATTTACAAGAGGTACAGACACAACATCCGTCTTGTGGTCCCAGAGGCTCAGCTGTGCAGGAAGGATGGAAGACCCGGAGCAAGGGAGCCAGGCAGGCACTGGTTTCATGGGCCTCTGGCTCTGGGCCTACCCCAGAATGTTGCAGCAGCTGCTTTTCTTCCTAAAGGTTCTTCAATTCATCCCATGAGGAACTGATAAAAGCAATGACAGTTTCTTTCAAAAGACCTTCAACAACTCACTTAAGAAACTGCAGTTGGTAAATTCAGTTAGAACACTGACTTCCTCCATGGGAGGAGAGGCTGCAGATAAAGCTCTGGGTTGTTGATGAGTTTCATCACTGAGGCTGCTCCAGAAACCATGGAAACTCCAGCAGAGCTGCAGCACTTCATCCTTTGAAGGTCTTTGGTCTGTCCTTGCCCTGACTCCATCCACCATAGGACACAATGCCTTACTGTGGTATCAAGATTTTCATGGAATATTTCTCTCTAGGGAGCAGCAGCTTCCCAAACAAGTCCTTCCTGTCAGGGGAATCCTGTAGAATCTCCCCAAAATCCCAGACTGACTTGTCACCTCGGCTGGATTCCCAGAGGCTCCGGGTGCAGGACCACACCCCTGACCCAACGCTCACAAACCAGTGGAGCTTGGGAGTGCAGGAGTCCAGCCCAGGCACTCTGGGCAGCCTCATGCCCACAGCCCTCCCTGGTGTCCTGCATTTTCAAGGCTGCAACCTCAGACCCTTCCCTCACCTCACACCTGGGGCATCCACAGCCACATCTGTCCCTCTGAGAAGGGGACACAGAAGGTGCAGAACATCCTCAAGGTGCGGGCGGTTGGTATCATTTCCCAACCCCCCTGAAGAAGCATCACTGAATCTTTGGCTTTTTTAAGGAAAATGTATTTTTGTGAAAATAGACTTTATTATAATAAAATTTGATATTAAATAAAAACATACCATACCACCACCACTCATGGCCGCTGTGCAGGCACCACTCACGGAGCTCATAGAACTGCCCTGCTCAGAACAAGGACCCACTGGAACATGCAGAGAAAGAAACACAGGGAGGGACAGAAACCATGGCATATAAAACCCCCCATGCTTAGACAGGGCTGTGTCTCAATTGCAGGAACACATCGACTCCTACAAAAACAGTGTAAGCTGCCCAGCCCCAGTCCTGCTCTCCCAACACTCTGGCTTGGGAGCAGCTCATGGGCACAGCTGAATGGAACCATGGAGAGAGGCAGAAGGAAAAATAAATAAATAAATAGGTAGATAAATAAATCAATTGATAAATAAATAAATCAATAAATAATAAGGCGGAGTGCCCAGCCAGGGCATGGTCAAGGTGAACCAGGCAGGAGCAGACAGCAGCCCACCCCCACGCTGAAGAACCGACCCCCGCCAGAGCATCGCTCCTTCTTCCCTGGGGATCCTCATGCTGGAAGCTGACTGAGGCAGTGTGGGATGCTCCGAGGCACAGCTGCATATTTACAGAGTTACAGTACAAATAAGAACTCACTCATCAGCTCAAAGACAGTGAAGGGAAGTCACAGGAACAGCAAAAGTGCAAATTTTCTTTGCAGGAAGTGAGAGAGTTGACACAACCTCCTCTGGAGCAGTGAAATATCAGGGTGTAGAGTACAAGGGATCTCTCCTAAGGGGCCAGGGCTTTGCTGGGAAAAGCCAGTTAGCTTATAGCCAGGATATAATCCGTATATTAAAATATTTACAGGGAACTTGTGCACCAAGGGCTGCATGGAGCAGGACATGCTGGATCCCCAAGCTGAGCCCTCACACCCCAGACCCACTTTTTCCCCGGGGGTTCTCAGCTCCCACACCCTCCAGAGTTTTCTCTATTCAACACATACTTCTTTCCTGTATCAAAATAGGGAAAATAACCAGCTTATTGCAGAAGGCTTCTCCTGAACTTTCAGTCTCTGGGGCTGTGTGGGCAGCTCAGATGGAATAAATCCCTTGTTAGTTTTTCTTATTGGACCCAAGCTTTTTGAAGAGGTTTTTCCCTTTGAAGAAGAAGCCTTTCTTCTTTTTACTCTGCCCAGGAGCATCACTGCAGGTGAGGAGGGCCAATGATGCCTGCTCTGGACACTGCTTGCCTGGGACAAGGCAGGAAGGTGCTGACACAAGAGGAGATGGAGAAGAGTCACTCTGATCAATAGATCCATCTGGATTTAGCTGGGTGGGACAGAAAACAAAATATAAAAGCACAGGTTAGAGCTGCTGAAGGAGATCAAACCAACATAAACTTCAGCCAGAGAATCTGGCCTTCTCCCCTCCATGCAGGTGCAGTTCCTGCATAGCTTCCAATGGATTTAAATATTGTACCTACAACCCAGACCCTTCCTTAGCTAAGAACTCCTGGAATTTCTAAACTTTGGGCTAAGAACCAGACAGCACAAAAGACCCACTAAGGACACGGTGAAAGATGCTGCTCCATATCTAAGTAAGTGAAGCAGCTCCTGAGAACATGGATGGAGATAGGTACTTCTGAATCCATGGATGCCTCAGCCATGGAGCCTGTGGGCTCACAGCATGCTCTGGGACAGAAGCCAAGACATAAACAAAAACAAATTTTGTAAGAACAAGTGCTCTGTAAGACCTCCAGAAGATAAACGAGACTGGCTAAGTCCTGAGGCTTCTCAACAGTGGCCATGGTAGGAAGAAGAACTGGGGGTCCTACAAGACTGCTCAGCATCCAGCAGATCCTGAGGCAGGAGGGGCAGAAAGCCATGTGGTGCTCTGTAGTGGCACCAGTGGAACAGGACATGGAGAAATCTTGGATCAAGTGGCACATAGGAATATTCTTGAGCCTCTTGAGTGTTTAAGGTAGTTAATTTGGACCCACCAGTCTCAAACAGTACTGTTCCCTTTTCCAAAAGTCCTTTCCAATCAGAACGAACCCTAGCCCTAGGGTCAGTTTCCCCTTCACAAAACACCAAGAGATCAGTTCCTAGCAGCAGCCTTCCTTCCACAGTCTCCTCCCACTAGGCTTAGGTGTCCAGCCAGTGACAATTACCAATCTGGCAGGTCAAGCTATCCCAACAGGCTGTGAAGTTCCTCAGGGAAGAGGCTCTGGGTTTCCACGGCCTAGGAGAGCCTTAGTCTCACTGCCTTCTCTTCCACACAACTTTCACAAACCAGCAGCTTCCAAGCTCCAGCTGGACATCCTGTCTTGGCATTACCCAAAATACAAGGTGAGAGTGGCTGGAGCTGTGCCAAGAAAGAGTCCTCTGGACACTGGAACATCACATCCTCATCATCCCTCTACCTGGGCCCCACTGAGTCACTCACAGGTCTGCAGCAGCCACAGCCCCCCAAGGGAACATGAGATGATGACAGTGGCAGTAAGTCCTGAGGTGGAAGCACTCCTTAAAGATCAGACTCCAGTCAGGAACAATTTGAGGATCCCAGCAGCAGCTCCTGGGCAGGACTGGATGTACCTGGTCATGGTCCTGTTCTGTGTCCAGGGCAAGCAGCTGAATAAAACGGAAGCAGAGTCCAGAGCATTGCTGCCTCACTCTAGCACAGCCATGTCCCTGCCCCATGGGGACTTTATTTACAGTCTCCTGGGGCGGAAATACAGCACCAAGTGGCTGTGACCTCTCCTCCTCTCATGGGTGGAAGCTGTGCTGGTCTGGGCTGCTGCAGGAGCAAAGCACTTCTGGCCCAGGATGAGCACAAACTTCTGCTCTGGGTCAGACTGAGCACCTACAATACCCATGGAATCATCCCTGAGTGGCAGGAGCAAAGGGAGCTCCATCTTGGAGTGAATTTGTGACTCCTCCCAACTCCACAAAGCTGACTTCTGTCTCACAGCAATCACTGAGCTGTGCCAGTGTCATCAGACTCTCCCTCACCTTCACTACAGGACAGAGCTGGAACTCCTCTCTGCCTTTCTCCATGACAGTAAGTAATCCCATAGCTGACTTTTCCTGAACTCACACTCTCTGTTCACCTGAAAATGTTGCTTTCCAAGGCACTCCTGCAACACTCCAGGTGTGCAGCACTGTGCCTTAAGGCCAGCTGCTGCCAAGGACATGCTGCAGGATGTCACACAGGCTGATGGATGGCCGAGGCTGGCCCTTGGGAAAGCTACACTCTGCCTGCAAGGTCCACTTCAACCAATGCTGCAGCAGCAGCTGCAACCTGTCTATCTTGACAGCTCCCTTATGCAAGGAACAGCACTTGGTGATGGTAAACCCAGTGTTAGTTAGGTCTGTGGAGTCTGGGACTAAACCTGAATAAATCCAGATGAACCATTTGCAGCCAGAAAAGAAAGATTTATGGAGGCAAAGAGAAAAAGAAAGGCAGGTGAGGGCTAACTTGGAGCCCACTCTCTTAGCTGGGAGCAGAAGAAAGAATCCCCAAGTTCTGCTCCAGAAACTATTTATGATTTGTGCAATGAGGAACCCTTGGATAAAATGCCCAAAAGCACTGGGATAGCACCAGAAGGGGCTCACCAACACTCAGGGAGTAATGTAGGAGGGATGTAAAGGGCCTGTGCAGCCAGAGCAGTGGAAACTCTGTCCATGCACCACTGGAAAATACTCTTTCGGTAAAGATAGAACAGTTTCAGGACAGACCTGAAGTGGCCCCACAATTTCTCCTCTTCTCAGAGGTCTCTAAGTAGCAGGAAAGCAACAGAACCAGATTTATGTGGTAAGAGACAAATCATACTAAAAGGAGGCTCTTCTCTAGGAGAAATAAAGGAAGAATTAGGACTGCTCTGTCTAAATCCTCACACAAGTTATTAGAGCGATAAACACACTGAGTTATGTAAGTTTTCAAGGGTGGTCTTAGAGCCCTCTCAGGTGTTACTGACTAACACAATTTCTGGCAAACACTTGAAACTACGGAAAACAAAGACTGCTCCCACTGGCCCCCAAGAGAAGGGGTCTTACCCACCCAGACCCAGAACAATTATCCACACAAGGTTGGTTTTAGGGACTAAATGTTACTATTTTCTTAAATGGATGGTGGGCAGGGGTTTTTCAAGACTATTCTCAAGAAGGAGTAAAATCCAGAAGAAAAAAACCCCAGGCTGAACATGAAGTGTGCTCAGATTGAGGAAGATCTTGCAAAAGCCAAACAATGCTTTGGCTGTTGATATGAACAGAAGGGCCAAGCTGAATTACAAAGCAGGTCCTTCCCAAACCTGAATATCCAGCACAATCCCATCCTGATCCCCAAAACCACCAGATAATTGTTCCAACCGATTGCACTTCATGTGCTGAATGGTTTGTCTTTACCACAGAACCCAGGTGGCAGTGAAAGACATCAGACCTGAAGGTGGATTTGCCACCACAGCCCCAAACTAGCCTGTCAAACTACAAGCAAGAAAAGGAACCAGCTCCAGGTGCAGGAGCCTTTGAGGTGCTGGGCTGGGTGGGAGGTTGAAGGTCTCACACACTTACATGGTTGCTCTCTCTATGTATCATTCATATCTATCATTGCACTCTTCTCTTCCTCATTCTCTGAAGAAAAGAACCGTCCCGGGTGCATAACACAGGCAGAAATAAATACATGAAATCAATTAGAATCAAACACTTTCTGAAGGTGCTTTACAATAAGTCTTTGACAGAAACTGTGTGTTACTGACAGAAAAACCTTCCATCAACAGGAACGGCATTAAAGCAGCTGCTCTAAGCTGGTAAGCATGAGTGTTTTGGGCTCTGGCTATGACTAGAACTTCTTGGATCCTTCTCTTTGTGCTGTTTTTGTTTGTTTATTCTAACCCCAAATGTTGTCAATTTGTAAGTTCAATTGCTTCACCTTTTCAGTTGCCAGCATTTTAAGATTCATTCAGAAATAATTAAAAATGATCCACCTTCCCCAGTTCAATTTGGAAAGAAATTGTCCTTATTCTAGGGCCTTTGGTAAGGCAGCAAGGAGAAGGGAAGTGTGAAGAACAGATAAGGTGAGAACATCACATCCAAGAAGTTACAAGTGATTTAAAAATCACTCACGGAGAAGCTTCTGTTGCAAATGGAACAAACTGTAACCAAGTCAAAAACTCTGCCATGGTGCACACATCCCCCTTGAGGTGCCAGGGCTCAAGCTGGGACTGGGAATTTGCAGGGAGCCTGCTCTGCTAACAGCAAATCAAACAAGCAAGCTTTCCTTAACTCCAAGGGGTGAAAGGGCTACAGGAATTTGGAAAGCCTCAGGCACAGATGTATCACTGGGAGAGTTCATTACAGCTCAGGGATGGATATGGAATATGTCTGTTTTACAGGAGGTATTTCTTCTGCCTTCCCCATGAGGTTTTCTGCCCACAGGCTGGGATGCTGTGATAGCCAAAACCACCATGGGGTCATGTTCTGTCTCTTCAGGAATCATTAAACACACTTAAATGCAGTTAATACCAGTTTGGCTCTGAGCAGAATAATATATACCACTTTTAACAGGGGGCAAATGTGCCCTTCCTGTTTGGAAGCTGTTTAGACAGGTCTTGATTGCAAAGCACAAGTAGGAGTTGTGCCAGAGGTGCTGGGCCAGAATCCCCTGGGACAGGTGTCCAGGAGAAGCAAGGAGACAGCAGGACAGGAGCCAGGCTGGCACAACACAAAAGCAGTCAAAGCATAGTCATGCTTAAGGAGTTCAAGATTATTTCCACTGAAATAAAATTTGCTTAATCATCATTATCTGAATTTTCCCAATAACAGACAGAGAGCAGCAGTTCATGGATCAGGAGAATATTAAAAAAAAAATAGCCAAACAGGGTTATTAACCCCACCTCTCCCAAAAGGCAGAGGTTCCACCTAAAAGTCAGCCAGTGTAAGGGGAGGCTCCCTTGGATCTCAGGCACAGAGGAAGTATGAAATGGAAAGGTTTAAAGGGCAGGCAAGCCTGAAACATGTCTATTTTATATGGGTTGTTTTTAACAAATCTGAAAAGTGCTTATTTAAAAAAAATGTCATGAAAAGGCATGTCATAGGAAAAATAAAGTGGAAAAATGTCATAGGAAAAGAGCTTCCAACCTTCAGCATACAGGGATATGTGGGCCAAAGTGCTGTCCATGGAATCAGTCACCCAGTGAACGCAGCAGTAGAGAGCAGAGAGGAAAGTGGGTTTGGCTTTGCAAACTCTCCACATGTGCAAGTGGCAGACAAGGTTACCTGAATTCCCCCTGGTCCCTGGGAGGACCCAGGCTGGGGCTGGAATAACAACCCTTGGAATCTGAAACAGACCTTGTGACTGCTGGTTGATGCCAGAGGGAAGGGGAAGATCTGCACTAAATTACACATAAAATTCCACTTTATTTTACTTGTTGAGGTCTCCTTTGGCACCCTCTGTTTCAACAGAGGAGTAATTTGGTAAGGGTAAATTATTTTGAGAGGGAAACAGAGGAAAGAACCCCACTCTGCATCCTTGTTAATCCCCAGGGAGGTTAGACTTGGGTGACCCCAGGGCTCTTAAACCCTGGCAGTAACAGCTGATTAACTTGTGATTCCCCTGCAAGGAGCAGTATCCTCAATAGGGAAGTACAAGGATCCCATAGAGCTGCTGAGGTAAGCAGATGATCCAACAAACTGCCCACAAAAACTGCTCATTATCTGAGCCAGGCTGCTCTGCCTGAGAAGGCATCAAGGCTGAAGTACAAATCCTGTACCCACAAAGCCTGGAATGCCTGGAAGCAAGGGCTGAGCAGGCAGCATTTGAAGATAGAGAGATTGATACAAAGAACAGGAAGAGCTGAGAATGAAAAAAGGCCAAGAAATGCTGCAGAGAGCAGGAAAGCTAGGATGACAGCAGTGGGGAGTTCAACAGAGCAGGATCTGGGGATTCAGGGCCACCTACTTCCCTAAGGATGGCTCAAAGCCAACCTGCTCTCACCCATGTGGGTCTGGCACCACATGACAGTGCCAACAACCTCCCAAGAAGGATTGAAGGTTGAGCCCAAGTGAGTTGGGACCAAGCTGGGTCCCTCCTGACTCCCACTCCACAGTGGAACAACACAGAGGGTCCAGGAATGACAAAGGAGCTGCTAAACTTTTAGCCTCAGCCCCTGACATGACCCCAGTCTCCCACTTAAGACTTTATTCCAAGAGACTCGGCAACAAGGGGTTAATTTAACCTTTGAATTCCTTGACTCTGGGGGATGCTTTCGAAACCGTAGGATCCATTCCCCAGATCTGTTTGAGAAACTCCTCAGTGTGTTTTGAATTTATCCAGAAGCACCTCAGCCTGGATTAAGATAGATCTAACTTGGGGTGGATGGAAGAACATTGGTGTTTGGGTGTTCCTAATTCCAGAACTCTTTGGTGTGGATATAATCACATTCAAGGTATTTCATGTGCCTGGGGAGCTGGTTGAACCTTCCTTCCAGTAGGATTTTGCCACCGACTTTTCAGTGAATCTGAACAGTTTGCTGGTGGGATTTGAATGCTCTCTGCCCATCTGACCACACTGAGGCCCCAGCAGGTGTTGTTCTGTGCCACTTTCTGCACTGCAAGTAAGTCTTTGGGAAGAGCTCCCAGCACTCCCTTGGGCTGCATGCAGTAAGTTCAGTGATCCCACACGTGCTGCATGCCATGCCAGTGCTCCAGACCCATCCCAGCCTGGATGCCATGCAGTCACACATCTCACCTGGCTCTCAGCACTCAGTGGAGAAGCTTCTTTATCTTCTGAGTGGAATTCCTCGGCCACATCTCCATCCAAAGGGAGAGCTTCCAGGAAGTTGGATGGGACAAGCCCTCTCTGTTGGTTCAGTTCCCCCTGCAAGATCAACATTCAATTCTCACATCAGCTTTTCTGGAGAAATAAATAACAGCTCCATGTTATTTGGTTATAGGTGCAGTGTCCTGTAGAGATGGCTGAGCTGTGAGCTGAGACAAGTCCAGAACACACCCATATAGGGAATATCCTCAGAAAACTCCATAACTCACATCCTTGCTTAGTTGTGGAACAAATCAGAGCACAGAAACACACAAGAGAGTAAAGGAAGAAGAGATTACAGCAAGTTGTGACAAAGGTGATTCAACATCTCCACTACTGTACTGGAATATGACTGTGCCACAAGTGCCCTAGAGGCCTTTGATTTGCCCTGGTATTTACTGATGTCTTTAAAGAATAAGGCAATACTGGCACAATGTCCTGTAGGCATTACATACATAATCACAGAGGCCCAGAGCTGCACTATTATATTCCTACAAATATGTATCCAGTTCAACAGGAGGCAGTTGGTTGAGACAAAACCCACCCCAGAAATGCTGTTTGCCCAATACTATAAAAGGGTCAAACAAAATATTCCCAGTGATGCCCCCAGACTTAACCTGCAGCTCAACCTCAAGTCTGATGTGTGAAGGCAAACTGTTTCCCATGCAGGAAGCAGTGGATGATCCAAGGACCAAAGCTCAAGTTTGGCACACAGCTGGAGGACAGGTACAGCCCCAGGAATGTGTCTGCTTACTTGGATCACCATTCCAGCCGCTGGCCCAAGTATCTGAGTGCCTGATGAAATGTTAGCTCTAATCAGGTGCTGGTTTGGCTGGTGTGTGCATGGAAGAATGCAGGCAAGACTTCAGGAAACCTGCGGGCAACTGATGCCAAAAAATAAACTCAGAACCACTGAGACATTTAAAGGTAAAAGAGATGCTCCCAGGGCTGGAGCCCCTCTGCTCTGGAGCCAGGCTGGGATACCATGGGATGTTCACCTGGAGGAGAAAAGGTTCCAAGGGAGACCTCAGAGCCCCTTCCAGGGACTAAAGGAGCTCCAGTAGAGCTGGAGAGGGACTGGGGACAAGGGACAGAGAGACAGGACAAGGGACAATAGCTTCCTACTGCCAGAGGATGGGGATAGATGGGATACTGGCAAGGAACTCCTGAACTGAGACCCTGGTGCCCAGAGAAACTGTCTGCCCCATGACCCCTGGAAGTGTTCAGGGCCACACTGGGACAGGATAGGGTTTGGAGCACCCTGAGATAGTGGAAGGTATCCCTGCCCATGGCAGGGGGGGGAACAGGATGAGCTTTAAGGTCCCTTCCCCACACCATTCCAAGATTCTGTAATATTAGATTTACAGCAGGAGAAATGAGCACCAGAAACAGACTGCCCTACACTAAGTAGAGAGAGGCTTATATTTTTGCCAAAAGCAGGATACTTCGTACCCTGATTTCTGCTTCCCTGCCACTCCATGAACTCCCAACAATTTCCAGTGTAACCACAAGACATTCCCAAGCCCTGCACTTACATAGTAGAATCCATCATCATCCATAGACCCAAAGACAGTGATAACGTCCCCGGCACTGAAGGTCAGTTCAGCCTGCAAAGAGCCAGAGAACAGAGGTCACAGGACTGGAATTTCTCACAAGGAACACCTGCTCCCCTTGGCTTCTTGCCCAATCCCTCCAAAGGAGGGGGCCCACTGTGTTTAGTCTTGCACAACATCCTGAGGTGACTCTGCAATGCTGAATTGTATCCCCATTCATCTGTTTAGCCCAGAAATAAGTTTTGCACATTTAAAACTGGATCTGAGAGTGAAGTGAGGAGAAGGAGATGACTAGAATGTCTGAGGTGGTTTGTTTTCAAAACACAGAGAGAGAACAGCTTCATCTTTGCTTCTCCTGGACTGTATTGTCTGCAGTGGACATCAGGAGAGAGTACTCCTTTCTTTTTACTTAATTTTTAGGTAGCTGAGGCAGAGAAGTTCCCCAGACTGTGCTTTTTTTCTTTTTCTTAGAACTGTTTTAACCTCCTGAAAACCCAAGGGAACACCGAGAACTCATGCCTATAGCCCACCAGGCTATGGCCCGGGCCGCAGCATTTCACAGTGCCAGAGGGACTGAAAACAGACTGAGCCGAGCTACAGCCCACAAAAAAGACTCTCAGTTTATTATCTCTTCAAAGCAGTATATTGTTCAATATTGTTCATCTTTGTGCTGATAAATGCTTTGCCTATTAAATAAACAGGTTTTTTCCACTTTTCTCAAAAAAAAAAAAAATTTCCCAAACCAGTTGAGGGAGGCACTGCTTAAATTTACTCTTCTAAAGAAATTTACTTTCCCTTTAGAGGTTTTCTCCCAATTTTCCCTAAACCAAAACAAATACAGGATGCAGGAGGAAAATTGAAGGGGATAACTCTGAAATTCACTGTTAGGGAAGCATTACATAAATTAGTAAAAGAGCAAAGCCTATTTTTAAAGCAATTTTAATAAGGTTTCAAAACAGTATCTACCATCTGCTCTGGAAAGGTGCACTGAGGACAAACTCAGCAAGCACCAGAAATACCTTCAATTTCTTTAAATATAATTACAAATCCTGGTCCCTTGGATGAGCTTGTTCTGTACGCAGCACTCGGGGATTAGTCACTAGCAGGAATGCATACAAACAGGGAAGTTTAACCTGGACACAGAACAGGAGCACAGCACATAGTGACCCTTCCCTGTCACACCCTTTGTTCTGTCAGACACCCCAGCATATGCCCCATTTGCTAAGGCACAAAGGCTACATACAAAGGTGTTAGAAGTCTCTTTTAATGGAAAAAGCTGCCTAGTGGAAGCTCCAAACAGGCTGTTCCACTCAAGACATTCTGGCACTTCACAAGTGTCAGCTGGAAGGGATCTACTTCCAATATATTTACCATTATTCTATCCTTAGTCCTCAATTTAATCTCTTGAGGCTGCAAGTTGCTCCGGTGGAGCACCTCCCACAGAACTCCACCAGCTTGTTTCAGCAACTTGAGTTCTTGTCCAAGTAAGTTCTACAAGAGCAAATCACTGCAAAAAGTACAGTCACCTCCTCAGTGACAAGGATTCAAAAGCGTTTGATGGCTGAATACATACTCACATTGTATATTCCACCATCCCTAAACCACTCTGTGCTCAGCTGTGTCTCTCTGGGGAGGAGACACAGCTTGGGAGGCAAGCATTCCCTTGACTGTGCCAGACACTCCTTTGTGGATGAAGGGAAAGGATGTGAATCTGAACCCTGTGTTTATGTTCGCTCGAAGTGTTAACACCACTTGGAGAAACAGCAAACAGAGTACGTGCTTATCTCTTTTTGCAGAAAGGATTCTGCATTGCTACCTTTCTACATGGAACAGACTTATCCACAAACCACTGTTTGGACTGTATCCTTCCCTGTTTAGATTATATCCCTTCCTATCTCTGGACGTGTCCGAGGCCAGGTTGGAAGGGGCTTGGAGCAACCTGGTCTAGTGGAAGCTGTCCCTGCTCATGGCAGCAGGTGGGATGAGATGGGCTTTAAGATGTCTTACAACCCATTCCATAATTCTGTGATTTTATATACAGGAATTATATGAAAACAAGAACTTTGCAAACTAGTTCATAAAACTGGAGCTTAATCTTTTTGCTTGAACAAAGCAAAATACTTTATACTTAATACACAGATACTTAACACAGAAGTCATGTTCAAACTAAGTGGCAAAAGTGCTTTCAAACCCTTAAGCAGGTTTTTCCTTTCCTCAGAGTATTTCCTGTATCAGTTGCTACCAGTAGGAGCTGCTTCCTCTGGCCCCAGATCTGCTCACTCCTGTCAGCTCACTAAGGGATGCAATGAATACTCAAACAGTTTCACTGAGACTCTGGTTGGGCCAAAGTGCTGAGTGTCTTGGGAGAGAAAGAAAAAAAGAGGTAGGAAGAAGAAACCTCTGAAAAGGGGGGAGCAGTTGGTGGTTACCTCTACATCTGTGTTCGGAGAGCTCTCCTTAGGGTTGTAGTCAAAGGCAGCCACCATCCTGCGAGAAGTCAGCAGCTCTGCTTCAATGTCTTTATGTTTCTGCCCTGCAGGAGAAAAATAAAATATTCTTAGATGGAAATACTAGGACAAAATCCCAAATCACAGCAACTCCTTCACGATTCTTGTAGTGGTCTGAGCAGAAAGGATACTGGGGGAAACAGCGGAAACTAATAGAGGCCTTAGAGGCATTTGGTAAAGCATTTTTCTCATCTTCTTTTTTGCCTCCTAAGCACAGAAGTGGGGACATCTCCCCCTCCCCTCATCTTAGTGTTCTGTCTATACAAACAGGAACATTTTATTTTATGTTTCCTACTTACACACACTAAATTATATATACACACAGTGGACAGCTGTCTCTTTATAGTGTCTTGAAAGGACATTTCTTCTCCCACTACACAATGTTCTGCTATTAAGCTACAAAATTTATCCTCCAAGGGCCAGGGACCAGTACATAGGGAAGTGTGGGCCTTGCCATCCACAATCTCCTGCCTGCTCAGACCCATTACCTATAGACCTGCCCTGAGCCTACAAAAGCTAAGTCTGGTGCTACAGAAAACACTTGGATTTAAACCCTGCTTTGGGTCAGCACCAGATGGGCTGGCAAAGGGTTTGCAGACTTGGCCTCTCTGGATATCAACAGAGGATGCACCTCAGCAGAGGGAGCACATTCTCAGCATCCCTTGGATCATAGGGACTACAGCATGTGCTAAGTGAGAGCTTGCCCTGCCCCTCCCACAGCACAACAACAGCTGCACTTCCCCTGCAAGTACCCCCTGCTCAACCAAAGCATTCTGCACCCACCACTAAACAAAAAGAACTAAAACTTTTTGTTACACTGCTCTGAGACAGCACCATAGGGTGTCACACCTTGACCAGAGAACACATCTGTAATTCAATCATGCATTACCTACTCCCCAGTAAGAGCCCTTCTGACCTGGCTGAGACTTGTACTCCTCTTTGTCCAGCCCTGCTGGGGGAAGAAAATGCCTCATCTGTAAGAGCTTATCTCCAACAGTCACCACACCACACAACTGACAAACAGTAAAAACAACCGAACAACAAACTGACAAGACAGCAAACAACCGAAGCAAACTGTTCCTGCAACTCAAAGTTTACACCAGTAACCAGGACTCGGAATGTAACAAGAAGCAGAGGTCAAGCTTCAAACTATAAAAGACATCACCGTTGTTAAAAACTTTACACCAGCATAGGGATGGGCTCTCTTTCCACTTCCTAGCAGTCGTACAAACATCTGAGGGTCCTGAAAGCAAGTAGTAACAATTCAATGCAGTCTGTAATCTTATAGCAAAAACCAAAGAGGAAGCAGTGGGTGACACAGACCTTTCTTGGAGCGTCTGGGTTTTGGAGGAGGGACGGTTTGGCGGCGTGGAGGTGGAGAAAATGTGCCATTTCCTTAATAAAAACACCAAAAAAGCAAATAAATAGACAAGAGAAACAGACAGTGAATGGAAAGTGAGAAACATCTTGAATAGTGAACAGGGGACAGAGGAGATGACATGCCTCCCCTGGGAGGCTGACAACAGCATTTCTGTAGGCAAAGCCCTCTGGGCTTCATATGTGGACTCAGATGAGGCATAATCCACATCCCAAACACACAGAGAAATCCACACTATAGTTATGCCTTTTAGCCACTCCACAGCTCACAGCAGACAAACTTTGCTGCTCCTTAATTTTCAGAAGCTGCCCCATAAGGACAAAATAAAATCTTGTACCATTAACACCTGAAAAATCCCAGGTCTCTAGCTAAAGCTTCTGCACTGAGCAGGGTCAGGACTGGAGGAAATCCCAAATGAACTTGTAGAGTGTCCAGATCAACCCCTCCAAGGCATTTCCTTAGTTACGAGGCTGTGATAGGGGTTTATGGCAGCAGGAAAACAGCAGAGCTACAGCCAATCCGACTGCCAAGCAATCAGAGGATCAGTATGGTTGGAAAAATACCTTTAAGACCATCAGGTCCAATCTGCACCCAGTTGCACCCTCCTGCCAGGGAGTTGTGCAGAGCAAGGTCCCCCCTGAGCCTCCTTTTCTCCAGGCTGAGCCCCCTTCCCAGCTCCCTCAGCCCCTCCTGGGGCTCCAGATCCTTCTCTGGACATGCTCCAGCCCCTCAGAGTCCTTGCCAAGAAGGGCCCAGAACTGCCCCAAGGATCTGAGGTGTGTCCTCAACAGTACCAAACCTACAGTCGTTCCCTGCACACACATCTTACTGACTACCACAACCTTTCTCAAAACTTACAAACCCATTATGTTTAATCAAGTCTCAGAGCTATTAAAATCCTTTACTCTTCCAAGACTATGCAGTGGGGCAGGGCAGAGAGTCCTGTGTATCCACTGAGTGACACAGACCACCACAGGCATCCAGCCATCTCTGGCATACACACAGGAGAAAGCGTATGGATGTGAAAAACCCCTTACTCAAATCTCCTCTCCTCAGACATGGGAGAGGCCAAAGGACAATCATATTCAAGACATCACACAATGAAAGCATTAGGCTCCTTCAATCCCTGTGCTCTTCAAGATCAACTTTCCAGTAACCAACATTTAGGAGCTGGGCACTGACAGCCCCTCAGAATCATAGAATGGTTTGGGTAGGAAGGGACATTAAAGGTCTGTTAGAGCTGGATAGATCCAACAACTGGCAGATCCAACAACTGGCACTGGCAGTAGACGGTGCACAAAGGAGTGCAGGATGAGAGGTAGGAGGCATGAGGGAAAGGCATTGGGACACCAGTATTCACAGCAGGGGCAGCTCAAAGCCACTGAGCTTGACTTAGCTTGAGGTGTGTTGGCTGCACATCCCAGGGCTGCTCCCTCTCCTCTCTGAGTACATGAGTAGGAAGAAACAGGAAAGCCTTTGCAGTGCACAAAGCACTGACCATATACTTCAGGGAGTAAGTAAGGAGGAAGCCAACCAGCAGGTCTTCTTTTACACTCCTGTCTGCCTCACACCTTTTCTCTCTTCCCCATCTCCATTCCTAACTCATAGATTCTCTCACCAAGAGCAAGGTCATCCCAAGAGTTCAGTCACAGGCTTTCAAAAGAGAGATCAGAATGAAAACCCTTGTACACCTACTTCAGCTGCTCTTCAAACACTTCTGTTTCCCTGTCCCTAGTGAGGCTCAGCCTCACTTTGTGCTGAATTCACATATCTCAAGCCCAGGAGCAGCTGCAGCAGCTGCAAATGCTGAAGTGGAGTCAGGGACAAACTGAGAGCTCAGAACATCCACATCTAGCCAGTTCCCTCTGCTGTGCTGCAGATCCAGGGACAGCCCTTCAGATGAGTTTGGTGGCTGCACTGGACACACACAACAGCAGGACTGAGCTTCCAACATTCCAGCAAAGAACCACAGGAGCAGGGCACACACACACACACACACACACACAGACACAAATAGTACCTGGGCTCTCCGTGTCCACAGGAAGGAACCCCTGCTTTAGGAGCTGCTGCTTGAGCTCACTGCCCTCCACAGGAACTTCTGACACCATGTTGCATGGAATGTATCCCTCCCTTCCAGCACACTCCCCCCTGTAAAAACCATCAGCATCCTTGTCTCCACAAACCTGCAAAAGGAAATAGACTGTTTATGCTGCAGGGACTGAGCTGCACAGAGAAATAATCATGGAATATCTTGAGCTGGAAGGGACCCAGAAGGATCATCCAGTCCAGTCCAGCCCTTGGCCCTGCACAGACACGTCAACAACCCCACCTTGTGCATCCTTGGGAGCTCCTGCTGCTCTGGCAGCCTCAGGGCCATACCCATTCCCTGGGGAGTCTGGACAGTGCCCAGCATCCTCTGGGGGAAGAACCCTTCCCTGATATCCAACCTAACCCTCTCTGACACAGCTTCAGCCATTCCATAAATCCACCAGAGAGGACATCAGCATCTCCCCCTCTACTTCCTCATGAGGAAGCTGCAGACCTCCCAAAGTTTATGCTGCCCCTGGAACACCAGACAGATCCACAGAGTAGGAGATGTTCACTAAGTTCTTACTTTCAGGATCTGCCCCTCCTTAAATGGGAGCTCCTCTTCTGCTGCATCAGGGTTAGGGGACATGGAGACAGGATCGTAGTCAAAGAGAGCCACAAAGATCCGAATGTCATCATCTTTGCCAGTGCTCTCAGGAGCAGTGCTTCTTGGAGGGCCTGTGCACAGAGGGGACATAGCAGAGAGAATGTCAGCCTTGCCCTGCACTGCTTGCCAGCCTCTCCCCAGCCATTTCCAGGAGCTTCCATCTCTCCTGCTGCCCACCTCTCTCCCCATTCCTGCTCACCTGGACTAGAGAGCAAAGGTTTCTGCATTTGGCTTCTTCTTACAATCTTGCTCTGTCTCCTGCTAGGAGCCTGCCAGGCGTCTGTGCCAGGCGGCTCCAGGCCCCTGGAATCTTTATAACTGGATGCCTGCAATTGGAACCACCAGAAAATTAGTAGCAGCCTCTGCCTTCCAACTCCCTGAACAGTGCTCCCCAAATGCACTCCACAAAGAGCAATGCATCCAAATGCAACATTCCTCTTCAGGGACACTCTAGAGCCGGAAAGACCAAGGGAGTTGGAAAACAGAACTGAGGACAGGCAGGCGCACTGCCAGATATCAGTGATGATCCCCTTAGTGAGCGTGAAGATGCAGGAAAGGGCATTTCGAGGGGAGACAATGACATTACAGTCAGCATCTACACAAAGCTTTCACCAATCAGCTTATTGCACCAGGTATTTTTGTTTGGGTCCCACAGTCTCCTGCTGTGGGGAGGAAGACCCAGTGTGAAAAGGAATACTGCATCAGTAACACTTGGTCAGGGAGCAGGAAAAGCAGAAGCAGCTACTACAAGAAAAGCCACGGAGCAGCACAGAACTACAGAATCTCTTAGATATTCTTCCAGACAATCCTAGAGGAGGGTCCTTTCTCTGGACAACACCAAACAAAGCAAGATACAGGCAGGCCAGGGAAGCAGAGGGAAGCCAGTGCCACTGCAAGCTGCTTCAAAGCCAGAACAGGAAAAGTCACCCAACCCTTTTGTGCAAGAAGGTGCTACGTATTGCCTTCGAAGAATGTTCGAGCCTCCTTCTCCAGCCAGGTGACTTACAGTCCAGGTCCCAGCCCTGCTCCTCAGAACTGCTCTCACACCTCGGGGCTTCTTTCTCCCGGCAGACAAATCGTAGGTGCTGGCTTGGAGACCTGGCCCACTCCATACCCTGCTTTTCCATCATCTCCAGCCTGGTCGGGTCCCTTCTGCTACCTGAGTGGGCAACCTCAGACTGACTGGAGCAATCACTCCAGTCCCCCTGGCAGCTCTGGGACCTCTCTGGCCACAGCCTGCTCTCTGGGGAGGAAGCACAGGTTGACTCCTGATCATCTTCAGAGTCATATTCGATGTCTATTTCCAGGCTCCTCGGACTGGGGCAGTGCGTTGCCACCACAGCGGGTTCTGCCCCCTCTGATCCCACTGCTCTTGGGGCTTTTTTCCGTAAGGTGCCTTGTCTGGCCCGGCTGTACAAATCCAACCCCTCCTTCCCACCGGCACTGCTGACAACATTCAGCTCCTCCCTGAGACTAGGAGCTCTGTATAACCCACTCCCCATCTGACTGCAGTTGCCCAGCAGACGACTGCAATGCTCTGTTAGATCACTCTGTCTCCTCCTACTTATCTCAGACCGACTCCGGATCTTCTCTCGATAATTATTTCCCTTCTTCTTGCTCCAAGAAGGACTTGTCCCACTCCCAGACTTCAGATTGTTCTCCTGATACCCCCAGTTCCAGTGTGCCTTCTTCTGACTGCAAGCCAGCTGGCCAAAAGCAGGATTTGCATGGTCAGCATCTGTTCTGCTCTCCTTAGCACCAGGCTCCCCCTGGAGAGTCTGAGCAGACACATCCATGGAGGTGTTATTCCCATCTTCCTTTAGAAATGGCTCCTCGGGTAGTTTCTTTATTCTTTCTGAATGGTAGGTTTGTGTTTCCAAGGAGTCTTGAGGGTCTGTCTTTTCTTCTGTGACACCCTTCTCATCCTCATCTTCATCCTCATCCTCAGTCACTTCAGGGATGCTGAACAACTTCTTGCTGTAGTTCTTCTGAAGTGGGAGCTCCAGGATCCTCTCCAGAATCTCCTCATCGCTGTCAGTATCACAAAGATCCATCTGTACCCAGACCCCGAGAAAAGCCACAGCCAGGACAAGCAAAGGAAAAAAGAGAGGAAATAAACATTAAAACAAAAGGCAAAGTGACCCTGATTCCCTCCCAGCAGAGCAGGATGGAGCTGTGGCTGCAGCAAAGCAAGGGGAGGGGGCAGAGGGAGCGATGGATCTTCTGGCAAAAGCAATTGGATGAACCAGCAATGCAGAGGGAAGTGAGGAAGGCAAATGCATGGAAGAGCTCCCTCCCAGCCTCTCCTGCATACACAGAACTACCTGCAGCACCTCTCATCCTGCTACAGGCATGATTCCCCACATCTTGGCAGGCTTAGGGTGGGATGGGGGCAGGAGAGGCTCTGTCCCTCCATGGCAGAGCTGAGTGGGCTCTTCTGTCCGCAGGGCTGAGCCTCATTCTGTGCTCACAGAGCCATGGGTCCCCCTTAGCTCTCTGTGCTCCCTGGAGCTCAGGGAATGAATGGCCCTGTGCTGTAGGACATACCTTGGAGATGTTGCTGCCTGAGCCCTTCCCATCTCCAAGAAAAGTGCAACCCTACTGCAATTCAGGAGCAAATTTCCCACAAAAACAAAGGAAAACTCTTTGCCTCAAAGAGCCACACAGACATGAGCTTCACTTGCAGATGGGTGAGAGCCTACCGGGTTACAGAAAATTCTGGGGACAACACTGCTGAATTTTAAAATTTGTTGTGGACCAACTGTAGAATTTATGGGTTTATTTCTTATTACATTAGCACTAATATAAAAGGTAAAATCCCAGGTGCATAGTGTAATTTTGGCAGGAAGACACCTGTGGAGCTCTCTTGTTCAACTTCCCTGATGAGGGGAAGGACGAGTTCTAAAGGCACTTATAAATAGCTTACAAAGCATGTGTAGCTACTGATGTTTTAAACTACAGCCACGAGCAGGTCTGTTCAGAGATAATTAAAAACTGAACCACAGTGGGGGAGAAACAAAGGCAGTTGCAAGCTGTCTACTACTACTGATAGTTCCAATCTCTATAGCTTTTTCCAAGCAAAAGTTGGTCTTGAATTATATTTAGAACTGGTTGAAGGGGCATCCAGAGGTCTCCAGTTCAGTTTCCTAATTGCAGCAGGACTGTTGCCAACATAAATTCACGTCTTTGCTTAGAGGAGGTCTGAAAACACCATAAATAGAGATCTTGAACTCTCTGGGGACCAGTCCCAAGGCTGACCTCAGGGAAAAGAGGCTTGAACTCATGTCCAACATGAACATCCCAAACAGCAGCTCATTATTTCTGCCTCTTTTAATGTATCATCTCCCAGAAACAAGACAACTTTGGCTCTCATCCTTTCAACCATCACACAAATAGTTATAGGCAGTTACAAAATCTCCCACTCAACTCTTTTAGACCAAATATCCCTCAATTTTCCCAAACTCTCCTTACAGAACACATGCTCAAGGCTCCTGCCTTGTTAGCACCAATTAGGAATATGGAGAATTCATAAATACAACCATAAATTAAGTTCAGTGAGACTTCATTTAGTTGTTTGCAAAGTTGTGGCTTCTGCTTTTGAGTTTTAATACAATAAATGGTTTCAGCAATTAAACAACTTATTTGAGGATAAACATTTTAAAAGTAGCATCCCTCTGTGTTTTCATTCACTGGATCCTGAAATAATTGGCTGAGGAGTCTTGAGGTAACAGAAAATTTAGTTAAATATGCAGAATCCCAGAAAACAGCCCTATTCCAGTCACATCCCCTTCAATCCATAAGGCAGTAATGGGAGCTCTGTGCCCTAAACCTTCCTGCCCTGCATGTCCTCTCCTGATTCAGCATCTTGTCACTTTCACTCTGTCACTGACAGCACAGAAAATAACCACTTTATCCTGTTAAAAAGCACTAGTTTGCTCAGCTCAACAGGACATGAACAGAGCTTTGGTGTTTCTTTTCAGAAAAAAAACCCAACCAAATAAAATAAAAATAAAAAACATTAAAGACATAAACATAAAAAACCATAAAAAAAATATTACGGCGAATAAAACACCCAGGAAAAAACCAAAAAAACCCAAAAAAACGCCCAAAACCTCATGGACATTCATCCCAACTGCCGTAATTTGTATGGTTACACACCAATTCCAGGCCACACAGTGGGAATCACATTCCCACAGGTGCATTCAGACCAGATTTAACTATTTGAGGATGAATTAAGCTGGTCACTTACAACTCAGCTCAGGCAGGATTTCATCCATTGCAGCATGTGAACTGCAAAGCCACAATTCTGCTCTTACATGTCGTTCCTGGCTACAGAAAGCATCAAGGCCTAAGCCAAATAATCACAGAATCAGGGAATATCCTGAGATGGAAGGGACCCACAAGAACTGAGGCCAACCCCTGGCTCTGCACAGGACACCCTAACAATCCCACCCTGTGCCTGAGAGTGTAAACTGTTCGCTATTTAATCTGTGTTAGGAACTCAATCAATACCATTGGTTTTAACCCTGGATTTTAAACATCACATCACACCACATGCTTTTCCAATTAATTAAACCCTGGCTCCATTCATTACAAGCAAACACCCTCCCCCTCCCAGAGAACTTGTGATTTTACGACCTTGAGCCAACACTGGGAGTGAAAGCAGAGCAGCAGGACCTCAGGAAGGGCTCAGCCCAGCCCCTCCTCCTGTGAACTGATGGCATGGGATGGCTGCACTGGCACTCCCCACAAGCAGTACTCAGGACAAGTTACCTTTTCCCCATTCTCCTGGGAATACGGCTCTCTCTGATCCCATTTCTTCTCTTCCAGAGCTTCTGAAGACTGCTCATCTTCTTCTTCCTCCTCTTCCAAAATATCTGAAAGGTCAGAACTCCGGTTGTGCTCAGTGAAAAGGGTCAACTGTCGGCGACCCACTTCTGACAATTTTTCTTCTTGCTGTTGAAAAGCAAAACACATTTTCTCAGTTCTCCCAGACTCTATTTGAGCAACAAAGGAGCATTTTTTCCTTTCTCTGAGCACATACACAGTGCAGGTGTGGTAGGAAAGGAAGTGGGCAGCACCCGAGGGAGTGACTGGCACGTGTGGACACACACAAGTGTCAGCCTCACTTCACAGCCTGCAGAACAGCACTGCATAAAGCTGGAAAACTCAGAAGCACAAGTACAGTTCACATCCCTCCATTGGCACACACATTCGAGCAAGGTTAAACAAACCTCTCTTTTCACTCTGGACATTTCTTTCATCACCTCCTTGCCAGGAGACAGCCTCAGGAAGTCCTGGCAGCTGCTCCCGCTCATGTTTCCATCTTGGAAGGTGTCCTGTGTCTTCCCAACTTGGCTGGGTGAAGACAGAGGCTCTGGGCTCAGATGCTTCTCTGCCTCTCTCTCTGTGTCAGCACTGGGACCTATGGGTGCCTCCTCCACAGAGCACATGTGGCAGGTTTCTGTTTGGAGCTTCTCCTTGCTGTCATTCGGGCTTCCCAGCTCCGGTGCTTTGGTTCTTGGCTGCTCCATCTGGGAAAAAAAACAACAGTGAAATCAAGGGGAGTTGTCTCAGCCTACTTATGCATCAAAATGGAGTCTTATCACCCCAAACTCTTTGACTCTCTAATGTACTCTTTGCTGTAGGCATAAGAATACTTTGGCAGGCAACTTGTAGCTGGGAATGTTGGCCTGCCCTGTAACAAACCCCTCCCTGTCCTCAGGTCCCAGAAGACACACAGTGCCCCCAGTGCTGCAGCTCAGCAAAGGCCCGCAAGGGTATTGACAGTAACAAGTTTCAGAGCAGCAAGAAGAGCCCAAGCTATACAAAGTGATTTCCCACTGTCATCTGCCAGTGGAATGGTCTAGACACCACCCAGTACATTGGTCTGAGCTGGAGATGAGGACACTACTCCAGCACTTTCTGGGGTGTGAAGTATGAAGTATTCCAACCAGTTCAACAAAACCTCTGGGAAATGGAGGAATGGAGTTCCAGAAACAAGAAGGAAAAGGCAGGTGGGCCTTCATCAACCACCTCTTTCTCTTATTCTAACCAAGAGAGCTTCCCTGCATTTTGCAATGGAGCAAAATATTGTCCTTATGTACCAGGCACACTTTGAAAACCCTGAAGGATCAGACTTCAGGGACATCAGGACATTGAGACACTGCAGTGTCAAGCTTCTCAATGTCCCCTGGGCTCAGACAAAAGCCAGCCAGGTCCTGATCTCATGTCTAATCTCATACCTCAGATTTCCTGCCCTGCTTCCATTTGCTGACAACCAAGTGAAGAGACACACCTCAAGTGAGAAGGATGATTTACATCCTGGGAACACCCATTTCACTCCTCTCCACAAAGGAGGCAAAACAACTATCACAAGTGCAGCCATCTACACCAGACATCTGAATGTCTGAAGGCAACAGTGCTGGAAACAGGGGAAGTGCACTAAGAGGCTCACAGAAAAACAAGGAAATCTGGGCTGGAACTGAATCCACTAGCTGAGACATTATTCTCACATCAGCCTCCTGGCACACCACAAACATCTGAAGTGGGACAAATCCACCCTCAGGACACTCCTCATCCCTGGAAGTATTCAAGGCCAGGTTCGATGGGGCTGCCTGTCCTAGTGGAAGGTGTCCCTGTCATGCATCAGATGACCTTTAATATGCCTTCAAACCCCAACCATTCCATGATTCTATGAAATGTGGGTAAATAAAACCAGCAGTTGACCCAAAGTAATGTGAACTGCAAATAACCAGGAGCTGATCATTGAAATTCTGGACTCAACATGTCAGTTCTTCTGGGTATTGAGCTGGCCTTTGGGCTTGAGCCAACCATGCTGCTGTTGCTTCATCAATTCTCAGAAGTCTCAGTGTAACTCTGAGCCTTCACAAGGTCACACTGTAATGATTAATAAAGTTGTGCTGAATTTAAGAGTTTGAAGCCCTTTCATGAGTTCTGATGTCAAGTCAGAATGGGAAATAGATCCTTTCCCTGATGCAACACATCCCACACCAGGAGGGCCCACTTCTCCATGGTCACAGAGCAATCATTCACCATCATTATATGGCACTCAGACATTCTTGCCTCTGTTCTAAAAGAACTCTGAAAGCACTCACCCACCCTACTGTGAATTTCACTCACCCACTGGGAACTCCAAATAGCCAGTGTCAGAACAGTTTGCCAGTTCTGCAGCCATGGCTGCCTCGCTCTACCATCCACTAAGGTTGCTCTACCACTGTCTTGTACAAACCCACCAGACTGGAGAAGGTCCCTTCAAATCAGAGAGCACAGCAATGCCAGGCCAACATGGAACATCCTTTTAACCTTTTAATTCTGCAAATTCTTCCTTTCCTAACTCTGTTTCTCATCTGCTAGCAAAGAGAATCAAGAGATGAGCTGCATCTTCCAGGTACATGACAGCAGCCACATGAAACTCCCTGACAGTTTGCCACCTCTGGATGATGGCCCAGAGGCTACACTGTGTCACAGAAAGGTGCTCAGTGGCATCTTGTCCCACTCCCTGAAACGGAACCATTGCCCTTCCCTGCACACCTGGCATTGGGCAGGAGATGTAAGCACTTACCTGCACCTCTGTCCCTTCACCCGGCTGTTGCAATCTCGGTTCCTGGGAAGGGCCAGGCTCTGTGCCCTGCCCTCGAAGCACTGCGCCAGCCTGCTGGGAAGGCACACTCAGGCATTTCTTGTCTCCCACAGTGTCTGACTCCTGTGGGGAAGTGCCTGGAGCCTGCACCAAGGAGGTTCTAGGGGAGAGGAGGTGTGGTGGGGAAGAGGCTTTCTCTGTCAGGGGTCGCACTGAGCCGACAGGGCTGGAGGAGGGATCAGTCGATTTGGCATCTGAGCTCTCAGCAGGAATGTTCTGTCGGAGTGGGAGCGCAGACATGTGCTGTGGGCTGTGGGCAGACGGCAAGGCCCTGAGGCCCCCCCGGGGCAGTCTGGAGGGGACAGTGATGCACACAGGGGAAGTGCAGTGGGAGGATTGCAGCAGGAGTGAGGAAATCTGGGCTGGAACTGAGTCCACAGACTCCCCGTACTGAGACATCGTTCTCACAGAAACTTCATGGCACACCTGGAACATCTGAAGCTGGGACAAGTCCACCAGAACACTCCCAGCTGTTGGAGAAGTAACTTCTATCACCTGTAAGCAAAAGAACAGAAAGAAAATTATTTATTGTGCACAGCTCAGCCCTTCTGAGAACAATTCCCAGGTCCAAGTTAAGACAGAACCCAAAGCTCTGGAAAGCAGCTGTGCAGAATTCCCACCCCTCTGCACAGTATCTGGGAAGAATAAACAGTTCAAGAGAAATTTGAGAAACTGAAGAGTCTACAAAATATTAATATATTCACTCCTACTCCAGATTTTAACCCTCCTTGTTTTCTAAGCTTTAAAGAGCTTTTAAAGAGCTTTTCCCTTTTTTTGGTTGCTCTTTCGACTACCTTCCCTTTTTTCACCTGTGAAGAGGAAAAAAGCATTGCCATGACAAAAGAGCAATTATCCAACACAGCATCATTCTGTTTTGTACTGTGCTCCTCCAAACAACACCATGTGTGCACAAGACCACAGGACACTTTTAACGCAGAATGTCCTTGGATGTACTGTATCTAATAGCACTGAACTTGGGGCGCTTGTATGTTAAAACCATGGAATGGTTTGGGTTGGAAGGGACCTTAAAAACCATCTCATTTCAGCCCCTGCGATGGGCAGGGACACCTTTCACCTGGAGCACCCCAAGTTACTCCAACCTGGCCTTGGACACTGCCAGGGCTGGGGCAGCCACTCCTTCTCTGGGTACCCTGTTCCAGGGCCTCCCCATCCTCACAGGGAACAGTTTCATCCCATCCAGCCCTGACCTCTGGCAGTGGGAAGCCATTGCCTGTGTCCTGTCCCTCCAGTCCTTGTCCCAAGTCCCTCTCCAGCTCTCCTGAAGCCCCTTTAGGCACTGAAAGGGCTCTGAGGTCTCCCTAGAGCCTTCTCTTCAGGTAAGCACCCTCAGCTTTCCCATCCTGGCTCCAGAGCAGAGGGGCTTCAGCCCCGGAGCAGCTCCATGGCCTCCTCTTGCTCCAGACTTGCTCCAGCAGCTCCACATCCCTCTGATGTTGGGGGCCCCAGAGCTGGAGGCAGCTCTGCAGGTGGGGTCTCACCTAAGCATGGCAGAGGGGCAGATCCACCCTCCCCTACCCTTCTGTCCATGCTGTGGGAATGCCAGCTTTATGCTGGATCATTACACCTCACTCCTCACATTTGAGAGAAAGCGCCAGGGGGCAGCTGTGTACTTGTCCTTGTGCTCTGTCCACACCCTGGGGACTCACTGCTTGCCAAAGGATCAGACCAGTGCCTGAGCTGAGCAGAGAAGACTGTTTTGCTGCTGGAGGGTCCTGCTTCAGGAGCACCTCCAAAACCTGAACAGATGTCTTTTGTGGTGTGCATCACACAGCCCAAGCAATGTCCCTTCTCTGATGTCATTCCTTTCCAGGCGAAGGACTGACACTGCCTCCTCAGGACACCCTCCTGGATCCAGTTTTCCATGTCTTAAGGTCTGACACTTCATGCTACCCCTGCAGCAGCCCAGGCCCCCCCAGCACAGCCAGTACCTTCTGTCCATCTGCGTACACGGCATATCCAGTGACACGGACCCCATTGGAAGATCCCTCAGCATCAATGGTGACAGGTAACCAGCTGATAACCAGGATACCTGGAGAGGGACCAGCTTCTACCTGGACATCCAAAGGAGCATCAGGTGTGCCTGTGAGAGACCAAATGCAATTTCCTCTTGCTTAATTGATGCATAATGCTCAACCCTGGTAACAATCAAAGAGCAAACTCCCAACCAGGCTTGTCCCTGCAGAACTAACTACAACAGCCAGGCCAGTCCTGGGAAATGACAGAACCAGAGAAAATAAGGTGCTCTTGTTCTGTGAAAGTTTTGATGCATAGAAAACAGAACTTTGCAAAGGCAGCTGAGGCCAAGATGCATCAACCCTTGGAACAAAGTCATGGCAAACCATCTCTTCCCTGCCCAACCAGCTGCTCCAACCAGCACAAAGGATGTCTTCCCAGAGCAAATAAAAGCAAAAGGGATAATAAAATTTTAAAATAAGGAAGAAAAACAGTAAGACAAAACAGTACAGCACCTCAGACTTTGGGGACCTAATTAACCTTGCTTCCCTTTGCCCCATGGCTTCCCAGCAAAAGATGAGCTGAGCCCAGCCACTCCATCTGCAGAGGCCTGTGGTACCTGCTAGAGGGGTAGTGAAGTGTATCACAGCCGAGTCCCGCTCTTGCCCCTCAGACACCTCTTCCCAAGGAGTTTTCATGGGCCGTGCCTCCAGCTTGGCCACATACTGGGTGCTGGGCTGCAGGTTGCGGAAGGTGTACCAGTACACGCCCGGCTTGGTCACATCACACTCCTGCCCGTTGAGATACACCCCATGGCTGTAGTTGCTGTTGCAGGGAAGCCACGTGACCTCTGCTGACGTGGCCGTGACGCTTCTGACTTTCAGCATCGTCGGTGCTATGCTGAAATCCTGCCCCACAAAGAAAGTGCAGCGCAGTTTATCAGAGCTGCCATGCTCCATCACTGTCTGCACAGACACACGGTAAGCCCTGCTGTGTAAATCCAGCTTTTCTATCACTGCTTTGGTCTGAAGACTGCTCTTCACGTTCTGACGTAGCTCTTCATCCACATAGATGTTGTAGCTTTGTATGTCTGGGCAGCCAGTCGGCAAAAGAGGTGGTTCCCAGCCTACAACTATGCTTCTGGCAAGCTGCTTGATAAGAGTTAGTTTTCTTGGGTAAGGCACTGCTGTGTGACTAACGGGTTCCTCCTGGTCTCCTTCTGCTCTGCTGAACAATGGACTGATGCTACTCTCTTCAATGGATAATTCACTCTTATCTCCACTGCTGGTGCTTGCACTGACCAAACTTTTCTCCTGATATGAGCTATGGGTGAGATCATTCAGCTCCGGAGGCAGAAATGTCATGAGGTCATCATCTGAAACTCGCTCAACAAAATTGGAGGGGACCAGCCCTCGCCGGCCATCCATCAGCTCCCCTAAACAAAAAATAGGACACCTGTTACCACTGTTCCTGCCACTGAGCCTTCCAACTCAGCTGTGAGGACTATGGGACAAGATCTATGCCAGGGTACAACTGCTCTGCAGTCAGGAGTGGAAAAAACCTCAAGCAATGTTTCTGGATTTCCTAGGGCTTCCCTTGTTAGGTCCCAATAGACACAGTGAGGAAACTCACTGCTCCACACATTTCAGAGCCAACTAAATAAAACGTTGGGTTGTGTAATTAGCTAAAGGCTTTCTCCTTCTTCATTATCCCATTCTTTCTCATCACAGCTCTTTCACTAACTTTTTTAGCCTTCCCCAACTATGCAGATGGATGACTTTATGTCTTCTCCCAGCCATACAGATTTCAGGTTTGCAGTTATTTCCTCAAGAAAGTCCATCTTTCCAGCTTTGTATTTAGCTCTGGCCTTCCTTTTAGCTCCCTTATTTCTTAAGTGGGCACAAACTTGTACTAATGGTGTCCCAAAAAGACTTGAGGGGACAACAGATACACAGCACTTGGTCTGTGCAGACCCATCAAACTACAGATGAGCAGCACATAGGGACTGCACTTGCGTTCCCCCTTCCAAACTCTACCTACAGCAATCAATTGAAAGCAAGGAAAGCAGAAAAAGTTAGTAAAGAATAACCTTTTAAAACAATAAACAAACAAATAAATTATAAGCTGGGGAGGGGAGGGGAGGNNNAGGAGAGGAGAGGAGCGGAGAGGAGAGGAGAGGAGAGGCAGAGCAGACACAGAGCAGCAGTGCAACACACATGCATTTGTCTCAGATCTTGCAAAGCACCTCAGGAAATCAGGAATCATCGCCCCTTAAAGCAAGTGGCTCCACAAAGAAACCACGGCACAAATTTACAGCCCACAAATCTTGGTTTCAATTCCATCCACCTCTTAGTCAACCAGGATCATGTTTACCAAGGGACCAAAAGAGAAACACTGTGTGACACCAGTGAGGATCATAACCGTAGTCTGGGTTGATTACTGTATCCCCTCTCTGCCAAAAGAGCAGGAGGCAATGGAGCACATCACCTGCTGCAGTTCCTGGCTCACTACAAGCACAGGCCATCTACAGAAGGGTCTGAACATGGTGCTCTCCATGGCTGACAGGTGAAGGAGGAGCCACATGGGGGTTGAAACCATTTGGGATCAAACCTGGAACTTGCTGAAAGTAGAGGCAAAATTTACACTGAAATTATTAGACAAGGATTTCATAGCTTAGACTTAATTTATTCATAACATAAATAAAGCAGTTCCTAACAGGATCCGCTTGTCCTTCTAAAAAACTAACTTTGGACAGAAGCCTTGAGGTTCAAGATTTCACTTAATTTCTCTCTCATCTTCTGGAAAGAGATCAACTCTCCACAGCAGTTCTGTCACATTTCATTTTACTAAAACACACCTTCAAAGAAGCCATCTTCATCCATGTCTCCATAGATGTAAATATATTCTCCAGCAGTCAATGGAAGCTCTGCCTCTGGATTTTCATTAGGTCCATCAAAAGGATTGTAGCTGAAATATTTACAATTGAAAGACTTAATTTGCATAGGAACCTTCCCAGCAACATATTACAGTTATGATGCTGATAAGCTTTCAATTCACTGGGAATGCATCCACTTTGGCAAGCAGCAAATTCCACAGACAAAGGTCAAGACTGTAGTTTGCATATAAAAATACTTAATAACAGATAATTTCTGAGGAGCAGACAGATGTCTTGTGACATCCAAAGTAACAGAGATATGAGGATGCTGAAGAGACTGGAGCATCTCTGTGAGGACAGGCTGAGGGAGCTGGGCCTTTTCAGCCTGGAGAAAAGTCAACAGAAAGGGGATTTAATCAATGTACAGGTATAATTAGAGTGGGTGTCAAGAGAAGGGGGCCAGACACTTTCCACTGATGCTGAGCAGCAGGACAAGGGGCAATGGGCACAAACAAACAGGAAATTCCACCTGAGCCTGAGGAAAAACTTTTTGGAGGTTGAGCAAGCACTGGAAGAGGCTGCACAGAGAGGTTGAGGTATCTCCTCCTGCACTACCCCCACATTTTAAGCAGCACTCTAAAAACTTCACCAGCAAGGAAATTAGAAATACATTAGTAATATGGCTTGGACTCCAGGCAGTTCTAACCTGCCTACCCAGAGATACTCAAAGTAATTAGAGGGTTTCATTTAATTGGAAAATGCCTTATGAGAAACCTATTTCTTTACAAACACTTCCTGCCAATTCCTGCTTTTCACCCCTTTAAACGGATTTCGTTATGCCAAAGAAATGTTTACCTTTCTGTGATCTGACTAAGACCTTATGGGCCCAAGACTGACAAGAAGACACAAACCACATCTGATGTGGTCTCACAAGCATGGAATCATCCCAGCTCTCTTCCTCACAATTCCCAATGGAAAAGCTAAAGGATAGGTAATACACTGAACTGCAGCAACTTGGGCTTGACCATGATGGCTCAGTGAACCACAACAGTTATCCTCAAAAAATCTGGATTTATTCTGTGCCTTTTTTTTTCCTTTCCTTTAAAAATTACAGCCCAATCCATTTTGGCCAAAAAACTTCAGGAATTCTAAGCTGAAATTTTCTTAATTGTTGGAATAAGATTTCTTGGAGAAAACTTCTTGCACTATTCTGAAAAAGATAAGACAATTCAATGAATATGTCAGGTTGAACTAATTTTCAACAGAGAACAATATTCCAAGTTTCATACAGTGCTGTTCACTGAACAGCTACTGAGCTTAATGTGCTTTTGTTGAGCTAAATCTGGATTGTGCAGAAAGTAACAGGTCTCAAATCATTCAATCATGGAATGCTTAGAGTTGGAAGGGACCCTTAAGCTCATCTCATTCCACTCCTCTGCCACAGGCAGGGACACCATCCACTCTCCCAGGTTGCTCCAAGCCCATCCAGCCTGGCTTTGGGGACTTCCAGGAATCCAGAAGCAGCCACAGCTGCTCTGGGTACCCTGTGCCAGGGCCTCACCACCCTCACAGGGAACAATTCCTTCCCAACAGCCCATCTATCCCTACCCTCTGGCAGTGGAAAGCCATTCCCTTGTCCTCTCAATCCAAGCCTTTGTCCCAAGTCCCCCTCCACCTCTCCTGGAGTCCTTTAGGCACTGGAAGGAGTCCTAAGTGCCAAAGAAGTGCAGTTTCCCAGTGCCTTCTCTTCTTCAGGCTAGACACACCCTGTTCTCCCAGAGTGAAAATCGCATGGAGAAATAAGATAAAAGGTCTAACCTACTATTACCCACTCCTAACAGTAGTGAATCCTAGAGAAGCTTGTCAAGTAGGAAACAGTGGATAACCTGTGTAATTTCACAGAGCACAAGCAATGATCACTAAGTACCTGTATCGAGCTAAGAACACCTGAAGCTTTGCAGGACCTTGGCTGCCTGGCTCTGGCATGAGGGAGATGCTGTCAACATCCAGTTCTTCCATTTCACTTGCAGTGTCCACCTAAAATGTTAAAGATAAGGATCTGAATAAAGGAACACTCAGAGTGTTTGTACATAGTGAATGCATCCTATAAACATGTGGCTAGTGTCAGTCTGACTCCTGGGCAAAGAACCATCTCAAAGAATGACTTTTTAGGTGAGGAAGTAGTAATAAGAGGCAATAGCCCCAAGTTGGAGCTTCAGGGCTTCCAGTCAGACATCAGCAAAAACTCCTTGCCCAGATGGACTGGTCTCTAGTAATACAACTAGAGACCAGAACCGCAAGCTCTGCTCAGCTTGTCACAACTGACATGGATGTGTTAGCCATATGCCTTGGCAGAAGTAAGCAAGCTCTGAAGAAGGTATGCAAGAGATAAGAAAGTGTTTGGTACAATACGCTGGAAAATGCATTTTTTACATACCCGTGCTTGGTAGTGTGAGGCTTTAATGAAGCAATATTATTTATTTATACAAGTGCTGTTGACATGCTATTGGTGTGCTATTTTTAGGTATAGCTGAAAAGGTATAAAAGGTTTGCTTTGTGTATCAATAAAGGCCTTCATGCTTGCATCAAGCTGGGGTCCTGTCTCTCCAATTGTCACTGATAATGGATGATACAGCCTTGGGAACAGTTCCCAGAGCTAGGGGATCTCCATTCTTGAAGAACCTGTAGCCTGAGCTCAGCAAAGCCATGGCCACACTGATCTAGAAGTGGTGACAGTCCCACTGGAGCAGAAGATAGGACTAGAGGCTCTGGAGAAGGAAGAGACTCTTCCACCCCATATATCCATGATTCAGTATGCTGATTTCTTGCTACCTCTTCATCGTAGCCGTGCCTGTGTGCAACACAAATGTCAACCTGAACAAAGGACCTCTGTTGGACGTTGGTGTCTTTAATTGCTTCTGTCCTCTCCAACACCTGTAAATTTTCTATAGGATGTCTGTGTACTTTAGAAAGAGCTTTGATTGGAACTTTTGGTTTTAACTGGCTCTGCTAGCAGCATATGCTGAATGAAGTCAGGGCAGGAAGCCCCCATTCCTGTAACAACCTCTTCCTTTCTAGCCAGAAGCTCCTTCTGGACTTCCTAAGCACCTTCAAAGCATTTGGTGCCTACTGGCAAAGCACCTTTGAGAAATTTCTCTCAGCTGTTTTCATCCTGGTGAAATTTTGGGATTTTACATCCAGCAGCAATGGGTTGTGTAATGCAACCCTTCTTCTTGAGGCAGTGCACTCCCTGGGGTTTCTCTGATCTTGTGCCAGTGAAACAATTCAAGCTGCTTTTTTAAAGCATACCTGAAGACAAATGTATTTTTGATGAAGACCCACTGCAGGCACCAGAACACAAAGTATTTTTCCTAATACATGAAGAGCCAGAATCAGTCCCAGGAAGAGTTCAGTGCACCTTTTCAAGGTACTGTACTCCTTGTAATGCAATCCTGCCTGTGTCCCTGGTTGTAATACCCAAACAAAGTGGCTTAGCTTGGAATGTTCCCACAATTATGTACTGTGGAAGCCAAACATTCAGGCACTGGCTCTTTTTGAAGGGTCACACACTGATCTCTGCAGGGATCTATCTC
Source organism: Regulus satrapa (assembly GCA_013396955.1). NCBI lineage: Eukaryota > Metazoa > Chordata > Aves > Passeriformes > Regulidae > Regulus > Regulus satrapa. The sequence goes on along the minus strand of VWZN01016176.1, from coordinate 35,410 downwards.
TCCAGGGAGGTACAGTGGCTTCTAAGCTTTCTCGTGAACTAAAATGTAGCCATTTTTCTTGCTATAGAATTGCTAACAGGTCCATACCTGTTCCTCTCCAGGTGTGACCTTTACTTTGTCTCTGAAGGTGGCATTTCCCTGAGCTCTAACACAGTGGGAAGCTCTGCCTGGCACTGAAGCAGCTCTTTGTTGTGGTTGTCCTGACCTGGGCACCTCAGCAATTCAGCAGCTTTAGTGCTCAGGAAACCCCAAAAAAGCAAAAGGTGCCCCTCAGGCCACCACACCCAGCCCTGCTCACAGCACTGCTCTGCCTTAAACTCTTTCCTCAAGTGATGCATAGGAAAGAGCACCAACCCTTGCTCAAGTGAACCCCACATCATGAAAGGGCTCCTGGGGAGAAGAAGCAACAACCATTGAGGAGATCTTGGTGACACAAACATGCAAAGCCTGTTCGTTCCATCCGTCTTAGCACAAACTCGGCCTCTTCTCATGGTTTCTTTCACCAAGTAATATCTTAGTAACTAAAAACACCAGACAAGAAGTTTGAGCTCCTCATTCACGGCTCAGGGCCAAAAAGAGTCTGGACACAGTTTCTTCCCATGCTAAAAATTCCAGTTTGCAGTCTTTATGTGTTTTAGTGGCAGCCGAGATGCCACAAGGAAGCTTAGCAAGAGTGATCTCACATGTCCTATGCCATTACTCTAAGCTCCCGGGCACTGTCTAAGCAGTTGTTTCCTTTATGGAGCACAACAATAATATATTCAAATGAGCATTACAGATGTGTCATCCAAAGTCATTTCAGTATTTTCCTAGTTTCTCTCTTGTTTACCCCATATTCTTCAGGCAGCCAGAAGGGAAAGAATGCAACCTTACTGGTGAATGCAGGTGACCTTACTGGGGAATGAATCCAACCTTACTGGCGCTCTTGGCAAGCATTTATTCCCTTCTGGCTGAAAAGCACAGCCAGCAAGAGGGGACTCCCATACTGACCTCTGGAGTTGGGCAGGATTTTGGGCTGTTCTGCATGGATTCAGATTTTGAAGAGCTGGACTGAGACTCCCCTTTCTTGGATTGTTTCTGAGCACTGGTGGGAGCAGCTGGGGAGCCCACGATGGTATCTGGCTCCCGCTGCAATGACTCCAGCTCATCACTCCCTTCATTGTGAACCTTCTTTGTGCTCTGATGGGGGAGCAACCCAGGGACAGTTGACTCTGCAATAAGATCAGCTGTCCATTAGTTACAGTCACAGGCAGGACAGTGGATCAGCAACAAGCATCCCAGGGAGCAGCTCAAGTCTCTACAAATGTGCTTCGTTCAACAGACTGCACTCCTTGGCTGCAGAAATGCCAACTTCTCTTTACAAAATGAACGAAAAGTATTTAGAATAGAGACAGAGATGCCAAAATTACACTAAACATTTGCATTATCTCCTTTAGCCTTTTTCATTCATATAAGTATCAACCCATTTGTCAGAGCCCTCTCACACAGGTCCAGTAATTACCCTTCTCCCAGTGGGGCTGCGGGGTGGAACTGCACAGAGCAAGGGGCAGCTCCGAAGTCACCAGAGTAGAGGTGAGAAGGTCGATTTTTCCTGTTTGAAGCCGGAATTGTTGAAGTTCCTGTGACAGGAGGCTGAACTGTTCTGTTTGACTGCGACACTGGTCTTCCAGATCCTTCACCCGGGCCTGCCAGGAGAGAACACGGTGAGGAACAAACCCCTGTCAAAACACTGAGGCTCCAAACAGGATTTGCCTTGGCTGAATCTTTTCCCAGACTCCAAGGAGCTAAAGGATGCTTTTTAAATGTCCTGCCTAGGAACAGTAATTGGAAACTGGCAGCCTCACACCTCTACTCATCTAAGAAAAGCTGGGACTCATCATCTCTGACAAAGCTGACTACAAACTCCATTAGGACTTATCCTTAAAATTCTGGGTATGAACTTCAATATCCTCTCTTAGTCCTGCACAAGACCAGATGAGATAGGTCAGAGATAAATAAGCCTTAAAAAGATCAAAAGGCTTTGTATGGTTTTTGGAGCATTAAAATCATGTCTCCAAAAGGAACTGCTCTCCCAGTTTTGTTCATCATTCCAGAGGCTCCAGCAAGCTCCCAAAACCTGACCTCCTCACCATTCCAGGCAGGACTGCCAATTGTCCCTTTGGATCTCGGCTCTTCCAGGCACTAGGAAGGGCAGGGAGCGCATGTTGCAGAACTCTCCTTTGATGTGAGAAGCCCACACACTTTCCCCCCTGGTCCTACAGGGACTATTTTTTCCAGGCAAATGCATGCTGAGGACAAGAAAGTTACATCTTAGCAAGATGATGTGCCAAGGAGCCTTGGGAAACACTTGGGAGAGGGAAGGACACATTCCTGCTACAGAACTATTTGTATTTTCCCATATTCTCTTTTTATCATCTCTAGAACTTCCCCTTACAAAACACTGCTGATTTCTGTCTGCCTTTACACATACCCACATTCCTCCAGGTTGCAGACAGATCAATTCCCAGGTGATTGCAACTGCTCCTTTCCCTCCTCTCACTGTTTCTTGTAGATAAGATGTACCAAAACAGATGACTGCACTGCACTCTTTAAAATTTTCCATTCTACCAAATATATTTGAAGTGTTTTTTCTCCATCCAAATCAAAAAATAAACAATGCCTTGAAACAGTATGTAAGACAGAAAATCTGAATTTTTAAGCAGCTCTAAAAATAATATTTCTGACCTGGAAAAAACTCTGTGGTCTCAGAGTAACACAAAACCTTTGCAGCCTCTCCCTAACGATTTAGGAGGATCATACATTTTTATTTGACTGTGAATTATCTGTTTTAGGCATTTCACTTTATTACTTGTTCCCTCCACAAGTCCAAAGGTGCTCTCATGCTCTAAGGAAAGCCTAGTAAAGCCTCTCAAGTTTGGCAAGAACTATTTCTGAACTGAATTAAGATGCCAGGACTAACTTCCAGAAGTGTCTGTGTTATCCACTTGCTCAGAGCCAACTCCTTGTTTACTAAGTCATGGTGCACAGGATAACTCTGCCATTACGAGTGATTGAATTTACTTACAATTTGGATTTTTCACATAAAGACTTCTCCCCTACAACATTATATCTTAATAGAGAAAAGAAATCCTCAACAGTAATAACAGTTGCAGTGGATCAAAGGAAGGCTTCCTCAAGTCCAACAACCATTCCTGATCCCACCTTGGGACAGAGCCTACAACAACGGACAAGTACAGAATGACTGCAGGACCAGAGGGGGATTTCCTGTCTTCTCTGGAGATATGAGCCAGCAGATGCATCTGCATATTGTGTTTAACAGCATTCTAATAGAATCTTGTTCTGCAAATTCATAAACCACAGTTTAAATCCATTTACATTGGTGGCCAAGCCCATAGCCCAGATAATTCACAGTTTAATTCTAAGACACCTTATTAGTTAGGTGTCGTTTCAATCTGTTTTTCCAAACAACATACAAACATGCCTTAAGTACTAGTGCCACATCATACACAAGGTATACTTCTAGAAGCTACCTGCAGGGGGCCACAGACAGCTGGGAAGCAGCAGGTTTCCAGGGCAGTGTTGGGAGGCAGGAGGATAAGGAAAAGGAGGCCCAAGGATATGGCCAGGAGGTTCAAGGAACCAGCAGGAATCAAGCTTCAGACACAGAGAAGACTTCTGTGTCTGTGACCAGTCCAAAATGGGGAGAAATAGGAGTCTCCTACAACAGTGACTGGACTTCCAGAAGAGGCTGCAAGAGCAGGAGCAGAGCTTGGTGGGGTCAGTTTAATCAACAACTCGGGAACTGATTCTCCACACCCAACCACCACCAGCTTAGCTCCATCCTCTAAGACATTCTCATTCCTGTCTGGTCTCTTCCACTTCTCCAGCTCATGCTTTCAGATGTCCCTTGCTCAATTTCTCCGTATCTTCTGCTATGTACTTTTGAGACCAGAGAATCCCCATTTTGCTAGAAGGGAATTCCAGAGGTGTGTGGTCCAAGCTCTTGCTAAAAGCATGACTGATTTCAAAGGAATTAAAGGAACATATATAACTCCACATCAGTGTGGGTGCAACTTCTATAGGATGTGAGCATACCCCAATAAAGTCCTTTCCTGTGAGTTCCCACCACCTTACTGCTTTTTTGACCAACTTGCAGCTATTTTTTCTAAAAATCCCCTACCTCTAACCCTGCACCTCCTGTGTCAGCAGGGAATTCTGAGCCCACCACTAGGCATGTTTAATCCCTGCTCTCTCTCCTTCAAGTGCCTTTGCACAGTCAGTGTCATCTGCATTTTATCTCCCCATTCCTCCTGAGATCTCTGCCAGAGTGGAAGGTTTTAAAGAAGTTTTCTATCAACTATAAACCCCAGCACTTCTATACCAGCCTTCTTTCCAAACCACCTGTGAACAGGCCAGCTAGCACAGCTTCCAGGCTGGAATTTCATTAGTTACCACCTCTTCTGGGAAAACCATTATCCACAATCTCTGCTTCCCATCTTCCACCAAATTACAAATCCAGCGGGACCTGTCATCTCTACGACACTCATTTCCAGTGGTGTCACCACTGCCTTTGGGGTTTGAAGGAAACACTTCACTCGTGGACTGCAAAGACACTTAAATGTGGAGAAGGAGCACAGCGGTACAATTCTAAAAATCTGAAAGTAACAAAAAAAGTAATCTCCTAATTCTAATTGGTCAAGAAAGCAAGGCACTTAGGGAGAAAAGCAGTTGTTCCATCAAACTCATAGTGGGAGCTCCTTTAATTACATTTATTTCTTGGCAGTAACACTCTCGCAATCTTTTCCAGAGTATTGTTAAAACAAGAATATCAAGCAACTGTCAAAGTCAGAACAGAGAGAAATATGTCCCATTTGACAGCATTAGAGCGGTACCTGCATGCAATCCAAAGTACTCTGGAAGCAAGAAGAAAAGCAAAAAGAGATATCAAACCACATCAGCAGTTACACTACAATACTGTGCCGAAGAAAACCCAACCCTCAGTCTGAATGAAATTGTTTTTTCACCAAATTAGTGTCTGCCTTGTTCCATACTGAGATTCCTACCTCATTCCCAGAAGCATCTGTTTGTCAAACAAAAGCTAAATCCTACACGACAAATGGATGAATAAGATAACCAGGCACTTTTAGAGGGCCTCCAAAGAGTACTTTGACATAAATGACAATATGCTTAGAGTGACTGCTAAATTCCAAGCCCCCTTTTTCCAGCACTTTGCACCCACTCAAAAATGAATGGAATGGACATTTTGTACCCAAACCTTTCCCCAGCTCTGAGATCATGGAGTTCTGAGACTCAAAGCACAGCTCAGAACGTGGCTGTGACAGCATCTTAAGCAGCTGACAGCTTGCTCAGTCCTGCATCCTGCTCCTAGATCAGGGAAAACAAGCAAAGTTGAACTCTGGTTCCCTCACTTCCCAACAAAATTCCTGGATTCCTGGAAGGAGACTGTCTCCTTTAGTATCTATGCAGTGCCAAAGGCAGTTGAAATCTTGTCTCATGTACTTTGGAACCACTGAACTCTCTCATTCCCACAACCATAACCCTCAAGTTTTTCCTCCTAAGCTGAGACAGTGCCTCTCTCCATGGCATTTCTGCACACACCCCATTCCATACTCTCCTCACTTCTGACACTGCCTTATCTCAGAACTACTGAGGCTAAAAGAGATCACCTGGAGCACTGAGATCACCTGATCCAAGCCCTCAGCTCAGAGCAGGATTGGCTGCCAAGAGCTCTGTCCAGTTCTGAACATCTCTAAGGAGAGAGGCTCCACTTACGATAATCATGGAATAGAACTCTCCAAACAGGAAAATGGACTACACTCATTCTTCATTAATATCATATCAAAAAGCAATTCAAGCACACGCAGAAAAAGACAATACACAGCACAGACATCTCAAACCCCCTAATTATGCCATACACTGGTGTTCTGGAATGACTATAATTATAGTCAAGTCATTTAAATGATTGTTTCTCTGCATTAAACTGGGTTTTAATGACAGTTCCTCTTTCTTTGTTCTACTGCATAAAATTCAGGGTCAGATTGAATTGGGCTCTGAGAAACCTGGTCTAGTGGAAGGCATCTCTGCCTATAGCAGGAGGTGGAACTGGATGAACTTTAAGGTCCCATCCAGCCCAAAACATTTGATGATTCTGTGATCTCTGTACCAGTAACATGAAAGCAAGAATATTTAACTGATAAGGCCCTTGCAGAAGAACATTACCCTCAAACACAGAACAAGAGGACTGCTTCTTTCTTCCTTTGAAAGGACGGGGTGACAAGGAACAGGGAGATGTCTGGCTTAAACTGAAGTAGCTTCTCCAACCCTTCATTGAGTTAGTTCAGAAAATGTTTGGTAAACATAAGAGAATCATCAAATCCCAGAATGGTTTGGACTGGAAGGGACCTTAAAGCTCATCTTGTTCCATGGGCAGGGACACTTTTCACTAGACCAGGTTGCTCCAATGGTTTTGAAACAGAACCACAGCAACCCTCCCTCCCCCTAAAGGCTGCTCAGAACCCAGCTAAACACCAGCTGATGTAAAGCGGCACCTGCATCAGCTGATCCCATCTCTGCAGACAAACAAAGAGGTCCCCAAATGGATGTGGCAAGGGTACAATGTCACATCCCTCACCCAGTACTCATCCAGCCTGCAACATTTCAATCCTGTTCAGCAGTAGCCCAGCACTCTTGGGCTCTACAGCTCAGGCACTGGCCAGGCCCCAGCCAAAATTGGTGTCACTTGCAGTTACTGCAGATGGAGCAATCTCCTCCATCAAGGACAGTTCCCATCTGCATCAACAATCCTGGGCTCCCAAGAGCCACAGAGCAGTGGGCACAGTGAGTTCACTCTGACAGTCTTGACTCTTTGTCACCACTGGAGACAGGAGCACAGCCCCAAGAAATCTCACTGTCTGGGGGTACAGTAAGATCTTCTGCTCATCTCAGATGTTTCAGTGCTCAGAAAACCTCAGAGAGCAGAAGATGCTCCCCTTGCCATCACACCCAACCAACACCCTGGTAGTCACTAAACTGTCACATCTAGTTGCAGAGTTTGTCGCCGTGCCTTTGAAGCTCCAAGAATCCAAGGTTTTCTCCAAAGTCACCCTAACAGACATTGAGCTGATGCAAATCAACCCCAAAGCAGTGCTCAGCACACTGATACACTGTCAGCCACCAACCAAAGCACATTCCCTGTGTGCATGTCAGAGCAAATGGGACAAGGAAGCTACCTCAAGCTTCACCACTCCTTATGTTCAGGTTTTCCTATTTTTACCTAATACATTTTTCTTGTTTTTCTCTAATAAAACAGAGCACACATATACAGGAGAAATTTTAAATCCCAAGGACACAAGTATTCTCTCTTCACTTGATGCTGGAAAATGGAACAGGCAGATTTGATTACTAAATGCACCCCTGAAAGAGTTTTTGGGCATGATCTGAATGAAGTAACCTATCTTAGGACTGAGCAGGCCAGGATATAATTCCCCAAATTTTGACCTACATATTACTTTCACGGCAGCAACATGTTGCATTTGATCAAGGTACTACAGCATTTTTCACAAAAGCCAATAAAACCCAGGGCATCCAAACTGATAATATAAAAAAACCGCAGCAAATCTAGAGCCACTAGAATCCCTCGTTTCTTTCTGTCTTACCTCCAGAAGCTGTACTGCTCCTTCATGTTCCCTTCTTGCCTCTGCCTGTGCCTAAAGAAAAAATAAGGAAGGCAGTAAATCAGAAAGCAGCCAGCCTGAGTTCATTCTACTGTGATCCGGGGGAGCTGGGAAAGGGGCTCAGCATGGAGAGATAGAGGCTCAGGGGGGCCCTTCTGGCTCTGCAAAACTCCTAACAGGAGGGGACAGCCAGGGGTCAGGCTCTGCTCCCAGGGAGCAAGGGACAGGACAAGTGGAAATGGCATCAACCAGACCTGCAGGGTCAGGTTGAATATTGAGGAAAATTTCTTCACAGTCCCTGGCACAGACTGCCCAGCACAATGGTGAAGTCATAATCCGTGGGGCAGTGTAATAGCTGTGTAGATGTGGCTCTTGGAGACACAGGTCAGTGGTAGCCTTGCAGTGCTGGGGGAACAAATGGACTTGAACTTCGAGGGCTTTTCCAACCTTAATGATTCAATGACTTTATAACTTAAACCACTGTACAGTCTGGAAACATCTCTGGCCCTGGACATACAGCAGTGAGAGGTCAGAACTGAGATTCACAAGCAAAGCCTTCACTTTGCTCAGGTACCAGAGTTTACCTGGACTCAGACACTCTTATCCTGTAAACTCACATCTACCTCCTCCATGCCCACCTCCAAAGGAAACAAGGTGCAGGAATCCATTCAGAGAGCAAAGCGTCCCCCTGTCGCACCCCACGTACCTGCTGCAACCGCCGAACTTCCTCCTGCTTCTCCTGCAGGACTAGCAGTGCTTCCTTGTGCTCCACTTCCAGCTGCTGCCTCCGCTCAGCCACATTTCTCATGTGCTGCAGGACAAGGCACACACAGCTGAAGGGTGACACTAGTGAATCCTGTCCTGTGCTCTACCACAAAGCCAAACCAGGGCCTGTATTTCATGTCATCATTGCACAAAGTAAGAAATTCCTATCACACGGCAGAGCAACACTGTCACAGAAAACCCTCAAATTAGTGATGGCCGCCTTATCTTCGACCCAAATGCCTGAAGCAGCCTTTCCAAAGCACCTCTGTCCATTTTGGAAAACCATGTTCCAGGATCCTGCGGAAGCAGAATTCCCAGTGGAAGCACAGAGACAAAAGAACGGTCAAAAAAGGCAGAGAACCATTGCCATTCAAAGGCAGTAGTAGGTGTTTGGACAGTCCTTCCAGCCATGTAGATCCTACTGACCTTCAGCACCTGCTCTAGATTCTCCAGCTTGGTTTGGAGTCCTTGATTCGTCTGAATTACTGAATCCCGTTCCTTAGTCACTAAAACAACCTGCAGTTTCAGGTCAGCATTCTCAGCTTCAACCTGAAGAGAAAGGATTTTCAGTGAGCACAAGCAGCCATAGGTGTTCCTTGTAAAAAACATCAGAGACCAGTTTATTTCTGTGCTTTCTGCTGGCAATGATACCAAAATCAGGAACCTCCTCTCCCTATGGTTTTCACTTAAAACAAATAAACTAGCATTTGTATCAGGCCTCAACATGTAACAACTTTATCTGCACACTCCTGCTCTCCCTAGATTCATCTCCCCTCCCCTTCTGCAAGAAGGAAGAAGCTGGGATAGGAGCAAGCTACATAATGAAGAGAGAAAAAATAAAAAAACAAACACAAGGTCTGTAAGCATATTTAATCCTCCATGGTAGGATTAAACAGAGAGAACAGGACAGAAAATTAAGTAGCCTCCTAAAATCATCTTTGCCTCCTCTACTTACCACAAGGAATTTTTGGTTCCAGGGCGCACTATGGCTTGACGACTACCAGAAATGCAGGCAAAGACAAACATTTCCACTTACAGCAGTTATTAAATATGTAGGAAACCTTATGCATGGTGGCAAATTGACACATGGGACTGACAAAGTACTTTCTAACTTTGTGCATTGGATTCGTCCAGAGAAGAAGCTGTGAACAGAAGCCCAGATCAGCACATGACCATTACTGAGCTGGAAACTTGAGAAGAGCGTGTTCTTCTCAGTAGAGTTTTGCAGAAGCCCATGATGCCAACCTGACAAAGACACTGTTTTTACCTGTCCTGCCCACCCAGCCTTCTCATTCAGCTGCAAGTTCTCTTCGACCAGTCGTGCATTTTCACTCTGCACCTCCTGCAGCTGGATCTCCTGTCCAGAAAGAGCAGAAATGACACCAAGGCCCTCTGTCTAACTTGCCCAGATTATCCTGCAGAGCAGCTCCACTGCTCCTGTTTCCTGATGGTGCAGGATGCTGGTGGGATGCTGCTCGAGGGCTGGGAAGCAACAGTGAGCTGCACTGCTCCAACAGAACCCAGCCCTGGGTTTGGACTTGGATGACCTTTAAGGTCTCTTCCAACCCAAACCAGTCTGTGATCTCTTGAGCAAAGCAAAGCAAAAACAGAAGGGAGAAATCCAGATGTTCTGCTGTGAGCTGCAAAATCTCCCTGGAATTAAAGAGGATTTCAGCCAACAAGAAGCATAAGAAAATTACAGTGGGATGGTGTTATTACCATTTCAATCCCTGTCTGGAGTGCCTGTGAAAATGGGTAAGTATCTCCCCAAATTAGCAAAGGCTGTGGAATTTCATCCAGTGATTTGTGTAGCTGTATTCAGCCCACAGGTAGCTGAAAGACTAAATAAACAATCCCAGTCTTAAGGGCTGAAGCCCCAAATTTGTGACACTGTTCAAATAAACAGAAACACTGGTGATTCCTTATTAAGATGAACTGAAGAGAATCCAAGAGAGGCACACAACAACTTAGCTCCTCTTCTCCCATTATGCTCATAACAGTAGGCAACAAGAACACTTACTAGTTGTTTGCATCTTTTATGCTTTTTCCTCACTTCATGCTCAAGGTTTTCACATTTTTTGCGCTTTTTCTTGAGTTCAACTTCCTGCATGAAACAAGCAGAAGTAGATCAGCAAGCCCACACTCTTACAATACATATGAAATTCAAGCCCAGCCTCTCAGACCCGGTACTGCATTGTTTATTTTTATTTTCTTATGAAAATATCTTTGTGACAAAGTTAAACAATGCAGAAACTAAGGGAGATTTTTCTGAAAGTTAGACAAATCAAAATATAAAACAACTGTGCCTCTCTTCCCCAAGTCTTCAGTCTGGAAATAATTCTGCTTCCACATGCATGGACTGTTCCTATTTATACAGAACAGTAGAGAAGACAAGGTGTGCGGGACAAAACAACAGAGCTGTATAAAATTTTCTTCTTTAAACACCAGCTGTGTTATTTTAGCTGTACTTCCAGTGACACCTAATAAAACACAGACATCCTCTTGATCTGCAGTTACTCACTACCCCTCAGACCAACAGGAGCTGCTAAACCTCCCTGTGCACTGTCATAATTGCTAGAATAATTCACAAGAGTTACGTTCCTCATCCACATCTGTCCCCAGTTCAAGTCAGTCTAAACCAAACACAGCACCAAACCTACTGGCATGTTTCTCATTTGAGTGGGACATTCCTCTGCCAGCCCAGCACCTGGAGCTGTCACCCAGCAACACTCTGCATGCAGATGGCCTGTGTTTTCCTACCGATTCCCCAGGCTTCCCACTTCTGCAGAGCAGCTGCACCTAAAAACACTTCAGACCCCAAAATCTCTACCTGGATTGCACATGTGAAACCTCCCCCAAAATAAGAAAGTAAAACACACCTCCCCCCAAATCAGGTTCACAACTCACCAGCTGCTGTATCTGTTTGCTGCTCTCCTGGTTTGTTACTGCATTTTTGAGAGGAAAATTTTCATGTCCTTCAGAGGCAGGTGGCAGTGGCTGCACACCTGGTTCCACCTGAAAGCAGAAGAGATGCCAGAGAGCTCAGGGACATGCTGAGACTATACTATAGAGCATACTAAGGGAAAAGGGACATTCCTGGTAGTACCACCCAGGAGAGCATTACTTCACAGGGAACTCCTATCTCTGAGTCGCATCACTCCACATGGAGAAAGACTGACACCTCGCTAGGGATCTCTGTGGAATCTCCTGGAGCCCAGTGCAAGCCAGCCCAGCCTGACTGAAGCACCTCTGAGGAACAGGGGGCTCCTGGCAGCTCTCAGATCCAAACTCCCATTTGTGCCTTACCTAATGACTCAAAGAAAGGTAGCAGCAATACCTTTCATGGCCCTCTCCAAAGCAACACAGAGAGAAGGGAGAACACAGCCCACAAAGGGCAGGAATAAGTGAAGATGTAAGGATCTAAGGGCAAGGAAGAGCAGACAAACACTACCAACAAATACAACATTCCATCTCTGCAGGGAGCTGGGAAGGGCTGAAATGGCAGCAGTGCCATGGCTTATGTGCCACCACCAAAGCAGATGAAAGGAGACACTGTCTATATACACTTGTAAACAAGTTTCTAACAAAATGCCTTTTCATTTGGGTCATAGACAAACACACCTTAATCCTCTGAATTTTTGCTCTTGGCTGATACTTGACTTGACATTGTCTGCCCAGAATAAGTCCTGACTGCAGGGCAAGGACTGAGACACACAGAAGAAAAAGGGCCTTGATAAGGTTTTAAACATTAACTGTAAAGTTATTTTTATAAAGAGATTTTAGGGACAGATCTTTAGGATCATCAAAGCAAACCTGTACTGTGAGGAAGCAGCAGGACTTTATGAATCCATCTCAGCCTCAGCCTTCAGCTGACTTATCCTCAGACATGAGGTTTCTCATTTCAATCTGAACCCTTCAGCGCTGAGCGATCCATGTGATGAAGTCTGAGCTCCCTGTACAACCAGTCATTAGGGCAGTGTCTAAGCACTATACCTAGGATGTGATTTTTAACCTATTTCTGGTTTGAAAGACATAGGTTTTATCTACATTTATATTTATGGCTCTTATGCTGAAAGCCTGAGAGCTCCAAGAGCTCTCACTCAAACTCAGGCTATCAAGGATTTCTCGTTTTTTGCTACAAATAAAATTCTGACATCACCTCCCATGTGAATATTGTTCCTTATCATCAACAGAATAATGCTCACTGAAGAGTCCGACAGTCGGAGCACCGATCAGCATGTGGAAATCTTGGGATCCTCCATCCAACTCACAGCACCTCAAGGGTCCCGGTGCTTGGAAACTTTCAGGTCTGCTGTGAAACCCATATTTAACTGTGGAATATCCCTGTGGAAATGTTTCTGAGACTTTTTTGGTTTGCAATCACCTTGCTTGTACTAAGTTGGAAATTGGTACTTCAGAGAATCCCAGAATCACTGAGTTTGGAAAAGACCTCCAAGTCCATCCAGCCCAAGGTGTGTCCAATCCCCAGCTTGTCCCCAGCCCAGAGCGCTGAGTCTAGGCCTTTCTTTGGTACCTCCAGGGATGGGCACTACAAACCTCCATGGGCAGCCCTGCAAAAGCCTAACCACCCTTTCCATGGAGAAATTCCTCCTGATGTCCACCCTGCTCCTGCCCTGGCCCAGCCCGAGGTTGTTCCCTTTCCTCCTGTAACTGTTCCCCAGAGCAGAGCCCAATCCCCCCAGATCAGGAGTTGTGCAGAGCCAGAAGGGCTCCCTGAGCCTCCTTCTCTCCAGGCTGAGCCCCTTTCCAGCTCCCTCAGCCGCTCCTGGGGCTCCAGCCCAGGCTGCTCCATGGTACAGGGTTCAGCCAAGGGACTGGCAACAGCTTCCTCCCTTCACCAGTGCTGTCAGATTTAGCCTTGCTGACTTATTTAAATGTCACCCAGAAAATCTTCTGGCAGTAAGGACAGACTCTCCTGAGTCAGAGAAACAAAGCACATGCATGAGAAAAGCCATCTTGTCTGACAGAACCTGCACGATTGAGATGGAAATCAAGGTATGGAAGGGTCATTCAAGGAAGGTAAGGACAGGGCAGAGGGAAGAAAACATCTGTGCATCCTTCATCACAGCAGAATTTGGGAGGGAAATGGGGGCTGAAATTTCAAATTATGAAGAACAAGGCTGAGAACATCACTGAAACTGAACTGTCTATAAGAACTGTGGAAGCCAAGAAAATAAACAGTAACAAACCACTAAGATTATGTAATATTCATCCCAGGGTTCAAAAAACCCATTTGGCATGAACTGAATCCCTCACCTCAGCAGGGACTGAATCAATAAGTGCAGCAATTCACTTCTCCAACACTGCCTTAATACAAAACATCTAAAAGATGGCAAATTCCATACTTTAAGAATATTCCACAGTTTTAAGTAAATTCCAGTAGGTAACTGTAGAAAGACACGAGTATATTTTACACCAGTTCTGGGCAAACTGATAGAAATTGCATAAAAGACAAATACTTTTTAAAAATCCAAACAAACTTATATTGTGGCAGGGGGAAACATTCACAGATCTATAAAGAGTTTTTTTAAGATGTCAGTAAGTACTGGGTGAGGAAGACCCAGTAGGAACCTGCTTGGGCACTCAGAAAACATTCAGCTGCAGTACTTTAACAGGTGTCTGAAGACAGTGAGCCACCACTGGGCAAGGAGCAGTAAATATTCAGTAAAATCCAGTAAAAATGAGAGGGCTCAGAAAGAGAGAGCAGGAACTGTGCTCTACAAGTACTGATGTAGCAGAGACAAACAGTGATGAGGACCTCGTGACACTGATTGATTACAGAGACTAACAGCAGTCTAATAAAGAATGCTTAGACAAAAAGGTAAAGAGATGGTTTGGGAAAGGGAGAGATTTATATGATATGCTATCATATAAATCACTGCCACAACGTCCGGAATGCTGCTGCACGCTGCTTCTCCACCACAAAACTGACAGAGAAAACACACAAAGGAGGGAGACAAAGACTGAATAATGGAAGAGGCTGGNGGGCCTCTGGGCCGCCCGGCGCAGCCCGGCCTTACCTGGCGGCGGCGCGGCCTCCTCCGAGGCCCCGCGGCACACCCGGCCCAGCCCCGGCCCACAACAGCCTTGCTGGGACTCGGCCCGGCCTTACCTGGCGGCTGCGCGTCCGCAGCGGGGGCGGCTCCCTGAGGCGGCCCCGGATCTGCCGGGCTGAACCACTGCGGGCATAGGGGTCGGCGGGGCCCCGGCGGTTCCGAGCGAGGGCGAATTCTTCGCCTTTGCTCTGGTGACGCTCCCTAGAGCTGCCTCCAGCTTGGGGGGGAGGCGATTCTGGACCGACTCCAGAGGAGGCCCCGACGCAGAGAGGCTCTGGAGCCAGAGAGATTTGGGANCAACTAACAACAACAACAACAAAAGGCTGAAGCAGAGATGTTTGTAAATGCAGAAGTGACTTTGAGTAGACGGACAAGGAATGAATGCTCAATGCATCTGCTCTAAGAGCCGGGGAAGGCGGGGGGGAAGATGCGTAGCCCGATCTCCCACCGGAGGATGTGGGATTCTATCACACTGAAAACACGGCAAAAAGCAGGCAAACTCCCAGGAGCCAAATCCTCCTGGATTTGGAGAAGACCCGTGACCCGCCGCCCCAGCGGCACAGCGGCACCCGCGGCCCGGCCCCGCGGAGGCCCCAGCCCGACCAGCGGCGCTCGGCAAAGCCGCTCCCCG